>QVTF01006617.1:75000-181036 GCA_003573665.1 Oxygymnocypris stewartii | reverse complement strand
ACTTCACAATACTACATTTACATTTAGTCATTTAGCAAACAAAGTTATAAAAAAAAAAACCCTGATTGACAAAGTAATGTGAGATTGGAGGAAAATATGTTGTTATTCTCATATTGAAAAAATATTTATACATAATATTTTCTTATAACAGCTAATCTGTCTGACCCCTGCTACAACTACACTGCACTGGACAATCCATGGAGAGCCATCAATAATACATATGCTTCAGTCAGAAGTTGTGACCAGTCTGTCACCTGGAGAGGCTGGTATCGTCTTATTATTCATGGCTGGAATGCTCAGATCCCGGACACATGTGTTGCTCAGTACAGCTGTGGCACTGATATCCCACTGTGGATTCTTGGTGGACACCCAACAGTAAAGGATGGAGTCGTCACTCGAGATGTCTGCGGTCACTGGAATAATTACTGCTGTTATTTCGGCTCTTACCCCATTAAAGTCAAAGCCTGTCCAGGCAATTATTATGTCTATGAGTGGTTAGTCCAACTCTCTGTGCTGCAGCATACTGTGCAGGTGATTATATTCACATGAGCTCTTTCTACACATTCCTGCTATTTGTGTCTCTGTTTATTAATCACTATTCATCAAAACTTTCAGATGTTGGCAGCATTAACACCAGCTCTACAGCCATCACACCAGCGACCATCTCAACTGGTAATGTAGCACAATGTGTCTCTACTGGCTTATTTACCGGCCTGATTTATCTGCAGATCTGTACTGTTGAATAGATCTGTAAGGATGTATGCTTTTCTAGTGAAGTCAACATTATACAATAGAGATGCAGCTTAAACAATAGTGCCATTCATTTAGTCTGATTTTTGTATTATTATTATTTATTTTTATATGTATTTATTTTCTTTATTTGATAGTTCTGTCAGCAGGTGAAATGTTAGAAATGTATTTAAGAGACTACTTCTATTGATCCTACTTCTATCCACCAATTAGCTGTGTTCAGATGATACATCTAAAATGACCAAAACAATTACTTAAAGACTTAAACTAACGGATGTCATGTGACATTTTCAGATTCCTGAGGCCTAAAATGACTGAATTTGTGATGATATCTGTGCCATTTTTGTTTCAGTTATACTACTATATAATTGAATGTATAAATCTTAAATATAATTTTGAATGGCCGCAGCAGGGTGAGTTTGGTTAGTTAATAACAATTCCAGCAACTCAAGCAGGTAGCAGAAATGCATTTATGAAGAAAATATTCCTATTATTATTATAATCCATGTAACGAATGTGCAGGACTCTTTTATTAGACCAGCAAGAAAATTGGCAAAAGATGTTAAGAAAATGCATTAAGGAGCACATATAGATCCCACAGAGAATCGGCGGCTTGGAAATTCTGTCCAGATGTTGCGCACCTCTCATAAGCCTGCATACAAGTGGGTGCTGACCTAAAGTATTTCTGTTAATCCAAAAAACTGGATGCAGAATTTGCAAGAAAAACATTAACGCTAGAAAAGGCTCTGGAACAGAAAATATCACATCTGCCACCAAACCGTGAAAATGAAAAATTTTCCTTTGTCCTCATTATAAGACAAACCTTTTCCAGTTCCTATCATATGCAGAGTGCACCAAAGTCGCTTTCACACTCGTCTCAATCACCCTCGGAGCCAAAGCCATAACACTTAAATGTAACCTTTCACGGGCCAGACCCAAAGAGCCCCTTTTCTCTTATGAGAGGAGACCCTTATTAAAATGTTGCTTTATTTAGAAGTCAGTAACTGTGTAGCTGCTGATGCTGTGATGAACTCAGAAATGTTTGCATTGGATTTGTGTTTTTAGGTTGAATTATTTCACTTAATTTTCAGTTGAATTTCAGATACACAAAGTAGAGCAGTGTTTAGTTTCATTTCATGTCAAGAAAATAGTCTTTGTTTAGTTGACTCAAATGAAGAAGTTTCACAGTGATAATCTATAAATATTAGTTGTTGTTTTTAATTGTTTTATTAATTTATGGTTTTAGACAATTTACTTAACATGTAATTCAACAGTACTTTTTTATATATTTTTTTTATTAATTAATATGTACCTTTTTTTCTTTTTTTTACCAGTATATCCTTCTGTTGACCCCTGCTACAATTACACTGTGCTGGACGATCCATGGAGAGCCAACAGCAGTCGCCCATCAAACCCCTCCTCCAAGTGTGACACATCTGTCACCTGGAGAGCCAGGTATCGTCTCTTCATTAACGGCCTGAACGCTCAGATCCCGGACACATGTGTTGCTCAGTACAGCTGTGGCACTAATATCGCTCTGTGGATTCGTGGTGGACATCCAACAGTTGAGGATGGAGTCGTCACTCGAGATATCTGCGGTCAGTGGAACAATTACTACTGTTATGTCAGGTCTTACCCCATTCAATTCAAAGCCTGTCCAGGCCATTATTATGTCTATGAGCTGGTCAGACCAGCTTTCTGTATTTCAGCATACTGTGAAGGTGATTATATTCACATGAGCCTTTTGCATTATTTGTGTTTATTGATGTATTGATATTCATGAGCCATTATTTTTTCAGCTGATACTAACATCAGCAGCTCTGTTACAACAGTCACTCCAGAGACGACCACAGCTGGTAATGTAGTCTGATGTGTCCTCTGTTTATTGGTATTGTGTGTGTGTGTGCCTTCCTGTAGCTCAACTGGTAGAGCATGGCGCTAGCAACGCCAAGATCAAGGGTTCGATTCCCAGGGAAAGCAAGACCTGATAAAATGTAGAAACTGTAACTTGAATGCACTGTAAGTCGCTTTGGATAAAAGCGTCTGATAAATGTGTGTGTGGAATGTGAAATGTGCAGGTGCAAATCATTGTAGACACTGTGTCTGTCCTTTGTAATATTTGTCTTAGTTCGTTGTTTTTCATCAGTGATTTTTATTTTTTTCAGCTGTTACTATCAGCAGCACTGTTACAACAGTCACTCCAGAGACGACCACAGCTGGTAATTTAGTTGTTGCTCATCCGCAGCCCTTAACCACAATGTGAAAAAAAATCCTTTCTAAGTTTTCAATTGTTCTCTTCTCAAAAATTTTATTTTTTCTGTCCAAGAGCCATGGCCCAATCCAGAGAGCCTCAACCTCAGCCAGTGGGGGCTTCGGGTCAACTGGGAAAAGAGCAAGCTCTCCCCTGTGCAGAGAATCTCTTTTCTCGGTGTGGAGTTAGACTCTGTGAGTGTGACGGCACGCCTCACGGACGAGCGTGCCCAAGCAGTGCTGAACTGCCTGAGTTCCTTCAGAGGCAGGAATGTGGTACCGCTGAAACAGTTTCAGAGGCTCCTGTGGCATATGGCATCCGCAGCTGCAGTCACGCCACTCGGGATGCTTCATATGAGACCACTTCAGCATTGACTACACTCCCGAGTCCCGAGGTGGGCATGGTCGCCAGCAGTGTCGCTGCTCCTTCAGCCCCTGAAAGGACCTTGCATTTCTACGGGCCGGGGAGCTCCTAGAACAAGTGTCCCGGCATACTGTTGTCACAACAGATACCTCCAGTACGGGCTGGGGCGCTACATGCAACAGGCAAGCAGCCTCGGGGCTCTGGACGGGAACCCGACTGCTTTGGCACATCAACTGCCTAGAGCTGTGGACAGTGCATCTAGCCTTTACGGCAGTTCAGGCCACTGCTGTTGGGCAAGCACGTGCTAGTCCACACGGACAATACAGCGGCTGTCTCGTATATCAACCGGTTGGGAGTTATACGATCACACCGCATGTCACAGCTTGCCCGCCATCTCCTCCTCTGGAGTGACATGCAGTTCAAATCACTGTGCGCTGTCCACATCCCGGAGCAGCTCAATCGTGCGGCCGACGCGCTCTCACGACAGCTTATGTCCCCCGGAAAATGGCGATTCCATCCCGAGATGAACCGGCTGATCTGGAGTCGATTCGGGGAAGCTCAGGTGAGCCTGTTTGCTTCCCACAAGTCCTCCCACTGCCAGCTGTATTTTTTCCCCCCTTGGCACGGACGCACTGGCACACAGCTGGCCTCAGGATTTACGCAAGTATGCGCTTCCCACAGTGAGCCTACTTGTACAGACACTGTGCAAGCTCAGGGAGGGCGAGAACCAGGTCCTGCTGGTTGCGCCGCTTTGGCCCACCCGGACCTGGTTTCCCGAACTCATTTTCCTCGCGACAGCACCTCCCTGGCACATTCCTCTGAGAAAGGACCTCCTCTCTCAGGGGCTCGGCACCATATGGCCCCCACGTCCAGATCTGTGGAACCTCCATGTGTGGCTCCTGGATGGGATGTGGCAGACTTGAGCGGTCTACCACCGGCAGTGGTTGAGACCATCACTCAGGCTAGAGCTCCTTCAACAAGGCAAACCTACGCACTGAAGTGGAGTCTGTTCGCGAACTGGTGTTCTTCTCGCCGAGAAGACCCCCAAAAATGCACAATTGGAGTAGCAAGAAAGGTTGGAGCGTAGGCTGTCACCCTCCACCTTGAAGTGTATGTGGCCGCTATCGCGGCCCACCACGATGCAGTGGATGGCCGGTCCCTGGGAAAGCATGATCTCATCGTGAGGTTCCTGAAGGGTGCCAGGAGGATGAACCCCTCCAGGCTACCGCTTGTGCCCCCTTGGGACCTCTCTATCGTCCTTGCTGGACTTCAGAGGGGCCCCTTTGAGCCACTGGACTCAGTTGAGCTGAAATCCCTGTCTGCTAAGACAGCGCTCCTGACCGCGCTCACTTCCATCAAAAAGGTCAAGGACCTCCAAGAGTTTTCAGTAAGCGAAGAGTGCCTTGTGTTCGGGCCGGTCTACACTCACGTTGTCTTGAGACCCCGGCCTGGATATGTGCCCATGGTTCCAACCACGCCCTTCTGCGATCAGGTGGTGAACCTGCTGCAAGCACTGCCCTCGGAGGAGGCAGATCCAGCCTTAGCATTGCTGTGTCCCGTAAGAGCATTGCGCATATACGTGGACCGCACCCGGAGCTTCAGAAGCTCTGAGCAGCTCTTTGTCTGCCACGGAGGTCAGCAGAAAGGGAAGGCTGTCTCCAAACAGAGGCTGGCCCACTGGATAGTGGATGCCGTCGCCTTGGCGTACCAATCTCAAGGTGAGCCGTGCCTCCTGGGGGTGAGGGCTCACTTCACTCGGAGTGTTGCCTCTTTCCATGCGTTGGCGCACGGCGCCTCTCTGACAGTCACCTGCAGAGCTGCGGGCTGGGCGACACCAAACACCTTCGCAAGATTCTACAGTCTCTGCATTGAGCCAGTCTCTTCCTGTGTGTTGGTAATGGGCGGGAAGAACTGGCCGGTGTCACGCTTGCTCCGCCATTCCCCCTCACCCGGGGATACAAGCGCCTTTTTTCTCCTCCATTTCAGTTCCCCGGACGGTGAACTCTGGTAGAATCCTCCAAGCACCCCTGGCAGTCAGACTGGGTGGAGCAGTCTGACGCCAGGCCCAGTACTGGTGTTAGCTCGCCCGGGTCTCTGATCAGCCCCTGTACTGGGCTAGGTGTTCGTATGGCCAGATTCCATTCGGTTAATCCCATATGTGTATTCTTCCATGGTAAGGTTTCCCTCATGGTAAACCCGTGTCTTCTCATTGACAGAGCTCTCTGTCAGGTTCTGCTGGCAGCCCTCCTCCCTACACCTAGGTAGGATCTGCCCCAGAATCCAGTCGTATGTAGTACTGCCCCAAGCTTGGGTCAGTCCATATCAGTGTCTCCACATGTTACCTCCCTTCGGGCAGGATGTGGCCTCCGTAGCGCCCTTCTCCGGAAGGCTCGCTTCCCTGCCGTTACTGCCAAGCTGTAACAACAAATAGGAAAGACTTGAAGCCGTCTTTCACTGAAAGTCGAAATCCCTTCTGATTTCTGTGGGGAAAGGAACAGCGGGTTGGCTCCAGCAGCGATGTACTCAGTGGTCCCTGCGGGCACCAAGGATAACGAATTTGCACTGGGGCGGTGGGAAGGTTGCAACCTCTTGAATGGCATTTGTCTGTCACGCGTTCGCTTGTCAACATCTGCATGCCACAAGGTTGTGATGGGGCTCAGCTTGTGGCGCTTTCCATAGGACCCCTATGTCGTCACGACATAACTCGTAGTGACCGACAGATAGGGAACGTCTAGGTTACATACGTAACCCCCGTTCCCTGATGGAGGGAATGGAGACGTTATGTCCCCATGCCACAATCTTGAACCATCGCTGGTTGCCAGGGTGGACTCGTTCTCGACTCCTCAGCGTAAAACCTAATGAGTGGATGCACCTGTCACCCTTTTATACCCGTATGCACGGGGAGTGGCTCAGGTATGCAAAATCCACTAGCCAATTTCATTGGCGTTTTCTCTTAAATTCAGAGATGATCAGGGCTTCCAGGTAAATCCCCTATGTCGTCACAACATAACATCTCCATTCCCTCCATCAGGGAACGGAGGTTACGTACATTACCTAGACGTTTTGTTTTTACACTACATGCACTAGACCAGGGGTAGGAAACTTTTTTGACCAAAGATACGTTTTTTTTATTATTACTTTTTATTCTTATTTTTTTATGGTTGTGCTAAATCATTCAGTCAATCAATCAATCAATCAATAAATAGCAGCTTGTAATAGTAGTTTGATTAGTTCCACAGACAACTACAGACAAAGCAATGTGTGACAAACAATATGGTGAATTCAGGTAAAGTGGGCAACTTTATGTAAAATGAGTTCTTTTTTAATTTTAATTTTTTATCATTATTTTTTGTTCACTTTAAGTTCCAGCTATTCTATTTAAATTTGAATACAGATAATATAAAGTGTTATTTACAAAGTATGTACTAATAATTAGGCTATTTTGAGATCGTGCACTCCAGACAATTTTAAATTCAGGTCAAGTGGGCCATCCTTTATTTATCAAAATGTATTCTGCATCTTAATTAAAAACACATTTGCTTATGAACACATTGACAGACCACCTCATTTAAAAAATATTTAACAACCCCCTGCCAATTTTTTTTTTAAACAAATAAAAAAACATATACAGCGGTTGAATTGTAAAAAATAAAATAAAAAATGGGGGATGGTGAGGTCAATTTCTTGACCTTCATGTAACAGACTTTTCATTAAGACCCTAAATAATCATATCAACTTGTGGAAAATGGGCATCCGATGAACCCTTAAAAAAAATTGTGCTATCAAATTAATATTTTTGTTTGTTTGTTTGTTTGTTAATGAATCACACCACTGCATATAAACGGAACAATTACACTTAACTTATTTAGTTTAGTTTAAAATATGTTGTTATTCTCATATTAAAAAAATATTTATACATATATATTTTCTCATAACAGCTAATCTGTCTGACCCCTGCTACAACTACACTGCACTGGACAATCCATGGAGAGCCATCAATAATACATATGCTTCAGTCAGAAGTTGTGACCAGTCTGTCACCTGGAGAGGCTGGTATCGTCTTATTATTCATGGCTGGAATGCTCAGATCCCGGACACATGTGTTGCTCAGTACAGCTGTGGCACTGATATCCCACTGTGGATTCTTGGTGGACACCCAACAGTAAAGGATGGAGTCGTCACTCGAGATGTCTGCGGTCACTGGAATAATTACTGCTGTTATTTCGGCTCTTACCCCATTAAAGTCAAAGCCTGTCCAGGCAATTATTATGTCTATGAGTTGGTTAGTCCAACTCTCTGTGCTGCAGCATACTGTGCAGGTGATTATATTCACATGAGCTCTTTCTACACATTCATGCCATTTGTGTCTCTGTTTATTAACCACTATTCATCCAAACTTTCAGATGTTGGCAGCATTAACACCAGCTCTACAGCCATCACACCAGCGACCATCTCAACTGGTAATGTAGCACAATGTGTCTCTACTGGCTTATTTACCGGCCTGATTTATCTGCAGATCTGTACTGTTGAATAGATCTGTAAGGATGTATGCTTTTCTAATGAAGTCAATCTTATACAATAGTGATGCAGCTTAAACAATAGTGCCATTCATTTAGTCTGATTTTTGTATTATTATTTATTTTTATATGTATTTATTTTCTTTATTTGATAGTTCTGTCAGCAGGTGAAATGTTAGAAATGTATTTAAGGGACTACTTCTATTGATCCTACATCTATCCACCAGCTAGCTGTGTTTGATTTGTTCAGATGATACATCTAAAATGACCAATATACCAAAACAATTACTTAAAGACTTAAACTAACGGATGTCATGTGACATTTTCAGATTCCTGAGGCCTAAAATGACTGAATTTGTGATGATATCTGTGCCATTTTTGTTTCAGTTATACTACTATATGATTTAATGTATAAATCTTAAATATAATTTTGAATGGCCGCAGCAGGGTGAGTTTGGTTAGTTAATAACAATTCCAGCAAACTCAAGCAGGTAGCAGAAATGCATTTATGAAGAAAATAGTCCTATTATTATTATAATCCATGTAACGAATGTGCAGGACTCTTTTATTAGACCAGCAAGAAAATTGGCAAAAGATGTTAAGAAAATGCATTAAGGAGCACATATAGATCCCACAGAGAATCGGCGGCTTGGAAATTCTGTCCAGATGTTGCGCACCTCTCATAAGCCTGCATACAAGTGGGTGCTGACCTAAAGTATTTATATCAATCCAAAAAACTGGATACAGAATTTGCAAGAAAAACATTAACGCTAGAAAAGGCTCTGGAACAGAAAATATCACATCTGCCACCAAACCGTGAACATGAACATTTTTCCTTTGGCCTCATTATAAGACAAACCTTTTCCAGTTGCTATCATATGCAGAGTGCACCTATATCGCTTTCACACTCGTCTCAATCACCCTCGGAGCCAAAGCCATAACACTTAAATGTAACCTTTCACAGGCCAGACCCAAAGAGCCCCTTTTCTCTTATGAGAGGAGACCCTTATTAAAATGTTGCTTTATTTAGAAGTCAGTAACTGTGTAGCTGCTGATGCTGTGATGAACTCAGAAATGTTTGCATTGGATTTGTGTTTTTAGGTTGAATTATTTCACTTAATTTTCAGTTGAATTTCAGATACACAAAGTAGAGCAGTGTTTAGTTTCATTTCATGTCAAGAAAATAGTCTTTGTTTAGTTGACTCAAATGAAGAAGTTTCACAGTGATAATCTATAAATATTAGTTTTTTTTTTTTAATTGTTTTATTAATTTGTTGTTTTAGACAATTTACTTAACATTTAATTCAACAGTACTTTTTTATATTTTTTTTTTATTAATTAATATGTACCTTTGTTTCTTTTTTTAACCAGTATATCCTTCTGTTGACCCCTGCTACAATTACACTGTGCTGGACGATCCATGGAGAGCCAACAGCAGTCGCCCATCAAACCCCTCCTCCAAGTGTGACACATCTGTCACCTGGAGAGCCAGGTATCGTCTCTTCATTAACGGCCTGATCGCTCAGAACCCGGACACATGTGTTGCTCAGTACAGCTGTGGCACTAATATCGCTCTGTGGATTCGTGGTGGACATCCAACAGTTGAGGATGGAGTCGTCACTCGAGATATCTGCGGTCAGTGGAACAATTACTACTGTTATGTCGGGTCTTACCCCATTCAATTCAAAGCCTGTCCAGGCCATTATTATGTCTATGAGCTGGTCAGACCAGCTTTTTGTATTTCAGCATACTGTGAAGGTGATTATATTCACATGAGCCTTTTTTATTATTTGTGTTTATTGATGTATTGATATTCATGAGCCATTCTTTTTTCAGCTGATACTAACATCAGCAGCACTGTTACAACAGTCACTCCAGAGACGACCACAGCTGGTAATGTAATCTGATGTGTCCTCTGTTTATTGGTATTGTGTGTGTGTGTGTGTGTGTGTGTGTGTGTGTGTGTGTGTGTGTGTGTGTGTGTGTGTGTGGAATGTGAAATATGCTGGTGCAAATCATTGTAGACACTGTGTGTGTCCTTTGTAATATTTGTCTTAGTTCATTGTTTTTCATCAGTGATTTTTTTTTTTCAGCTGTTACTATCAGCAGCACTGTTACAACAGTCACTCCAGAGACGACCACAGCTGGTAATGTAGTTGTTGCTCATCCGCAGCCCTGAACCACAATGTGGAAAAAAATCCTTTCTAAGTTTTAAATTGTTCTCTTTTCAAAAACTTAATTTTTTCTGTCCAAGAGCCACGGCCCAATCCAGAGAGCAGTTGTGCGATCACAGGGACTTGGTGCTTCGGCACCTCAGCCAGTGGGGGCTTCGGGTCAACTTGGAAAAGAGCAAGCTCTCCCCTGTGCAGAGAATCTCTTTTCTCGGTGTGGAGTTAGACTCTGTGAGTATGACGGCACGCCTCACGGACGAGCGTGCCCAAGCAGTGCTGAACTGCCTGAGTTCCTTCAGATGCAGGAATGTGGTACCGCTGAAACAGTTTCAGAGGCTCCTGTGTCATATGGCATCCGCAGCTGCACTCACGCAACTCGGGTTGCTTCATATGAGACCACTTCAGCATTGACTACTCTCTCGAGTCCCGAGGTGGGCATGGCGCTGCGGTACACTTTGAGTGAACATCACCCAGCAGTGCCGCCGCTCCTTCAGCCCCTGGAAGGACCTTGCATTTCTACGGGCCGGGGAGCTCCTAGAACAAGTGTCCCGGCATACTGTTGTCACAACAGATACCTCCAGTACGGGCTGGGGCGCTACATGCAACAGGCAGGCAGCTTCAGGGCTCTGGACGGGGCCCCGACTGCTTTGGCACATCAACTGCCTAGAGCTGTGGACAGTGCATCTAGCCTTTACGGCAGTTCAGGCCACTGCTTTAGGGCAAGCACGTGCTAGTCCGCACGGACAACACAGCGGCTGTCTCGTATATCAACCGGTTGGGAGTTATAAGATCACACCGCATGTCACAGCTTGCCCGCCATCTCCTCCTCTGGAGTGGCATGCAGTTCAAATCACTGTGCGCTGTCCACATCCTGGAGCAGCTCAATCGTGCTGCCGATGCGCTCTCACGACAGCTTTTGTTCCCTGGAGAATGGCGACTCCATCCCGAGATGAACCGGCTGATCTGGAGTCGATTCGGGGAAGATCAGGTGAACTTGTTTGCTTCCCACAAGTCCTCCCACTGCCAGCTGTATTTTTTCCCCCCTTGGCACGGACGCACTGGCACACAGCTGGCCTCAGGATTTACGCAAGTATGCGCTTCCCACAGTGAGCCTACTTGTACAGACACTGTGCAAGCTCAGGGAGGGCGAGGAACAGGTCCTGCTGGTTGCGCCGCTTTGGCCCACCCCGACCTGGTTTCCCGAACTCATTTTCCTCGCGACAGCACCTCCCTGGCACATTCCTCTGAGAAAGGACCTCCTCTCTCAGGGGCTCGGCACCATATGGCCCCCACGTCCAGATCTGTGGAACCTCCATGTGTGGCTCCTGGATGGGACGTGGCAGACTTGAGCGGTCTACCACCGGCAGTGGTTGAGACCATCACTCAGGCTAGAGCTCCTTCAACAAGGCAAACCTATGCACTGAAGTGGAGTCTGTTCGCGAACTGGTGTTCTTCTCGCCGAGAAGACCCCCAAAAATGCACAATTGGAGTAGTGATTTATTTCCAGCAAGAAAGGTTGGAGCGTAGGCTGTCACCCTCCACCTTGAAGTGTATGTGGCCGCTATCGCGGCCCACCACGATGCATTGGATGGCCGGTTCCTGGGAAAGCATGATCTCATCGTGAGGTTCCTGAAGGGTGCCAGGAGGATGAACCCCTCCAGGCTACCCCTTGTGCCCTCTTGGGACCTCTCTATCGTCCTTGCTGGACTTCAGAGGGGCCCCTTTGAGCCACTGGACTCAGTTGAGCTGAAATCTCTGTCTGCTAAGACAGCGCTCCTGACCGCGCTCACTTCCATCAAAAAGGTCAAGGACCTCCAAGAGTTTTCAGTAAGCGAAGAGTGCCTTGTGTTCTGGCCGGTCTACTCTCATGTTGTCTTGAGACCCCAGCCTGGATATGTGCCCAAGGTTCCAACCACGCCCTTTTGCGATCAGGTGTTGAACCTGCAAGCACTGCCCTCGGAGGAGGCAGATCCAGCCTTAGCATTGCTGTGTCCCGTAAGAGCATTGCGCATATACGTGGAACGCACCCGGAGCTTCAGAAGCTCTGAGCAGCTCTTTGTCTGCCACGGAGGTCAGCAGAAAGGGAAGGCTGTCTCCAAACAGAGGTTGGCCCACTGGATAGTGGATGCCGTTGCCTTGGCGTACCAATCTCAAGGTGAGCCGTGCCTACTGGGGGTGAGGGCTCACTTCACTCGGAGTGTTGCCTCTTCCTATGCGTTGACGCACAGTGCTTCTCTAACAGTCATCTGCAGAGCTGCGGGCTGGGCGACACCGAACACCTTCGCAAGATTCTACAGTCTCTGCGTTGAGCCAGTCTCTTCCTGTGTGTTGGGTAACAGTAATGGGCGGAAAGAACTGGCCGGTGTCATGCTTGCTCCGCCATTTCCCCTCACCCGGGGATACAAGCGCCTTTTTCATGTTACAGACTTTTCATTAAGACCCTAAATAATCATATCAACTTGTGGAAAATGGGCATCCGATGAACCCTTAAAAAATATTGTGCTATCAAATTAATATTTTTGTTTGTTTGTTTGTTTGTTAATGAATCACACCACTGCATATAAAAGGAACAATTACACTTAACTTATTTAGTTTAGTTTAAATATGTTGTTATTCTCATATTAAAAAAATATTTATACATATATATTTTCTCATAACAGCTAATCTGTCTGACCCCTGCTACAACTACACTGCACTGGACAATCCATGGAGAGCCATCAATAATACATATGCTTCAGTCAGAAGTTGTGACCAGTCTGTCACCTGGAGAGGCTGGTATCGTCTTACTATTCATGGCTGGAATGCTCAGATCCCGGACACATGTGTTGCTCAGTACAGCTGTGGCACTGATATCCCACTGTGGATTCTTGGTGGACACCCAACAGTAAAGGATGGAGTCGTCACTCGAGATGTCTGCGGTCACTGGAATAATTACTGCTGCTATTTCGGCTCTTACCCCATTAAAGTCAAAGCCTGTCCAGGCAATTATTATGTCTATGAGTTGGTTAGTCCAACTCTCTGTGCTGCAGCATACTGTGCAGGTGATTATATTCACATGAGCTCTTTCTACACATTCATGCTATTTGTGTCTCTGTTTATTAACCACTATTCATCCAAACTTTCAGATGTTGGCAGCATTAACACCAGCTCTACAGCCATCACACCAGCGACCATCTCAACTGGTAATGTAGCACACTGTGTCTCTACTGGCTTATTTACCGGCCTGATTTATCTGCAGATCTGTACTGTTGAATAGATCTGTAAGGATGTATGCTTTTCTAATGAAGTCAATCTTATACAATAGTGATGCAGCTTAAACAATAGTGCCATTCATTTAGTCTGATTTTTGTATTATTATTTATTTTTATCTATCTATCTATCTATCTATCTATCCACCAGCTAGCTGTGTTTGATTTGTTCAGATGATACATCTAAAATGACCAATATACCAAAACAATTACTTAAAGACTTAAACTAACGGATGTCATGTGACATTTTCAGATTCCTGAGGCCTAAAATGACTGAATTTGTGATGATATCTGTGCCATTTTTGTTTCAGTTATACTACTATATGATTTAATGTATAAATCTTAAATATAATTTTGAATGGCCGCAGCAGGGTGAGTTTGGTTAGTTAATAACAATTCCAGCAAACTCAAGCAGGTAGCAGAAATGCATTTATGAAGAAAATAGTCCTATTATTATTATAATCCATGTAACGAATGTGCAGGACTCTTTTATTAGACCAGCAAGAAAATTGGCAAAAGATGTTAAGAAAATGCATTAAGGAGCACATATAGATCCCACAGAGAATCGGCGGCTTGGAAATTCTGTCCAGATGTTGCGCACCTCTCATAAGCCTGCATACAAGTGGGTGCTGACCTAAAGTATTTATATCAATCCAAAAAACTGGATACAGAATTTGCAAGAAAAACATTAACGCTAGAAAAGGCTCTGGAACAGAAAATATCACATCTGCCACCAAACCGTGAACATGAAAATTTTTCCTTTGGCCTCATTATAAGACAAACCTTTTCCAGTTGCTATCATATGCAGAGTGCACCTATATCGCTTTCACACTCGTCTCAATCACCCTCGGAGCCAAAGCCATAACACTTAAATGTAACCTTTCACAGGCCAGACCCAAAGAGCCCCTTTTCTCTTATGAGAGGAGACCCTTATTAAAATGTTGCTTTATTTAGAAGTCAGTAACTGTGTAGCTGCTGATGCTGTGATGAACTCAGAAATGTTTGCATTGGATTTGTGTTTTTAGGTTGAATTATTTCACTTAATTTTCAGTTGAATTTCAGATACACAAAGTAGAGCAGTGTTTAGTTTCATTTCATGTCAAGAAAATAATCTTTGTTTAGTTGACTCAAATGAAGAAGTTTCACAGTGATAATCTATAAATATTAGTTGTTGTTTTTAATTGTTTTATTAATTTGTTGTTTTAGACAATTTACTTAACATTTAATTCAACAGTACTTTTTATATATTTTTTTATTAATTAATATGTACCTTTGTTTCTTTTTTTAACCAGTATATCCTTCTGTTGACCCCTGCTACAATTACACTGTGCTGGACGATCCATGGAGAGCCAACAGCAGTCGCCCATCAAACCCCTCCTCCAAGTGTGACACATCTGTCACCTGGAGAGACAGGTATCGTCTCTTCATTAACGGCCTGAACGCTCAGATCCCGGACACATGTGTTGCTCAGTACAGCTGTGGCACTAATATCGCTCTGTGGATTCGTGGTGGACATCCAACAGTTGAGGATGGAGTCGTCACTCGAGATATCTGCGGTCAGTGGAACAATTACTACTGTTATGTCGGGTCTTACCCCATTCAATTCAAAGCCTGTCCAGGCCATTATTATGTCTATGAGCTGGTCAGACCAGCTTTTTGTATTTCAGCATACTGTGAAGGTGATTATATTCACATGAGCCTTTTTTATTATTTGTGTTTATTGATGTATTGATATTCATGAGCCATTCTTTTTTCAGCTGATACTAACATCAGCAGCACTGTTACAACAGTCACACCAGAGACGAGCACAGCTGGTAATGTAATCTGATGTGTCCTCTGTTTATTGGTATTGTGTGTGTGTGTGTGTGTGTGTGTGTGTGTGTGTGTGTGTGTGTGTGTGTGTGGGGGGGGGTGGGGGAATGTGAAATGTGCAGGTGCAAATCATTGTAGACACTGTGTGTGTCCTTTGTAATATTTGTCTTAGTTCATTGTTTTTCATCAGTGATTTAATTTTTTTTTTTTTTCAGCTGTTACTATCAGCAGCACTGTTACAACAGTCACTCCAGAGACGACCACAGCTGGTAATGTAGTTGTTGCTCATCCGCAGCCCTGAACCACAATGTGGAAAAAAATCCTTTCTAAGTTTTAAATTGTTCTCTTTTCAAAAACTTAATTTTTTCTGTCCAAGAGCCACGGCCCAATCCAGAGAGCAGTTGTGCAATCACAGGGACTTGGTGCTTCGGCACCTCAGCCAGTGGGGGCTTCGGGTCAACTTGGAAAAGAGCAAGCTCTCCCCTGTGCAGAGAATCTCTTTTCTCGGTGTGGAGTTAGACTCTGTGAGTATGACGGCACGCCTCACGGACGAGCGTGCCCAAGCAGTGCTGAACTGCCTGAGTTCCTTCAGATGCAGGAATGTGGTACCGCTGAAACAGTTTCAGAGGCTCCTGTGTCATATGGCATCCGCAGCTGCACTCACGCCATTCGGGTTGCTTCATATGAGACCACTTCAGCATTGACTACTCTCTCGAGTCCCGAGGTGGGCATGGCGCTGCGGTACACTTTGAGTGAACATCACCCAGCAGTGCCGCCGCTCCTTCAGCCCCTGGAAGGACCTTGCATTTCTACGGGCCGGGGAGCTCCTAGAACAAGTGTCCCGGCATACTGTTGTCACAACAGATACCTCCAGTACGGGCTGGGGCGCTACATGCAACAGGCAGGCAGCCTCAGGGCTCTGGACGGGGCCCCGACTGCTTTGGCACATCAACTGCCTAGAGCTGTGGACAGTGCATCTAGCCTTTACGGCAGTTCAGGCCACTGCTTTAGGGCAAGCACGTGTTAGTCCGCACGGACAACACAGCGGCTGTCTCGTATATCAACCGGTTGGGAGTCATACGATCACACCGCATGTCACAGCTTGCCCGCCATCTCCTCCTCTGGAGTGGCATGCAGTTCAAATCACTGTGCGCTGTCCACATCCTGGAGCAGCTCAATCGTGCTGCCGATGCGCTCTCACGACAGCTTATGTTCCCCGGAGAATGGCGACTCCATCCCGAGATGAACCGGCTGATCTGGAGTTGATTCGGGGAAGCTCAGGTGAACTTGTTTGCTTCCCACAAGTCCTCCCACTGCCAGCTGTATTTTTTCCCCCCTTGGCACGGACGCACTGGCACACAGCTGGCCTCAGGATTTACGCAAGTATGCGCTTCCCACAGTGAGCCTACTTGTACAGACACTGTGCAAGCTCAGGGAGGGCGAGGAACAGGTCCTGCTGGTTGCGCCGCTTTGGCCCACCCCGACCTGGTTTCCCGAACTCATTTTCCTCGCGACAGCACCTCCCTGGCACATTCCTCTGAGAAAGGACCTCCTCTCTCAGGGGCTCGGCACCATATGGCCCCCACGTCCAGATCTGTGGAACCTCCATGTGTGGCTCCTGGATGGGACGTGGCAGACTTGAGCGGTCTACCACCGGCAGTGGTTGAGACCATCACTCAGGCTAGAGCTCCTTCAACAAGGCAAACCTACGCACTGAAGTGGAGTCTGTTCGCGAACTGGTGTTCTTCTCGCCGAGAAGACCCCCAAAAATGCACAATTGGAGTAGCAAGAAAGGTTGGAGCGTAGGCTGTCACCCTCCACCTTGAAGTGTATGTGGCCGCTATCGCGGCCCACCACGATGCAGTGGATGGCCGGTCCCTGGGAAAGCATGATCTCATCGTGAGGTTCCTGAAGGGTGCCAGGAGGATGAACCCCTCCAGGCTACCGCTTGTGCCCCCTTGGGACCTCTCTATCGTCCTTGCTGGACTTCAGAGGGGCCCCTTTGAGCCACTGGACTCAGTTGAGCTGAAATCCCTGTCTGCTAAGACAGCGCTCCTGACCGCGCTCACTTCCATCAAAAAGGTCAAGGACCTCCAAGAGTTTTCAGTAAGCGAAGAGTGCCTTGTGTTCGGGCCGGTCTACTCTCACGTTGTCTTGAGACCCCGGCCTGGATATGTGCCCAAGGTTCCAACCACGCCCTTCTGCGATCAGGTGGTGAACCTGCTGCAAGCACTGCCCTCGGAGGAGGCAGATCCAGCCTTAGCATTGCTGTGTCCCGTAAGAGCATTGCGCATATACGTGGACCGCACCCGGAGCTTCAGAAGCTCTGAGCAGCTCTTTGTCTGCCACGGAGGTCAGCAGAAAGGGAAGGCTGTCTCCAAACAGAGGCTGGCCCACTGGATAGTGGATGCCGTCGCCTTGGCGTACCAATCTCAAGGTGAGCCGTGCCTCCTGGGGGTGAGGGCTCACTTCACTCGGAGTGTTGCCTCTTTCCATGCGTTGGCGCACGGCGCCTCTCTGACAGTCATCTGCAGAGCTGCGGGCTGGGCGACACCAAACACCTTCGCAAGATTCTACAGTCTCTGCATTGAGCCAGTCTCTTCCTGTGTGTTGGTAATGGGCGGGAAGAACTGGCCGGTGTCACGCTTGCTCCGCCATTCCCCATCACCCGGGGATACAAGCGCCTTTTTTCTCCTCCATTTCAGTTCCCCGGACGGTGAACTCTGGTAGAATCCTCCAAGCACCCCTGGCAGTCAGACTGGGTGGAGCAGTCTGACGCCAGGCCCAGTACTGGTGTTAGCTCGCCCGGGTCTCTGATCAGCCCCTGTACTGGGCTAGGTGTTCGTATGGCCAGATTCCATTCGGTTAATCCCATATGTGTATTCTTCCACGGTAAGGTTTCCCTCATGGTAAACCCGTGTCTTCTCATTGACAGAGCTCTCTGTCAGGTTCTGCTGGCAGCCCTCCTCCCTACACCTAGGTAGGATCTGCCCCAGAATCCAGTCGTATGTAGTACTGCCCCAAGCTTGGGTCAGTCCATATCAGTGTCTCCACATGTTACCTCCCTTCGGGCAGGATGTGGCCTCCGTAGCGCCCTTCTCCGGAAGGCTCGCTTCCCTGCCGTTACTGCCAAGCTGTAACAACAAATAGGAAAGACTTGAAGCCGTCTTTCACTGAAAGTCGAAATCCCTTCTGATTTCTGTGGGGAAAGGAACAGCGGGTTGGCTCCAGCAGCGATGTACTCAGTGGTCCCTGCGGGCACCAAGGATAGCGAATTTGCGCTGGGGCGGTGGGAAGGTTGCAACCTCTTGAATGGCATTTGTCTGTCACGCGTTCGCTTGTCAACATCTGCATGCCACAAGGTTGTGATGGGGCTCAGCTTGTGGCGCTTTCCATAGGACCCCTATGTCGTCACGACATAACTCGTAGTGACCGACAGATAGGGAACGTCTAGGTTACATACGTAACCCCCGTTCCCTGATGGAGGGAATGGAGACGTTATGTCCCCATGCCACAATCTTGAACCATCGCTGGTTGCCAGGGTGGACTCGTTCTCGACTCCTCAGCGTAAAACCTAATGAGTGGATGCACCTGTCACCCTTTTATACCCGTATGCTCGGGGAGTGGCTCAGGTATGCAAAATCCACTAGCCAATTTCATTGGCGTTTTCTCTTAAATTCAGAGATGATCAGGGCTTCCAGGTAAATCCCCTATGTCGTCACAACATAACATCTCCATTCCCTCCATCAGGGAACGGAGGTTACGTACATTACCTAGACGTTTTGTTTTTACACTACATGCACTACATGCAGGGGTAGGAAACTTTTTTGACCAAAGATACGTTTTTTTTATTATTACTTTTTATTCTTATTTTTTTATGGTTGTGCTAAATCATTCAGTCAATCAATCAATCAATAAATAGCAGCTTGTAATAGTAGTTTGATTAGTTCCATAGACAACTACAGACAAAGCAATGTGTGACAAACAATATGGTGAATTCAGGTAAAGTGGGCCACTTTATGTAAAATGAGTTCTTTTTTAATTTTAATTTTTTATCATTATTTTTTGTTCACTTTAAGTTCCAGCTATTCTATTTAAATTTGAATACAGATAATATAAAGTGTTATTTACAAAGTATGTACTAATAATTAGGCTATTTTGAGATCGTGCACTCCAGACAATTTTAAATTCAGGTCAAGTGGGCCATCCTTTATTTATCAAAATGTATTCTGCATCTTAATTAAAAACACATTTGCTTATGAACACATTGACAGACCACCTCATTTAAAAAATATTGAACAACCCCCTGCCAATTTTTTTTTTAAACAAATAAAAAAACATATACAGCGGTTGAATTGTAAAAAATAAAATTAAAAATGGGGGATGGTGAGGTCAATTTCTTGACCTTCATGTTACAGACTTTTCATTAAGACCCTAAATAATCATATCAACTTGTGGAAAATGGGCATCCGATGAACCCTTAAAAAAAATTGTGCTATCAAATTAATATTTTTGTTTGTTTGTTTGTTTGTTAATGAATCACACCACTGCATATAAAAGGAACAATTACACTTAACTTATTTAGTTTAGTTTAAAATATGTTGTTATTCTCATATTAAAAAAATATTTATACATATATATTATCTCATAACAGCTAATCTGTCTGACCCCTGCTACAACTACACTGCACTGGACAATCCATGGAGAGCCATCAATAATACATATGCTTCAGTCAGAAGTTGTGACCAGTCTGTCACCTGGAGAGGCTGGTATCGTCTTATTATTCATGGCTGGAATGCTCAGATCCCGGACACATGTGTTGCTCAGTACAGCTGTGGCACTGATATCCCACTGTGGATTCTTGGTGGACACCCAACAGTAAAGGATGGAGTCGTCACTCGAGATGTCTGCGGTCACTGGAATAATTACTGCTGTTATTTCGGCTCTTACCCCATTAAAGTCAAAGCCTGTCCAGGCAATTATTATGTCTATGAGTTGGTTAGTCCAACTCTCTGTGCTGCAGCATACTGTGCAGGTGATTATATTCACATGAGCTCTTTCTACACATTCATGCCATTTGTGTCTCTGTTTATTAACCACTATTCATCCAAACTTTCAGATGTTGGCAGCATTAACACCAGCTCTACAGCCATCACACCAGCGACCATCTCAACTGGTAATGTAGCACACTGTGTCTCTACTGGCTTATTTACCGGCCTGATTTATCTGCAGATCTGTACTGTTGAATAGATCTGTAAGGATGTATGCTTTTCTAATGAAGTCAATCTTATACAATAGAGATGCAGCTTAAACAATAGTGCCATTCATTTAGTCTGATTTTTGTATTATTATTTATTTTTATATGTATTTATTTTCTTTATTTGATAGTTCTGTCAGCAGGTGAAATGTTAGAAATGTATTTAAGGGACTACTTCTATTGATCCTACATCTATCCACCAGCTAGCTGTGTTTGATTTGTTCAGATGATACATCTAAAATGACCAATATACCAAAACAATTACTTAAAGACTTAAACTAACGGATGTCATGTGACATTTTCAGATTCCTGAGGCCTAAAATGACTGAATTTGTGATGATATCTGTGCCATTTTTGTTTCAGTTATACTACTATATGATTTAATGTATAAATCTTAAATATAATTTTGAATGGCCGCAGCAGGGTGAGTTTGGTTAGTTAATAACAATTCCAGCAAACTCAAGCAGGTAGCAGAAATGCATTTATGAAGAAAATAGTCCTATTATTATTATAATCCATGTAACGAATGTGCAGGACTCTTTTATTAGACCAGCAAGAAAATTGGCAAAAGATGTTAAGAAAATGCATTAAGGAGCACATATAGATCCCACAGAGAATCGGCGGCTTGGAAATTCTGTCCAGATGTTGCGCACCTCTCATAAGCCTGCATACAAGTGGGTGCTGACCTAAAGTATTTATATCAATCCAAAAAACTGGATGCAGAATTTGCAAGAAAAACATTAACGCTAGAAAAGGCTCTGGAACAGAAAATATCACATCTGCCACCAAACCGTGAACATGAAAATTTTTCCTTTGGCCTCATTATAAGACAAACCTTTTCCAATTGCTATCATATGCAGAGTGCACCTATATCGCTTTCACACTCGTCTCAATCACCCTCGGAGCCAAAGCCATAACACTTAAATGTAACCTTTCACAGGCCAGACCCAAAGAGCCCCTTTTCTCTTATGAGAGGAGACCCTTATTAAAATGTTGCTTTATTTAGAAGTCAGTAACTGTGTAGCTGCTGATGCTGTGATGAACTCAGAAATGTTTGCATTGGATTTGTGTTTTTAGGTTGAATTATTTCACTTAATTTTCAGTTGAATTTCAGATACACAAAGTAGAGCAGTGTTTAGTTTCATTTCATGTCAAGAAAATAGTCTTTGTTTAGTTGACTCAAATGAAGAAGTTTCACAGTGATAATCTATAAATATTAGTTGTTTTTTTAATTGTTTTATTAATTTGTTGTTTTAGACAATTTACTTAACATTTAATTCAACAGTACTTTTTTATATTTTTTTTTATTAATTAATATGTACCTTTGTTTCTTTTTTTTAACCAGTATATCCTTCTGTTGACCCCTGCTACAATTACACTGTGCTGGACGATCCATGGAGAGCCAACAGCAGTCGCCCATCAAACCCCTCCTCCAAGTGTGACACATCTGTCACCTGGAGAGCCAGGTATCGTCTCTTCATTAACGGCCTGATCGCTCAGAACCCGGACACATGTGTTGCTCAGTACAGCTGTGGCACTAATATCGCTCTGTGGATTCGTGGTGGACATCCAACAGTTGAGGATGGAGTCGTCACTCGAGATATCTGCGGTCAGTGGAACAATTACTACTGTTATGTCGGGTCTTACCCCATTCAATTCAAAGCCTGTCCAGGCCATTATTATGTCTATGAGCTGGTCAGACCAGCTTTTTGTATTTCAGCATACTGTGAAGGTGATTATATTCACATGAGCCTTTTTTATTATTTGTGTTTATTGATGTATTGATATTCATGAGCCATTCTTTTTTCAGCTGATACTAACATCAGCAGCACTGTTACAACAGTCACTCCAGAGACGAGCACAGCTGGTAATGTAATCTGATGTGTCCTCTGTTTATTGGTATTGTGTGTGTGTGTGTGTGTGTGTGTGTGTGTGTGTGTGTGTGTGTGTGTGTGTGTGTGTGTGTGTGTGTGGAATGTGAAATGTGCAGGTGCAGGTGCAGGTGCAAATCATTGTAGACACTGTGTGTGTCCTTTGTAATATTTGTCTTAGTTCATTGTTTTTCATCAGTGATTTTTTTTTTTTCAGATGTTACTATCAGCAGCACTGTTACAACAGTCACTCCAGAGACGACCACAGCTGGTAATGTAGTTGTTGCTCATCCGCAGCCCTGAACCACAATGTGGAAAAAAATCCTTTCTAAGTTTTAAATTGTTCTCTTTTCAAAAACTTAATTTTTTCTGTCCAAGAGCCACGGCCCAATCCAGAGAGCAGTTGTGCGATCACAGGGACTTGGTGCTTCGGCACCTCAGCCAGTGGGGGCTTCGGGTCAACTTGGAAAAGAGCAAGCTCTCCCCTGTGCAGAGAATCTCTTTTCTCGGTGTGGAGTTAGACTCTGTGAGTATGACGGCACGCCTCACGGACGAGCGTGCCCAAGCAGTGCTGAACTGCCTGAGTTCCTTCAGATGCAGGAATGTGGTACCGCTGAAACAGTTTCAGAGGCTCCTGTGTCATATGGCATCCGCAGCTGCACTCACGCCACTCGGGTTGCTTCATATGAGACCACTTCAGCATTGACTACTCTCTCGAGTCCCGAGGTGGGCATGGCGCTGCGGTACACTTTGAGTGAACATCACCCAGCAGTGCCGCCGCTCCTTCAGCCCCTGGAAGGACCTTGCATTTCTACGGGCCGGGGAGCTCCTAGAACAAGTGTCCCGGCATACTGTTGTCACAACAGATACCTCCAGTACGGGCTGGGGCGCTACATGCAAAAGGCAGGCAGCTTCAGGGCTCTGGACGGGAACCCGACTGCTTTGGCACATCAACTGCCTAGAGCTGTGGACAGTGCATCTAGCCTTTACGGCAGTTCAGGCCACTGCTTTAGGGCAAGCACGTGCTAGTCCGCACGGACAACACAGCGGCTGTCTCGTATATCAACCGGTTGGGAGTTATACGATCACACCGCATGTCACAGCTTGCCCGCCATCTCCTCCTCTGGAGTGGCATGCAGTTCAAATCACTGTGCGCTGTCCACATCCTGGAGCAGCTCAATCGTGCTGCCGATGCGCTCTCACGACAGCTTTTGTTCCCCGGAGAATGGCGACTCCATCCCAAGATGAACCGGCTGATCTGGAGTCGATTCGGGGAAGCTCAGGTGAACTTGTTTGCTTCCCACAAGTCCTCCCACTGCCAGCTGTATTTTTTCCCCCCTTGGCACGGACGCACTGGCACACAGCTGGCCTCAGGATTTACGCAAGTATGCGCTTCCCACAGTGAGCCTACTTGTACAGACACTGTGCAAGCTCAGGGAGGGCGAGGAACAGGTCCTGCTGGTTGCGCCGCTTTGGCCCACCCCGACCTGGTTTCCCGAACTCATTTTCCTCGCGACAGCACCTCCCTGGCACATTCCTCTGAGAAAGGACCTCCTCTCTCAGGGGCTCGGCACCATATGGCCCCCACGTCCAGATCTGTGGAACCTCCATGTGTGGCTCCTGGATGGGACGTGGCAGACTTGAGCGGTCTACCACCGGCAGTGGTTGAGACCATCACTCAGGCTAGAGCTCCTTCAACAAGGCAAACCTATGCACTGAAGTGGAGTCTGTTCGCGAACTGGTGTTCTTCTCGCCGAGAAGACCCCCAAAAATGCACAATTGGAGTAGTGATTTATTTCCAGCAAGAAAGGTTGGAGCGTAGGCTGTCACCCTCCACCTTGAAGTGTATGTGGCCGCTATCGCGGCCCACCACGATGCATTGGATGGCCGGTTCCTGGGAAAGCATGATCTCATCGTGAGGTTCCTGAAGGGTGCCAGGAGGATGAACCCCTCCAGGCTACCCCTTGTGCCCTCTTGGGACCTCTCTATCGTCCTTGCTGGACTTCAGAGGGGCCCCTTTGAGCCACTGGACTCAGTTGAGCTGAAATCTCTGTCTGCTAAGACAGCGCTCCTGACCGCGCTCACTTCCATCAAAAAGGTCAAGGACCTCCAAGAGTTTTCAGTAAGCGAAGAGTGCCTTGTGTTCTGGCCGGTCTACTCTCATGTTGTCTTGAGACCCCAGCCTGGATATGTGCCCAAGGTTCCAACCACGCCCTTTTGCGATCAGGTGTTGAACCTGCAAGCACTGCCCTCGGAGGAGGCAGATCCAGCCTTAGCATTGCTGTGTCCCGTAAGAGCATTGCGCATATACGTGGAACGCACCCGGAGCTTCAGAAGCTCTGAGCAGCTCTTTGTCTGCCACGGAGGTCAGCAGAAAGGGAAGGCTGTCTCCAAACAGAGGTTGGCCCACTGGATAGTGGATGCCGTTGCCTTGGCGTACCAATCTCAAGGTGAGCCGTGCCTACTGGGGGTGAGGGCTCACTTCACTCGGAGTGTTGCCTCTTCCTATGCGTTGACGCACAGTGCTTCTCTAACAGTCATCTGCAGAGCTGCGGGCTGGGCGACACCGAACACCTTCGCAAGATTCTACAGTCTCTGCGTTGAGCCAGTCTCTTCCTGTGTGTTGGGTAACAGTAATGGGCGGAAAGAACTGGCCGGTGTCATGCTTGCTCCGCCATTTCCCCTCACCCGGGGATACAAGCGCCTTTTTCATGTTACAGACTTTTCATTAAGACCCTAAATAATCATATCAACTTGTGGAAAATGGGCATCCGATGAACCCTTAAAAAAAATTGTGCTATCAAATTAATATTTTTGTTTGTTTGTTTGTTTGTTAATGAATCACATCACTGCATATAAAAGGAACAATTACACTTAACTTATTTAGTTTAGTTTAAAATATGTTGTTATTCTCATATTAAAAAAATATTTATACATATATATTTTCTCATAACAGCTAATCTGTCTGACCCCTGCTACAACTACACTGCACTGGACAATCCATGGAGAGCCATCAATAATACATATGCTTCAGTCAGAAGTTGTGACCAGTCTGTCACCTGGAGAGGCTGGTATCGTCTTATTATTCATGGCTGGAATGCTCAGATCCCGGACACATGTGTTGCTCAGTACAGCTGTGGCACTGATATCCCACTGTGGATTCTTGGTGGACACCCAACAGTAAAGGATGGAGTCATCACTCGAGATGTCTGCGGTCACTGGAATAATTACTGCTGTTATTTCGGCTCTTACCACATTAAAGTCAAAGCCTGTCCAGGCAATTATTATGTCTATGAGTTGGTTAGTCCAACTCTCTGTGCTGCAGCATACTGTGCAGGTGATTATATTCACATGAGCTCTTTCTACACATTCATGCTATTTGTGTCTCTGTTTATTAACCACTATTCATCCAAACTTTCAGATGTTGGCAGCATTAACACCAGCTCTACAGCCATCACACCAGCGACCATCTCAACTGGTAATGTAGCACACTGTGTCTCTACTGGCTTATTTACCGGCCTGATTTATCTGCAGATCTGTACTGTTGAATAGATCTGTAAGGATGTATGCTTTTCTAATGAAGTCAATCTTATACAATAGAGATGCAGCTTAAACAATAGTGCCATTCATTTAGTCTGATTTTTGTATTATTATTTATTTTTATATGTATTTATTTTCTTTATTTGATAGTTCTGTCAGCAGGTGAAATGTTAGAAATGTATTTAAGGGACTACTTCTATTGATCCTACATCTATCCACCAGCTAGCTGTGTTTGATTTGTTCAGATGATACATCTAAAATGACCAATATACCAAAACAATTACTTAAAGACTTAAACTAACGGATGTCATGTGACATTTTCAGATTCCTGAGGCCTAAAATGACTGAATTTGTGATGATATCTGTGCCATTTTTGTTTCAGTTATACTACTATATGATTTAATGTATAAATCTTAAATATAATTTTGAATGGCCGCAGCAGGGTGAGTTTGGTTAGTTAATAACAATTCCAGCAAACTCAAGCAGGTAGCAGAAATGCATTTATGAAGAAAATAGTCCTATTATTATTATAATCCATGTAACGAATGTGCAGGACTCTTTTATTAGACCAGCAAGAAAATTGGCAAAAGATGTTAAGAAAATGCATTAAGGAGCACATATAGATCCCACAGAGAATCGGCGGCTTGGAAATTCTGTCCAGATGTTGCGCACCTCTCATAAGCCTGCATACAAGTGGGTGCTGACCTAAAGTATTTATATCAATCCAAAAAACTGGATGCAGAATTTGCAAGAAAAACATTAACGCTAGAAAAGGCTCTGGAACAGAAAATATCACATCTGCCACCAAACCGTGAACATGAAAATTTTTCCTTTGGCCTCATTATAAGACAAACCTTTTCCAGTTGCTATCATATGCAGAGTGCACCTATATCGCTTTCACACTCGTCTCAATCACCCTCGGAGCCAAAGCCATAACACTTAAATGTAACCTTTCACAGGCCAGACCCAAAGAGCCCCTTTTCTCTTATGAGAGGAGACCCTTATTAAAATGTTGCTTTATTTAGAAGTCAGTAACTGTGTAGCTGCTGATGCTGTGATGAACTCAGAATGTTTGCATTGGATTTGTGTTTTTAGGTTGAAATATTTAACTTAATTTTCAGTTGAATTTCAGATACACAAAGTAGAGCAGTGTTTAGTTTCATTTCATGTCAAGAAAATAGTCTTTGTTTAGTTGACTCAAATGAAGAAGTTTCACAGTGATAATCTATAAATATTAGTTGTTGTTTTTAATTGTTTTATTAATTTGTGGTTTTAGACAATTTACTTAACATTTAATTCAACAGTACTTTTTTATATTTTTTTTTTATTAATTAATATGTACCTTTTTTTCTTTTTTTTTTACCAGTATATCCTTCTGTTGACCCCTGCTACAATTACACTGTGCTGGACGATCCATGGAGAGCCAACAGCAGTCGCCCATCAAACCCCTCCTCCAAGTGTGACACATCTGTCACCTGGAGAGCCAGGTATCGTCTCTTCATTAACGGCCTGATCGCTCAGAACCCGGACACATGTGTTGCTCAGTACAGCTGTGGCACTAATATCGCTCTGTGGATTCGTGGTGGACATCCAACAGTTGAGGATGGAGTCGTCACTCGAGATATCTGCGGTCAGTGGAACAATTACTACTGTTATGTCGGGTCTTACCACATTCAATTCAAAGCCTGTCCAGGCCATTATTATGTCTATGAACTGGTCAGACCAGCTTTCTGTATTTCAGCATACTGTGAAGGTGATTATATTCACATGAGCCTTTTGTGTAATTTGTGTTTATTGATGTATTGATATTCATGAGCCATTCTTTTTTCAGCTGATACTAACATCAGCAGCTCTGTTACAACAGTCACTCCAGAGACGACCACAGCTGGTAATGTAGTCTGATGTGTCCTCTATTTATTGGTATTGTGTGTGTGTGTGTGTGTGTGTGTGTGTGTGTGTGTGTGTGTGTGTGTGTGTGTGTGTGTGAAGGAATGTGAAATGTGCAGGTGCAAATCATTGTAGAGATTGTGTGTCCTTTGTAATATTTGTCTTAGTTCATTGTTTTTCATCAGTGATTTTTCTTTTTTCAGCTGTTACTATCAGCAGCACTGTTAAAACAGTCACTCCAGAGACGACCACAGCTGGTAATGTAGTCTAATGTGTCCTCTGTTTATTGTTATTTTGGCTGAATGTATGTGGATCTGTAGAATTTAACATGTGTGTGTGTGGGGGGGTGTGTGTGTGTGTGTGTGTGTGTGTGTGTGTGTGTGTGTGTGTGTGTGTGAAGGAATGTGAAATGTGCAGGTGCAAATCATTGTAGAGATTTTGTGTGTGTGTCCTTTGTAATATTTGTCTTAGTTCATTGTTTTTCATCAGTGATTTTTCTTTTTTTCAGCTGTTACTAACATCAGCACTGTAACAACAGTCACTCCAGAGACGACCACAGCTGGTAATGTAGTCTGATGTGTCCTCTGTTTATTGTTATTTTGGCTGAATGTATGTGGATCTGTAGAATTGAACAGGTGTGTGTGTGTGTGTGCGTGCGTGCGTGCGTGCGTGTGTGTGTGTGTGTGTGTGTGTGTGTGTGAAGGAATGTGAAATGTGCAGGTGCAAATCATTGTAGACATTGTGTGTCCTTTGTAATATTTGTCTTAGTTCATTGTTTTTCATCAGTGATTTTTCTTTTTTTCAGCTGTTACTATCAGCAGCACTGTTAAAACAGTCACTCCAGAGACGACCACAGCTGGTAATGTAGTCTGATGTGACCTCCTGTTTATTGGTATTTTGGCTGAATGTTTTTGGATTTGTAGAATTTAACATGTGTGTGTGTGTGTGTGTGTGGTGTGGGGGGGGGTCTGTGTGTGTGTGTGTGTGTGTGTGTGTGTGTGTGTGTGTGTGTGTGTGTGTGTGTGTGTGTGTGTGTGTGTGTGTGTGTGAAGGAATGTGAAATGTGCAGGTGCAAATCATTGTAGAGATTGTCTGTCCTTTGTAATATTTGTCTTAGTTCATTGTTTTTCATCAGTGATTTTTCTTTTTTTCAGCTGTTACTAACATCAGCACTGTAACAACAGTCACTCCAGAGACGACCACAGCTGGTAATGTAGTCTGATGTGTCCTCTGTTTATTGTTATTTTGGCTGAATGTATGTGGATCTGTAGAATTGAACAGGTGTGTGTGTGTGTGTGCGTGCGTGCGTGCGTGTGTGTGTGTGTGTGTGTGTGTGTGTGTGTGTGAAGGATTGTGAAATGTGCAGGTGCAAATCATTGTAGACATTGTGTGTCCTTTGTAATATGTGTCTTAGTTCATTGTTTTTCATCAGTGATTTTTCTTTTTTTCAGCTGTTACTATCAGCAGCACTGTTAAAACAGTCACTCCAGAGACGACCACAGCTGGTAATGTAGTCTGATGTGACCTCCTGTTTATTGGTATTTTGGCTGAATGTTTTTGGATTTGTAGAATTTAACATGTGTGTGTGTGTGTGTGTGTGGTGTGGGGGGGGGGGGTCTGTGTGTGTGTGTGTGTGTGTGTGTGTGTGTGTGTGTGTGTGTGAAGGAATGTGAAATGTGCAGGTGCAAATCATTGTAGAGATTGTCTGTCCTTTGTAATATTTGTCTTAGTTCATTGTTTTTCATCAGTGATTTTTCTTTTTTTCAGCTGTTACTAACATCAGCAACACTGTTACAGCAGTCACTCCAGAGATGACCACAGCTGGTAATGTAGTCTGATGTGTCCTCCTGTTTATTGGTATTTTGGCTGAATGTTTTTGGATCTGTAGAATTGAACGTGTGTGTGGGGTGGGGGAATGTGAAATCTGCAGGTGTAAATCATTGTAGAGATTGTGTGTGTCCTTTGTAATATTTGTCTTAGTTCATTGTTTTTCATCAGTGATTTTTCTTTTTTTCAGCTGTTACTATCAGCAGCACTGTTACAACAGTCACTCCAGAGACGACCACAGCTGGTAATATAGTCTGATGTGTCCTCCTGTTTATTGGTATTTTGGCTGAATGTTTTTGGATCTGTAGAATTCAACATGTGTGTGTGTGGGGGGGGGGTCTGTGTGTGTGTGTGTGTGTGTGTGTGTGTGTGTGTGTGTGTTTGTGTGTGTGTGTGTGTGTGTGTGTTTAGCTCACAGGGTGTGTGTGAAGCGTCTAGTGCAGTAGTACAGTAGTGTAGTGATGCTGGTAGTTAGTGCATGCTGCATGTTGCATGTAGCTTTGTGCTTTCTGCCTGCTACTCTCTGCTTATAGCTGCTGCCGCTGGCTAGCCTCCTTAATAGCGGGTGAAAAGAGGAGCTGAGTGTATAAGCCTTCTCCTGCCAGTACAGAGCCTCTCCACAACCAAGACTCCTGTAGTGCCTCCTCGTGGCCACCCACGGAAACTGGGTAAAATCCCAGGCTAAACTACAGGGGATCTCAGAGCAGCATTGGGCCCCGGAGACGCGGTGTGCAGGCCCACCACTGTGTGGACACGTCCTGCCGCCTGTCAACCACTGTCCCAGCTATGGGTAAATAGCCCCACTGCCTTGTGGTAGGTCTTTGAGATAAGGCTAAAGGAGCACACCCTGACAGAAAAGCATTGTGCTGGAGGTGCGCAATAGGCGGGCCTCAACAGATGAAGGACCCGGAAACCTCCTGCAGCCAAGATGTGGGAGCCAGTTGTCCTGGGACCACCCTTGCCACTTGGATTTACCTCACCTTGGTGAAGATCGTGCTACCGGAGATGGCGCACCCCCTTTGGCACTTTAAAACTCTCCTTGCGCAGGTTTCCACCTCTATCCAAGGTGATAAAATCTGGACCTTACATATGGTTGAAATCTGACAGCGATGGGGCATCTGTCAACGGGAGCAGGTTTGAATAGACTGGGAGCTCCTAGTCAGAACCCTGCACGGCAGTGGCACAGGGTATTTGGTCGTTATCAACTGGGTTTGAGTGGCAGCTGTTTTGGCAGACCCCTGTGCGACTGAGCAGCCCTATTTAGGGACCGTACTGCTCACCTCAACTGGGAAAGGGCCTAGAAAAGGTGGCCAAAAATTGCCTATTCAATCACTTATCTGGATAGGTTACCGCGCCTATCGGGTTATTCCACTACTGCGGTCGAAATAAGGAAAATAAGAAAAATAAAAAACGATACAGTATAAAACTGGCAACTTGGAATATAAGGACTCTCCTGGACCTGCATGGTATCTCTGACAGACCTCACTGGAGAACAGCCCTGATCACTGCTGAGTTGAACCGTTATAACATCGATATTGCGGCCCTGAGTGAGACCAGGCTTCTGGATGAAGGTTCCCTAACAGAGGAAGGGGTGGGTCATACCTTCTTCTGGAAAGATTTCCCTTCAGGTGGACAACATCTCTATGGAGTAGGATTTGCCATCAAGAATACCATTCTACCAAGTCTCACAGAAACACCAGTTGGAATTAGTGAAAGGCTAATGACCCTCCGTATCCCCCTGGCAAAAAAGCGTCATGCAACACTTCTCAGTGCCTATTCGCCAACGTTACCATCTGAGAACGAGGCTAAGGAATGCTTTTATCAGGCACTGGATAAAGCTCTTTGCCGGATCCCTAAGAGTGATAAGATCCTCTTGCTTGGGGGTTTCAATGTTCGGGCCGGACAGAACAACAGAATATGGAGTGAAGTACAAGGCAGGCATGGCAGTGGTAGGGTGAATGCAAATGGCATGAGACTATTGACTCTTTGCTCTGAGCATAATCTTACCATAACCAATACCATCTTCCAGCAGAAGGCAAAGTATAAGACCTCGTGGATGCACCCTCGTTCTAAACACTGGCACATGATTGATTATATCATTGTGCGGTGTAATGCAATCAAGGATGTTCTTATCACTCGTGTCATGAGAGGTGCAGAGTGCTGGACAGACCATCGTATGATTGTGGCCAAGCTCCATATGAAAGTGCGCCCCCCCCCCCCCCTTGCGGCTGCAAAAGCACAACAAAAAGAGGCTAAATTGTAACAACTTGGGAAACACAGAAGCAAGAAATTAGTTTCGACGTCTCCTAGATGAGAAACTAGGGGAGTCGGAACCCTGTCTGAGCTCAGAAAACACCATGGAACAACAGTGGGCCTATATCAGCTCTGAGCTTTATGACGCAGCAGTCCAATCCATTGGCTATAAGAGCAGGAAACCACCAAGATTGGTTTGTCGATAACTCAGATGCCATCCATAACTTGCTTAAGGATATGCACAAAGCGCACCGTGCAACTTAAAAAAAAACTACTGGTCAACTAAGACCAGACGGTATTTGCAGGAAATACGGGGGAAAGTGCAAAGGGAAACCCGTGCCATGCAGAATGAATGGTGGATTGAAAAGGCACATGAAATCCAGTCTTTTGCCAATAAAAATGATATGCATAACTTTTATAATGCCATCAAAACCATATACGGACCAACAAATCGCTGCATCACTTCTCTGAAAACAGCAGATGGACTAACACTTTTGAAGGACCAAAATAGGATCCTGTTGAGGTGGGCTGAACATTTTAACATCCTGCTTAATCAGGATTCTGATGCGGACCCCACCATTCTGGAAGAACTGCCTAAACTTCCTCCCATCCACGATCTCAGCCTACCACCAACCTTTCAGGAAGTTCTACCATCTGTCCATTCTCTTAAGAACAACAAGTGGCCTGGCACTGATAATATCTCTGCAGATCTACTGAAGGAGGGGGGGGGGGTACATATGTATGCACACACTCTACCGGTACATCACCCAGGCCTGGACTGATGAGAACATCCCACAGCAATGGAGAGATGCAAATATTGCTGTTATCTATAAGAACAAGGGTGACAAGGCCATCTGCGGCAATAGTAGGGGCATACCACTCCTTTCTGTGGGTGGTAAAGTCATGTCCAAGGTGATGCTTCAGAGACTCATTAACAACATCACTGAGTCAATGCTGCCTGAATCGCAGTGTGGCTTTAGGAAGAATAGGAGCACTATCGACATGATTTTCACAGCCCGGCAGCTTCAGGAAAAGTGCCGGGAGCAACATCAGGACATGTTTATGGCCTTTGTCGATCTTTCTAAAGCATTCGCCACTGTGAAAAGAGAGCTGTTATGGGATGTACTCCTCAGGTTTGGCTGTCCCAATAAATTTGTTAACATCCTCCACCTGTTCCATAATGGGATGACTGCTCGGGTGTCCATAGGCGTAAAAGAGTCCGAGCCCTTCCTTGTGCACACAGGGGTGAGGCAGGGGTGTGGCACCAGTACTATTTAACATCTTCCTCCTATGTGTCACCAAGCTTCTCCATAACGAGATTGAAAATAGCAGTGGCATAGCAGTAGACTTCAGATTAGACGGCAGCCTCTTTAATATTAGGAGGCTACAGGCAACCAGAAAACTCTTTAGAGAGCACATCCTGGAGCTGCAGTATGAGGATGACTGTGCTTTTATGGCCCATACTCCAGAGGATCTTCAAACTGTTCTTAATGTGGCAGTAATGGCATACAGCAGGATGGGGCTGACTGTCAACACCACCAAGACAGAAGTGGTTTGCCAATGGAGTACCAATGTCCCACCCACACTACCTGCCTTCACTGTTGGGAATGAACAGCTTTCAGTAGTGCCATCTTTTAAATATCTGGAGAGTATTCTTACTGAGGACTGTGGCATCGACAATGAAGTTCAGAGCTGCATTAAACAGGCATCAGTTGCCTTTGGGAAACTTCGGCGTAGAGTCTTTCATAACAAGAATCTTCATCCTTCCACAAAAGTTGCCGTATACCAAGCAGTCTGTGTCACCACCCTCCTTTATAGCTGTGAAGTTTGGGTAACCTACAGCCATCACATCAGCTCCCTAGAGAGCTTCCATATAAGCTGCCTTCAGCACATTCTGGGAGTTACCTGGCGGGATCGTGTGCCTCACACTGAAATACTTAAAAAGACCAACTGTAGAAGTATTGAGGCCATGATCACCCAGCGCCAGCTGCAATGGTTGGGGCACGTGATAAGGATGCCTCCATGTCGACTGCCCCGCAGAGTGCTCTACGGCCAGTTACATCATGGTCGACATTCAGCTGGGGGGCCGAAGAAGCGATATAAGGATCAGATGAAGAACACCTTGAAGAAGTGTAAGATCAGACCCGAGGACCTGGAGGAGGTTGCTGCTGACCGCACCATCTGGCAAAAGCTGTGTAGAGATGGGGTTCATACGCTCGAGATGGAGAGGACAAGCATAAGACAGCAGAAGCGAGCCAGGAGAAATACAGCCATGACTGCCACTGCTACTACAATTACATACATATGCCCCACCTGCAATAGAATCTGTGGGTCCAGGATTGGACTGTTTATTCATCAAAAGCCTCACCGCTAAAGGCGTGGACGTCATCATCGGATTTCGATGGACTACCAAAGAAGAAGAAGAGAGTGTGTGTGTGTGTGTGTGTGTGTGTGTGTGTGTGTGTGTGTGTGTGTGTGTGTGTGTGTGTGTGTGTGTGTGCGTGTGTGTGTGTGTGTGTGTGTGTGTGTGAAGGAATGTGAAATGTGCAGGTGCAAATCATTGTAGACATTGTGTGTGTCCTTTGTAATATTTGTCTTAGTTCATTGTTTTTCATCAGTGATTTTGATTTTTTTCAGCTGTTACTATCAGCAGCACTGTTACAACAGTCACTCCAGAGATGACCACAGCTGGTAATGTAGTTTTTGCTCATCCACAGCCCTAAACTACAATGGGGAAAAAAATCCTTTTTAGTTTTAAAAAGTTTACATTATTTTTATTTTTAATTTGTTCTCTTTTCAAAAACTTTATTTTTTCTCCACGAGAGGTAACACAAAAATGTACAAAAAAATAAACTAGAATTAGCATGCTGTATCAACCTATTAATTATACATTACATCGTAAACAAGACCAAATCAGTTTTTTCAGTAGTCATGTGTAATAACTAGAGTTCTTTTTTTTAGACTACATGCACTAGACCAGGGGTAGGAACCTTTTTTGACCAAAGATACTGTTTTTTTATTATTACTTTTTATTTTTATTTTTTTATGGTTGTGTTAAATCATTCAGTCAATCAATCAATAAATAGCAGCTTGTAATAGTAGTTTGATTAGTTCTATAGACAACTACAGACAAAGCAATGCGTGACAAACAATATGGTGAATTCAGATAAAGTGGGCCACTTTATGTAAAATTAGTTTTTTTTTTTTTTTTTTTTTTTACTTTAAGGCCCAGCTATACTATTTAAATTTGAATACAGGTAATATAAAGTGTTATTTACAAAGTATGTACTAATACTTAGGCTATTTTGAGATCGTGCACTCCAGACAAATTTAATTTCAGATAAAGTGGGCCATCCTTTATTCATCAAAATGTATTCTGCATCTTAATTAAAAACATATTGCTTATGAACACATTATCAGACCACCTCATTTAAAAAATATTTAACGTTGGGGGAGGGACTTGTATGCATCCTGGAAAGGGGAGTAACAATGGTCGAGTATACGATCTCCACGCGTGTTGATGGTGATGTGTTGTTTGTATTTTGGAGCTATTGTTCTGAAGTTGGCTTTATTAAAGTCACCCATGATAATAAAAGCTGCATCTGGGTGAGTGGTTTCCTGCTCACTTATATTCCTGTACAGTTCCTTGATTGCTTGATCTGTGTTAGCTTGAGGAGGAATGTAAACAGCCGTGATTATGATCGCTGTAAATTCCCTCGGTAGCTAGAATGGTCGACACAGAAGCGTATGAAATTCCAGATCAGGGGAGCAGAAGGATTTAATAGAGTGTATGTTCCTTTCATTACACCATGAGTTGTTGATGTAGAAACAAACACCTCCGCCTCTGCTTTTCCCTGTGAGCTCTTCCATTCGGTCCGAGTGGTGCACGGAGAAGCCCGTGAGCTCGATGGCTGAGTCTGGAACCATTGCAGACATCCAGGTTTCTGTGAGGCAAATAACACAGCAGTCCCTTGTTTCTCGTTGGTATGAGATGCGCGCCCGCAGTTCGCAGAGTTTGTTATCCAGTGACTGAACGTTAGCCAGCAAAATAGTTGGGAGAGGAGGTCGGAAAGCACGACCTCAGTCTGACGAGAACGCCAGCTCTTTTTCCTCTTTTTCGGCGTCGGCGGCGTCTCCTCGATTTCGCAATGCAGACAAAGAGCTCTGATGCGGTGTCTGTGAACAATCCACCGGCATTCAAGAACTCAAAGTCCGGTTTGCGTTACGCAACGGAGGAACCAATGTTTAAAAGTGTGTCTCTATCGTAGACAGTTATACTAACAACATCTAACACGTAAAACAAAAAAAAAAACAAACAAAACATACGAAAAACTGCAAAGTTTTCCCCGAGCTTGCAACACGGCGGCCATTCTCGGCGCCATCTTGGATTCTCTGGTTTAAGAAGCAGTCTTTTATTTTACTTTCACTTGAAAACCAAATCCTCCATACCGTCCACCATCCTTTCTTCAGTATTTGCGTATTTTTTTCCGCTGGTGCTGACGTGGTGAGTATAAACCAGGCTCTGCTCCAAAAGAGCTCACATTGAAAGCGCCTCTCTCACTGTCTTCACATGATCAGAAATCGTACTCCTGCGGCACTATGCTGCGGCTTTGCAGCACGCACTTTATGCGTGGAGCAGAGCATGCATTTTGGAGCAGTGGCACTGGCACAAATGCGACCACGTCAAAAAATTTTACTCGCACATAACTATCTGTATATTGATATCATTCAGAATAATCGGCTATCAGTATCGGCTGAGAAATTCAGTATCGGTGCATCTCTAATATATATGTATAAAACAAAAAGTTATAAAAGTTTAAATTTACTGTTGTCACAAGTTCATCAGCCCCAGTCACCAGCTCAGGCTGCATCCTACCAAGGCTGCGTCCTTCCTAGTTTAGTCCTTCAGAGTCTTGTAGGCTTGAGTCCTCAGCATATAAACGCTAGAACAAGACGGTCTAGGAAAGTGTACGTGGCTACGTCACATATGTTCCTACCTCACAGTCACGGCATAAAAACACTAATAAAACTTAGTTTTGGAAAAATACTTTTTATTACAAATCTTTAAATTATTTGGCTTTCTATTAAAGCAATACAGTGAATCACAGCTGTCTAGAGTCTTTCAGTGGCTTCAGTTATTGGCAGTTTAGCATTTATTGAGTAATTTACAACAAAACAAAAAATAACATCTATGTTTTCATGTCCGAAAACATTATTTTTGTCTAACATTTCGTAATAAATTAAGATAAGCTCATCAATGACTCATTTTTCGTCAGTTTATTTTCATGAAATGGAATGGGTGTAAAGGATTGTGGGTGATTGAACGTCGTGGAGGATACATCCCATGCATCCTTCAAACACAGCTGAATGAAGGACGTGAAACGGAGGCTGTCTTCCAAGGATCCTTCCGATTGAGATGGCCTTCAGCGAGGATTGATGACGTGGCAGCCGAGATATGCAGACTTTGTTGGATGCAGTCTTCCGTTTGAGAAACATCCATTGTCTGGTCTCACAGTTTGCTATGCATCCTTACCTTGTGTTACTTTGGCCGGGCATACACTGGACGATTTTTCATCTGATTTTGAGCCGAGTTCTTACTCGTGCAACTCTTTTTTTGAGTCGGGCCGAATTTCAGCTTTGTCGTGCATTGTTTGTCGTGCAGAATTCGTTCAGTGTACAGGGGAAACGAGAAGCGATTAGCTTCTCCCAACAGATAAGCAGACAGTCGGATGAATTTCTGACATGTCAGAAAATTTGGTCACTCCTCGTGAGGGTATCGCCCAGTTGAAGCAGAGCTACGAGCTGACGGCTCTAAACTCAGTGCTTTTTCCCTCACTGCGCCTGCGCGGAAACTATAACTTTTATAACGAAACTACCATGATAATAATAATAATAATAATAATAATAATAATAATAATTGAATACATTAATTGGAAACACCAAATCCTCACGATATCACCTATAGTTTTTTTTTTATCTCGGGCTATCGTCCATATACAGTGTCATCGTCTGCACAAGCGCAACCCGAATATTTCACATATATAGGCTGCATCCGAAAACTGAAAAATGCTGCCTTTGTAGGACATATTCCAAGGTAGGAAGTTATTAAGGCACATCTGAATCTAAAGTTAGCTTCACTTCCTGTCTCTTGAGATACATTCATCTGATCGATTTTTGAAGGCAGCATAGATGTATCCTTAGCTGCCTTTGGTATCCCACAATCCTGTGCTTCTATTCCATGCTGGTTGAGCTATAAAATAAAGATGGCGTTTGGTGGTTAGTTTGTGTAACTGTATATTTCTGATTAACTTTTTGCACTTTTGATGTTATATCTTGCGAGAAATGAATATTATAGTAATTCAATATTTGTTTAGTTATCACCAAAACTCATTCTATTTTGTCATAGATCATTAAACCATTACGCTGCCTCAGAAGCCTGTCCGAAATCGGTTTTGTGAGGTGCCTGCGTACAAAACGCTGCCTACAAAGTCACTGCCTCGTAAGGCAGCAAGGCAGCAAGTCAGCTGACTAAGTTTTTGGATGCAGCCAAAGTGTGAGCACATAAATCGCGCTCGACAATTTGACCGTACAGTGTGAGCACATAAATCGTGAGTTTTGACTTTACATCGCATGCAATCTTCTCGTACAGTGTGTAGTAAAAATACCAGTTTAATATAGAGCTATTGTTTCAGCTCCGGGAATTAGTTATTAAATATTTAATATGGCTTGATTAAGGTCATATTAATATTTAACCTACAGTTTACACCTTATTAAGTGCTTGTCCAGCAATCACTAAAAGGTACATTCTGTTACTCTCAATTACAATCTCGCTTCCATTCCGTGGCCCCGGTAGATAAACGAGATTAATAATTTCTCAAGTTTGAGCTAGGCTGCGTTATCTTTAGGGCAAATAAGGATAAAAATACTTAAAATCACATTCCAGAGACACTTGTTTATAAAATGGAAAAGGTTTATTCGGGATATTGCTATTCTAACATAAATGGATTAACTAATGAAGCATAGACATACACACACATAGAGAGTTTTGGTTAAGGTTTAAAGAATGACATTCTTTCCTATTTCATAACTTAGCCAACCAGCAAAAAGATCACGAACGAATACGTATGTTTCGTTACTGCATTCAGATCAAAATTTTAACCAGTTCAGTCAGGATTAGGAATTCAGTTTGTACTTGCTTGAATGGGTTTAAAGCAGGCTCGTGATTGGTTCGTTTTCCCGCGGGAGTTCTTTGTTTCGGGCGTCACGTGTTCAGCTCGGGCTCCTTCGGTTGTTCTCGTGTGGAGACTTGAAATGGCTGCGTGACGTCATCGGGAAAGCTCTCCTCCGCAATCGTTGACTTCGTGGCTCCGTTACGGCTTTGGCACGGTCTTAGACCCCCTCCGATGGTTGGTTTCGTTGAAAGAGAGTCCGGCGGGCCGGCTTCCAGGTCAGCCGTGCGCGCGTTTGAGCGCGCAGTTACGAGCTCCGGAGAGTTGCAAGAGGGAAGAGAGGGAGGCGCGCCGCTCGCGCGTCGTTTTAAACAGTCCGTTTTTTTGGACATCCCCAAAGGCGGCTGGTCCAATCAGAGCGTCGGTACGGGGCGGAGCCCCGCCTGCCCGGCTGGTTTTTGCAAAGCCCCTTTCACGTGAGAAAAGAATAACTTTTGATCCCTGTATTAAAACTTTTATCAAGTTCACACATTTATAATATCACCACATTCGTTATCGTACTGATTCATGAAATTTTGCAACCATTCATAAAAGTCTAAACACTGCAGCCTACACATTCCAGGTTAAAGCACGATTAGAAATCAGCCCACGTTTTCCTAAATTAATATTCATATTCCACAAGCATATGAGAGAAAGAGTACACATTAATATCCATATATTTCTTTGTGGATGCTTTGAAAGTCATGAAATGAACGAATGTCTTTGAGAAGCGTTCCCGCACATTCCCTTTGTTCCACAACAGGAAGAAAACGCGCGCTTTTGCGCTGAGGCGGAGGAGGGGCTTTTAGAGGGCTGCTGATTCTTTAGCTGCCCCCCTTCTGGTGACTTGTAGAGTTGAATTCCTGCCGATATATAGGTTACATATCCCCCTCGGGCTTGGTGATGTTCCCCTGATGGAACATTGTCAGGCCCTGGAACAAGAGGCAGGAAGAACAGGCACATACAAGACACAAACATCATTCCTATCACTGACTAAAACCTGGTGCAGGGTAATTTGGGAAGGAACAGGTTAGAAACTTGAGAAGACATAGGGATGCATTGTTTATCATTATTGACAATTGGGTCATTTTTGACTGTTTTAATTGTCAGGGGCTCGACGAGGCGGTATAGGTATGATCTCAGTCAGGTTGTTCAAATTCTCGGGTTCGGGGTCTCGGTCGGGATTACCACGTCGAAACAGGCGAGGGACGCCTGACGCGCATTTGTTGAGAGACTCTTGGACGACGTTCACTCGCTTGTGTAGGAGGAAGGCCAGTGTCAAATTCATAACATATCCTACGATAGTAGAGATACAAAGCGCCGTGTCAGCGGCAGACCAGGACCGAATAATTGGCGCGCCGGCGGGCGGAAGGCGAGCGATAGCTTCTAGCGCTGTCAGCCGGTGTCAATTCAATAAGAGATTTCGATTTCAACCTGACATTCATCGTCGGTGAGGTGATACAATGCTAACTCGTCAATATGGAGGATCGCGCCCTTCGGGACAGTGATCCATAACATTTGGTTGGGCAAATTAATGCGCGTGGCGTCGTGTTAATCGCATGTGAGGGTGGCTGTTCGTGCTGGGGTACTGACCAGCCATCGGTTTCTGATGATTTCGGCTTGCGTTACCTCAACTTGAGAACGTGGTGTTGTTTCGGCGGGGCAGCTAGTGTCGGGTTTAATGGATTCTAAACCGCAGATGCCCTTGGTATTATCGCGTACGCAGAGTTTACTCGGGTAGGGGGGGAGTGAATGTCCTAAGTGAGTGTGCCCATCTTTGAGTTTGGGGCCAGATACAACTGTTCGTTGTTCTCATAATACGCAGCGACTTTAGGAGTTTGGATTTTTACATAGGTTTTCCCTTGCCGTAATCCCGCATTCACAACGTCTTTGAGCCGGTAAACATTATTAACGTCGATAATGGGCAAACTGAAAAGACAACTAAATCACCTGTTTCCGGGTTCGCGTATATGGGAATAGCGCTACCGGGAAAGGGGCGAGATGGGTTTGGATGAGACTAGCGGGGCCCGCAGTGGCCGAAGTTACAACGTTTGAACAAGGCTAAGAGGTATCGTGTAGCACGGAATCCTATTCATGGCTACGTTGTCAATCGAGGAACTTACATCGTGTATCATGTCGTTCATGATTTTGGCGGGTGGCCTCGATCGGTCGACAGCGGTTCTCACAGCGAGTTACAACGACTTTACTGACGGAAGTCGATCTCAATTTCAGGACCTGGATTCAAGGTTTGGTTAAGGGGTTCAAAGTGAAAGAGAGGAAAGGAAACACAAAGTGAGACACGAGATAAAGAAACCAAACGATAAAATAAATTTTAAAAATAAAAATTAAAAAAAATAAAAAAAATAAAAATTATAAAAAAAAAAAAAATTATATGATAACAAAAAAAAAATTTGAGAGTAACTCCTCTCTACTAGATTGGTCCTAGCAGTGCTGCGGAGGAGAGAATATGGGTTGTGTCTAAGCATGGTTGCTATATGTTTTCCTAAAATGACAATAATTATGCTTGTGTGGTGCATATGGTTGTCGGTCTGTGTCAGTGGGTCGGATCCTCCCCCTTTTCCTGTCGGTGGTTTGGATTTGCCGGTTGGCATTGGCAACCCATCATGGTGCATCGTGTGCGTGTGTCAGGGTACTCCCCCTCTGGCCGTGAGGTACTACGAGCTGTGGCGCAGTGAGTGGCTCAGGGACATACGTGTGGACACCGTCTTGCAGATGCAGCATGTAGTCGACAGAGTGGAGCTTGCGGAGCTCGGAGGATGTGTTATCATGGTTTTGACATGTGAGCTGTCATGGTTCGTAGTGACGAATCCGTATGTGAGGGTGAGGAGATCGTCAGCAGCGAACTGAGGTGGTATGGTAATGCAGGAGGGCAGGGGTGTGCTCGCCAGTGGCGTGCTGGCGGCGGGTTACTGCTGCCACTGTAGGGTTGGGTGGGAGGGCATGAAAGGTCTAGGACTCTTCCTGTGATGCACCTGCTATGGCGAGGGCATCGTTTTGGTCATTTGAGGGGCTGGAGTTTGGGAGGAAACGTTTAGGATGTCAGACCTGATCTGGTGTTCTCCGGAGGAATGGCAGGTGACTGAGACAGCACTTTCAGGAACTTGAGGAGTTTCATCAGCAGGTGTTTGTTGGATGCTGCTGTGATTTGGAGTATTGGGTGTTGAGTTAGTGTTTAACTCTGTTGCTGGGTTTTCAGGTGGGGTTTCATGTCCATCTGAAGTCAGGCTGTTTGCTGTTCTCTGAGAGTGAGGTGACAGTGCTGTTTTCTGTGGCTGATTTGTCCAGCTTGTCACTGCCGTTTCGTCCGACAGCTAATCAGACTGACTCTGGTTCCTCTTTCTTTTCCCAGTTCCGGTCCTCCTCTTTTCGTTGGAAGAACTCTTTCACCATCATTTCCATCAGCTTCTGTGAGTCAAAATGCGGTGGTGTTTCTTGTTCTTGTGTGGATTCAGTTTGAACTCGGTCAGTTTGGAATCTTGGTGACTTCTTTCGTCGATTCCTTGGGCTGACTGCTCCAGGGTGAGTTTGTCGCTTTCCCTTGGAGTTTCCATACGAGCTTGGCTGGTTCCACGATCTGTCCCATGACTTATCCCAGTGTCGTCCAGGTGAGCGTTGACGTCCACGCGGTCCATCCCATCGGTCATACCTCTGTTTAGGTCGGGTGTCAGCGTGTGAGTATCGTTCTCTGTTGGACGGGGGTGCATTCCACTTTCTGTGTGGTGGCTTAGCGCTGTCTTGGCGTTGGGTGCCCTCTAGAGCCAGTTCATGGTGTTGCGTGTTGAAATCAAGAACTGCTGGGGTTTTTGCGCTCTTTTCTGAGGCCATCTTTTGTTTGTAGTAGGCCTTTTGCACCAAGTCTCGCAACTGCTGAGTGTTCATCGTTCGTGGACATGCGAGAACGCCAAGATGGTGGCTTATGCCAGGATGAAGATTCCTGAGGAAGAGAGTTTTAAAGTTCAGTTCATCTTCCATGTCAGAATCATTGCGAGTTCCAAAATATGCTTGTCTGAGTCGACTATAGTAAGCTTGAGGAGGTTCGTGACGTCCTTGTCTCGTCTCCAGGGCAGCCACTAAGCCTTGATCGGACTCAGGGTCGGCGAACTCTTTAATAAGGGCTTTTCGCAGCCGTTGATAATCAGTCTTTGTGTTAACAGGCTGCCGGTCCAGGAAGCTGCGTACTTCAGGGCTGGATGTCGTTCGGAGTAAATAGAGTTTATCTTTGTCCGTAACGTTAGGTCGCATTTCCAGATGGAAATCAATATCTTGCAGATACGCTTGGACCGTTTGGCTGTTTGGCACGCTGGGGTTGAATTTGCCAACGTTTCGGGCGAGCTTGTCGAGGTCTTTTAGGTCCAAGCCGTGCGATGATCTGCGGCTGGCTGCAGCAGATTCTTCTGGTTCTGTCGTGATATAAAGTCCTTCAGACGGCGCTGGTGACTGTTTTAACATCACCCCCTCTGTCTTATGTTCACGTGTCAGTCCAGGCACAGGTGACTTGGTCCTGCTTGGCAGGGGTGCGGTTGGTGCACGTCCTGTCCTTGACGGCTCATGGCGTAGTTCGTAAGCGTGCTTGAGTTCCTCTTGGAAACTTTCAGACTCCTCTGTGACGTAGTCGAGCTGTTGTGTTAGGCGGCTGATCTCGTTTCTTGATTCAGCCAAATGAGCTTCGAGGGCCTTGATTCTGCTGTTTTTGTCCCTGAAGTCAGTCTTTGCCCTCTCTAGTAGCTTCTCTGCATACTGTAGCTTGTCTGCACGATCAGCGAAATCCTCTTTGAGTTGCTGCATTTCGTGGCTGGTAGCTGCTAGAGTTTCTTTTAGCCTGTTGATCTCCGCATCGGCGCCTTGCTCCACCTCATCGGTCCCTTCCTGTCGTTCACGTTCCAGCTGCTCTATGCGTCGTTGTGCGCTTGTCAGCTCCTGCTGGCGTTGTGCGGCGTGCTTGTCGCTCAGTTTGAGGGTGGCGATGAGTGTGTGACTTAAGCTTGAGGTGATCTTGGCTAATTCTTTGTGACTGTAGTTTTGACTTGGGTCTTGTCTCATGATGCTTGTGATGTTGTCATCTAGTTGGTCCTGTGTCTGATGTTGGAGTGCTTCAGCAGCTTTAGGGAGGATGCTGTTTGTTGTAGCACTTAGCCACATTTCCAGTCCTTCCCAGTGACCGACATGTTCTGGCTGGTGATACATGTTCTGGCGGTGATGGGATCTTGGACCGAACTGACACAGACCTTGGATGGGAAACAAAGCAAAACAAAAACACAAACAAAACAACAGGGGTGTGAATGTGCACAGTGTAGTGTATGCTAGTGTTGAGTGTGATTCTGTTTCTGTGGTCCTCTGTGGTGGGGTGCGTGTAATTTGCAGCTTCTGCGTAGAAATTGAGCCCACGTAGAGGCAGCACTGTTTGGAAACAGAAAGAAAAGCACACTAACAGAATGAGTACACAGGGACAATAACACTAGACCGATCTCTCTTTTAATAGCAGATTCTCTCTTCGCTTTGTTAAGTCTGATTTAGAAGGACGCTTCTAATCAGAGGATTGTAGGCGAGTTTTCTCTTTTGTAACAAGACTGGTATTGCTATTCCAATTTTCTCCTTGATGGAGGAAAACAACAGCAATGACAGTACTTGTCCCTGAATGGCAGGATTTTACACCGCAACGCTGGTCAGCGTGTGTCACGCGTGTTAAAACTTTTGCCGATGTCTATCTTCTCATTGCGCCTGCTTTAACCTGGGGGAATAGGATTTCACAATAGAGGGTAAATGGTAAACAGTTTTGAATGTGGTTCTCAAGTTTCATACATATCTGTTCAATTGTGACATTTCGCTCTATTCGTGATCTTCCCTGGTCAGCTTTAAGCAAACAAGTCAAATTAGAAGTTAGTAACAGGGAGAAAAGAAAAGAGAAATTAAGATTTATTCCCAAGATTTAAAACTAATACGTTGGCACAAGGTGGTGCTGTTGAGTCGCTATGCTAAGGTTACGTTTTATGCTCCAGATTGGTGAGAAATGACTTTGACTGTATGGTGTCCCTGTCACTTCTCCAACACAACGCTAGGGGGAGCACTATCTACTCTCAGGCCTAAGTAAAGAGGACTAATTTTAATTTAATAAAATTATTTTAATTAAATTATTATTAATTTTACTTGAGTTAATCAGATCACCTAAGGAAATGAAGTGTGGCCTACAGATAGAGCCGGACTTGTATTTAAGTTTGGAATTAGCATTAAAAATTAGAATTTGGTTTCTAATTAAACTTTATGATGTTATAATTAAAATTAATAGGATTCACTTAGGATTAGAATTTACAAATGCAATCTGCAATTGAGTTGACAAACCAATATTGTTGCAAAATGTAGACAGGAAGTGTAATTAATTATTAAATGTAATTAGAATGTTCGAATTCATAATTAATTATTAAATTAATTTACAGCTTCTAAATCACTAGTTTCGGATTCCTATAATAGTAATTGAAATAATTTACAACTTACTTAAGCATTCCTCTCATTGTCCTTAACATCAAAAAAATAAAAATAATAATTAATCGGTATCCTACTTGTAAATGAAATTAAAAATTTCTGGCCCTCTAGATAACTTAAGGTTTTATTGTAGTGGTCAAATTATAAGCGCGTTTATGGTTCATAAATGGATGCTGTTGTTGGAAGCAGGAATTGAAAATTTTATTAAATTAAATTAATTCAAAATTAATTTGTAATCAATTGTGACATTCAATTAACAATTAAAAATTCCTAACAACAGCGCTTATCCATTGATGTGTTTTAAAATCATAAAAGCCATTATAATTGAATGAGATCAAACTCACCATCTAATCAACAGTATATTAAACCAACCTGTGAAATTGTTAACACTGATGAACATTAACACAGCCAACTCAAAACATAGTTAGTCTTTTAAATGAGAGAGGGAGAGAGAGAGAGAAAGAGAAAACGTGAGTGGCTTTCTCACCCACACCCACTGCATTCAAGCTTTAAATGCTATGTGCTAATCGCTAGCCGTAATGCTACCAGCATGGCTTTTGCTACAATGCTACAGTTTCTTTGTTAGCTTAGCGCTAATGCTATTTACACGTGGCTAAGCTGGTCGCTATGGCGCCTCAGTGCCTGTAGGCAGAAGGAAAATGTGCTTCACGCTTCAGAGTCAACGAGCCTGGTTCAGACTTGAATTTTCTATAGCACATATAATCTCACTCATTTAGGACGAGATACATTTATCTACGGGTTACTTATAAACCAACAAAGCCTCAGCGGGCTATTATGTGAATATTTGTCTGTTTAGACCGCACACATAAAAAAAAAACAACCAATTAAATCGATTTGCAAAATGTCTCCCTTTCTCAAAAACGACTGGCCACTCCTTTGAGCGCCGTGCGTTTGAATTTCACTCGTGAAATCAAAAATTGGCTGAGGATTACTTAAATAGCGACTTTAATATCCTTCCGCCGGGAGTCACGTGGCTGGGTTTGCAGTGGAACACGCACTAACAAAAGCATTACCACGAAGGCCTTAAGAGAGGGGCAACAAGGGACACGCTCGTTCGCCTCTCATGCGCTTTAGAGCGACTTTTATTAATTATTTACTGCAGTTTAATTTCTTCTCGAACTCGAGTTAACAGTTACACTCTCTTTCATTCAACTTCACTGTGTTTCGCAAACAAGAATGCAATACCACAAATTACCGTTTGTTTCTCTATATTTACTCAATTCTTTTCCGGATAAAGATTGAGAAATAACTTATTGTCTCTGGTTTGACTTATCAGATTTAAATCTTTAGATGCCTGCATTCTCCACCATTATGTAGTAAAAATACCAGTTTAATATAGAGCTATTGTTTCAGCTCCGGGAATTAGTTATTAAATATTTAATATGGCTTGATTAAGGTCATATTAATATTTAACCTACAGTTTACACCTTATTAAGTGCTTGTCCAGCAATCACTAAAAGGTACATTCTGTTACTCTCAATTACAATCTCGCTTCCATTCCGTGGCCCCGGTAGATAAACGAGATTAATAATTTCTCAAGTTTGAGCTAGGCTGCGTTATCTTTAGGGCAAATAAGGATAAAAATACTTAAAATCACATTCCAGAGACACTTGTTTATAAAATGGAAAAGGTTTATTCGGGATATTGCTATTCTAACATAAATGGATTAACTAATGAAGCATAGACATACACACACATAGAGAGTTTTGGTTAAGGTTTAAAGAATGACATTCTTTCCTATTTCATAACTTAGCCAACCAGCAAAAAGATCACGAACGAATACGTATGTTTCGTTACTGCATTCAGATCAAAATTTTAACCAGTTCAGTCAGGATTAGGAATTCAGTTTGTACTTGCTTGAATGGGTTTAAAGCAGGCTCGTGATTGGTTCGTTTTCCCGCGGGAGTTCTTTGTTTCGGGCGTCACGTGTTCAGCTCGGGCTCCTTCGGTTGTTCTCGTGTGGAGACTTGAAATGGCTGCGTGACGTCATCGGGAAAGCTCTCCTCCGCAATCGTTGACTTCGTGGCTCCGTTACGGCTTTGGCACGGTCTTAGACCCCCTCCGATGGTTGGTTTCGTTGAAAGAGAGTCCGGCGGGCCGGCTTCCAGGTCAGCCGTGCGCGCGTTTGAGCGCGCAGTTACGAGCTCCGGAGAGTTGCAAGAGGGAAGAGAGGGAGGCGCGCCGCTCGCGCGTCGTTTTAAACAGTCCGTTTTTTTTGGACATCCCCAAAGGCGGCTGGTCCAATCAGAGCGTCGGTACGGGGCGGAGCCCCGCCTGCCCGGCTGGTTTTTGCAAAGCCCCTTTCACGTGAGAAAAGAATAACTTTTGATCCCTGTATTAAAACTTTTATCAAGTTCACACATTTATAATATCACCACATTCGTTATCGTACTGATTCATGAAATTTTGCAACCATTCATAAAAGTCTAAACACTGCAGCCTACACATTCCAGGTTAAAGCACGATTAGAAATCAGCCCACGTTTTCCTAAATTAATATTCATATTCCACAAGCATATGAGAGAAAGAGTACACATTAATATCCATATATTTCTTTGTGGATGCTTTGAAAGTCATGAAATGAACGAATGTCTTTGAGAAGCGTTCCCGCACATTCCCTTTGTTCCACAACAGGAAGAAAACGCGCGCTTTTGCGCTGAGGCGGAGGAGGGGCTTTTAGAGGGCTGCTGATTCTTTAGCTGCCCCCCTTCTGGTGACTTGTAGAGTTGAATTCCTGCCGATATATAGGTTACAAGTGTGAGTCGATGCCTTGCTGAAATTGCACTGAAATCGCAAAGAAATCGCACTGTGTATGCCCGGCTTTACTTCAAAGATTCGCCACCGCTCCATTCCCAGTGTTTCCATCAGCTCCAGCGCTCCTTTGCTCCTCCGGATTATCTGCAAACATTGCATGTATACGTAACTGACTCTTACCTGCTATTGCCTACCTGCTATCCACTCAAGCGTTCTGTTCCCCATTCTCCTCAGCTCCTGTGCTCCATTGTCTCCCCTCTCCACGGTTCCCCTTGAATCTCCTGGAAAAGGAAAAGGACTCACTAACTCTCTGATAAGAACTAATAACCCTCGCCATTCCCCCATATACTCACCTGGACTCGTTGTCTTGCTTTCAGCTCCCTGCCTGTGTTCAATTGATAGTTTTCAGTCACGGCTCGAAGCTCTGGAAGGCAAAACATCCATAGAACTGCTGCACAAGCATGTCAATTTTTCATCTGTTTGCCAGGCGCAAATATTTAGATCACCACTCAATAGAATAAAACAAAGGTATTTCTGAGCAAAATGCAAGTTTTGGCCATTTGCAATTCATGTTGAGCACCCGCGGCAATATTTAAATCATAAACAGTGGGACAAAACATTGTAAAAACACTTAAAGTGCCTTAATATATTTAAAACAGTAATATTTAAAGATACAATTCCGTCATCTCTATATTACTGATATATAGTTTACACAGGCAAGCAGATGAAGCCGGGAACATGAACTTAGTCCACTTAACGGTTCAGTGTTTTCCTTCTAATGGTTTTCTATGGGAAGTCATTTAATGTGAAACTTTGCACATTGTGTTTATAGTCTGGCTTCATTCTCTTGCCTGTACTAAATAATATACATCATTAATAAGGTATCCACTGAATCTCACCTTTTAATATCTGCATTTTACTACATTATTACTTGATGCAAACTGCCTAGAAATAGCTGTCTGTCAGTGGAGCAAAGCTTCGTTTTGCCCACCAGGTGTGTGTTCCTATAAGGGTGTGAGATCACGTAAAAAACTATCAATAAACCTGCTGTTGTTTGCACTTACCTCTATGTTGCCCTGTGTATTTGCTAACAACTGTAAAAAACATGCACTGTCCCTTTATTTTATATAAAATAAATATTTTCAAAATATTTTTGAATCCAAGATTGCTATAAAGTTAAAGCCCTATGTCTATATAGGGTGTGTTCCAAATATGAAGTTGATACATAAAAAAAAAATTAGGTTACTCTAATTTTACCTGGGGCGTTATACCACAAACAGCCACCGGGTGCCATCAAAACTCCATTGAATGTTTTTTTGATGCCCTTTTCTTTCACAAATGTCTCAATTTCTGTCAATATTACGTCTATCAAAATAAATAAACCACCAAATATAGAATCTTGAGACTCAGACCTTTCCGACGATATTTATTTTGTCAAGATTATAAAATAAAATAGATTCTAAAAGACATAATACATTTTGTGATGTGAAACTTGACTCCACCCACTAAGGGGAGGAGACCGCTGAAAGATTTTAAAGTACCATTTCCATGGTAATGCAATGTCCGATTTAAAAATGGTTTTCACAGGATAAATTGAGGTTTTCAAATGATATATCATTTATGATAATTACTAAAATATGTGAAAAAGACAACAACAAAAAAAGAGCGCCATTGGGCCCACCTGTGGCTGGTGACACTTAATGGGTTTTCACTGATGGCTCACTTTATCTGAATTCAGCACTAAATAAGTAAGTAACTAACTCCAGGAGATAGAAAACAATCAGGACAGGATACAACACTTTTTAGATAAAAAAATCAATGAGTACTCATTGTCAAATTCATCACTTATTTTTGATCTATGCTTTTGTAATATTGCACAAATGACATCTATACAATTTACTGTTTTGTTTAGTATTGTATTTATGCTGATTTCTTTCATTGCAGTTATAAATATAACTATGACAGAAGGATGCACCGTAAGTCTTGTTTCTGAAACTGAAGTTTTAAGAGTTGCACTCACATCTTCTATCAAATATAGTAAGAAGAACAATGCAATAAGATGTGTATTGCCATATATTTGAAATTCGGATGTTCTTTTCTATTCGTTATTGATGGTTACATGCACAGACTTACTTTGTTTTCTGGTAATATTGCTAAACATTATTTTATTAACTATATAAAGATCAATTATGATTTCAGAGTCAGACCTCTGGAGGATGTTTTCAAAATCTTCTTGAGCAGATCGAGAACATTACAGCTCAAGTGCTTCCTTTGAATGTAAGTTTCGGATCAATGATTTCAAGAGAAAAATCATTAAATCTAACTTAGATAATGTATGACTGACATAGCGGTGCTGTCTGGCTTTCTTAACAGTTGCATGTACAGTAACTCTTTTGAACTGCATTTTTCTGATCATTTAATTAGACTGTGAAAGACATTTTGACTGTGGCCTTCAGTGCTTCAGAGAAGAGTTTAGAGTCATCACCAGCAGGAGCATCACCAAACCCAGCTGAACTAGCCTCCAATGGAAACCGAATGTTAAAAACCAGCGAGAAACTCATTTCTACATTGGTCAAGCCGACAGACACAAGTGACAGTGTCAGTTTCACTCTTCCTGCTGTAGGTAAGTGAAGACACAATTATTATTGATGATGAAATACAGATTGTAAATGATATCAGAGACTTTATTTAGTCTAGACAGCAGCGGTGGGCCAGGCAGCAGCAAATGCAGCTACAGTCACTGTTTAATTGTGCAGTTTTGTAAACTTTTATAAGAGAGCAGGAAACACTGCATGTATCTTTGGTTACTGACTTCAAAGGTCAGTGTTTATGCTAATTAATCTTTGAATAAAGCCCCCCTGTAGCGAATCCATGCGTGTTTGAAAAACAAATATCCATATTTCAAACGTAATAACTTTTTTCTCACTTCCACTGACTGTAACAAAGAAGTATTAAGATATTTTTTTTTTTTTTGTGGTTATAAAAACAGACCTAAGCCAACAACAGCCTTTTAAAATGACCTAAAATGCATTATTTAAAAACAATGATGCAATAATGATTGGTCAATTAATAATTATATGGTTTCCATGTGTCACATTCCATGGCCATGTGTCATCTTTAGCAAAAAGGTGGCCAACAATTTAAGATTAAGTGGATATTTGAATGAAATGTTTGGTCAATAGCCTATTAAACAAGGATTTGATCAGTGTAAGTGTAACAGGAGCAATAACATGGCCTTTGGCTCCCTTTACAGGCATTTGTATATGGTTTTATCGTATAAATCTGCTTAATTTTCTTTTGTGTGATTTCTGAATGCCTAAGAATATAAAATCAATCAAATATATTAATAAAATCATAGTCATATGTAGCCTAACTGTCTAAAGCTACAATTGTAATTTGTAAATAATACAATTTAATTACTGTTTATTTACTTTTATATTTGTAATTTATAAATTCTATTTTTACCCCTATAGTAAGTGTATTTTTTTGTTTTTTTACTTCCATAATATTTGAGGGAGGGGGCACAACAAAACAATCATACTTGGGGCACCCATTTGGCCAGTGTGCGTTTGATCAGATATAACTGCAGAACAAGATTGTGATATGCATTATCTGAATGATTGGCTAAAGAGATGTGTCTTTAATCTAGATTTAAACAGAGAGAGTGTGTCTGAACCCCGAACGTTATCAGAAAGGCTATTCCAGAGTTTAGGAGCCAGATATGAAAAAGTTCTACCTCCTTTAGTGGACTTTGCTATCCTAGGTACTACCAAGAGTCCAGAGTTTTGTGTGACCTTAGGGAGCGGGTTGGATTGTAGCGTGATAGAAGATTAGTTAGGTACGCAGGAGCTAAATCATTTAGGGCCTTATAGGCAAGTAATAATATTTTGTAACTGATACGGAACTTTATAGGTAGCCAGTGCAGAGACTGTAAAATTGGAGTAATATGGTCATATTTTCTTGACCTGGTAAGGACTCTAGCCGCAGCATTTTGTACTATCTGTAGCTTGTTTATTGAAGATGCAGGACAACCACCTAGCAGTGCATTACAATAGTCCAGTCTAGAGGTCATGAATGCATGAACTAACTTTTCTGCATCAGAAACACTTAACATGTTCCGTAGCTTGGCAATGTTTCTAAGATGGAAGAATGCTGTTTTTGTAACATGGGAAATATGATTTTCAAAAGATAGGTTGCTGTCTAATATAACACCCAGATTTTTGACTGTAGAGGAAGGAACAGTACATCCATCTAGTTGCAAATTGTGATCCAAGATATTCTGTGTTTAATAGGAGAAATGTATTGGTCATCCAATCTTGTACATTTTTAACACACTCCGTTAGCTTAGACCGTTTAGAAGTTTCATCTGGTCTTGTTGAGATACATAGTTGAGTATCATCAGCATAGCAATGGAAACTAATCCCGTATTTTCTAATAATATTACCAAGGGGCAACATGTATATTGGAAATAGCAGAGGACCTAGGACAGATCCTTGTGGTACTCCATACTTTACTGTTGATAATTGAGATGCCTCCCCGTTTAAATAAACAAAGTGGTAGCGATCGGACAGGTAGGATCTAAACCATCTCAGAGCCTGCCCTTGAATACCGGTATAGTTTTGTAATCGATCTATCAGTATGTCATGATCTATAGTGTCGAACGCAGCACTAAGATCAAGTAAGACTAGCAATGAGATGCAGCCTTTGGTCTGACGCAAGAAGCAAGTCATTTGTAATTTTAACAAGTGCAGTGTGTTGTGCTATGGCAGGGCCTAAATTAAAACCTTGGATTGTTTTGGTTATTATCTATGAGTTTGGGGATATGCTCGGCCCTGGAATCTTCTAGAGCCTGTCTATATCTAGAAATACTGGTTTTCCACGCAATTATAAAGACTTCCAAGTTAGTTTTTCTCCATTTGCGCTTTAGATTACGAGTTTATTTCTTGAGAGAATGAGTATAACTGTTGTACCATGGCGCAGCACGTTTTTCTCTAACTTTTTTAATTTGATGGGAGCAACAGTTTCTAACGTATTAGAGAAGATAGTTCCCATGTTGCTAGTAATTGTGTCTAGTTCATCTGTATTTATGGGCACACAGAGCAGTTGAGATAAATCAGGCAGGTTATTTGTGAATCTGTCTTTAGTGGCTGATACAATAGTTCTGTCTGGACGATAACGTGGAGCCATATAGTTAATATCAGTAATATGCAGCATGCATGATACAAGGAAATAGTCAGTAACATCATCATTTTGAGGTACGATATCTACAGTATATCAGTAAGATCAATTCCATGTGATATAATTAAATCTAGCACATGATTTAAATGATGAGTGGGCCCGGTGATGTTTTGATTGACACAAAAGTGTTTATTAGGTTAGTAAACGCAAGTCCTAATGCATCATTTGTATTATCAACGTGAATGTTAAAATCTCCAACAATTAGCGCTTTATCAACATTAACCAATAGGTCTGAGATTAAATCTGCTAATTATTTTAGAAAATCTGTATATGGCCCTGGCGGTCTATACACAGTAGCCAGAGCAACAGATAGGACTGATTTATATGACAGTGTAACATTAAGCAGAAGTATTTCGACTGATTTAAACCCGTATCGTGTTTTCTGAGTAACATTGAGAATATCACTATATATTGTTGCAACACCGCCGCCATGGCCAGTCTTACGAGGCTCATGCATACAACAGTAGCTTGGTGGAGTAGATTCATTTAGACCAAAATAATCATTTGATTTAAGCCAGATTTCAGTCAGACAGAGTACATCAAAACTATTATCTGTGATCATTTAATTTCCAATAACTGCTTTGGGTGTGAGTGACTGGATGTTTAGGAGCCCAAGCTTTAAAAAAAGTTTTTTTGCATTTTTCTGGTTTAATCATGATCAGATTTTTTCTAGATCCTGCATTCAATTTATATTTTGACCTCACTATTCGGGAAACAGACACAGTCTCTATAGATTGGACACTGCAAGTACCTCTATCATTTAAGTGGGTAGAACAAAAGTCATCATAGCTGTTATTGGAGAATTGGCTTACTTGTCAGATGTAGCATAGCGTCCTGGAGATGTTGGCCGACAGGAGTTCTGCACCGACTCTGCTGGGGTGCAGGCCATCAGCACGGAAAAGCCTAGGATGCTCCCAGAAAAGATTCCAATTATTAACAAAGAGCAGTTTCTGATCTTTACACAATGACAACAACCATTCGTTTAAAGCAAACAGTCTACTGAACCATTCGTGTCCTCGTCGATACGTGGGAAGTGGTCCTGACACGATGATTGTCGTCGTGGGCAATGTCCTGCGAAACGTCTCGATCAGGCTCCTAAAGTCCCTCTTCAGTGTCTCCGTCTGTCGCTGCTTGGTGTCGTCAACCCCCGCGTGAATCACAACAGCTGCAACGCTCTCGTCATCCTTCAGGGTCGCGGGTATCTGCACAGAAACATTAAGAACACGAGCACCACGGAAACAGCGAGTGTGCACATTACCTTCAGCTAACGTAGCACGGACGTGCCGGACGATTGAGTCTCCGATGATCAAAGCGTCACGTTCAGTCTCGCAGAGAGCAACGAAGCGGTTACGGGAGGAGATCTCGAAGACCGGAGGGGGAGAATTCGTCGACCGTTACCTGGATCGCAATTTTCAGCTGCTGCACCCAGGGTCCGGGGTTTCCCGGCGCCGGAGTGAAGGACATCTGGGAAGATCACGTCCCAGGTGCACGGGGCCTGTGCAGAAAAACACACAGAGTAGAGGTGGTGGGAATGTTAGCAGCATGGTGCATACTTTCCCCGGACTTGTGAGCGTCAGCCAAGGATATTTCAAGTGTTGCTTTCCATTTCCTCAGCTGGGCCTGCTTCTCAAGCGTGGCCTCCAGCTCCAGCTGCACCGAATGCAGCTCGAACGTGTCCTCACCTGCACTCAAAGGTAGACACAGATCCGACTTTAAAGCAAGTACAGTGAAACAATGGTAAATGTGTGTGTGTGTGTGTGTGTGTGTGTGTGTGTGACTGGGATATTAGCTGTGCTAACGGCAGCCGCGATGCTAATGGGCAACATTAGCAGCACACGCGTTGGCTATTCTAATGGTCTATAAGCTAATAGCAGACTCGGGAGATCAAAATAAAACTTGTGATACCAAGGCAATCTGATTTTTTTTCGTTGCAGAATGCAATCGGGGATATATTCACACGTTATAAAAACAAAAATGATGCAGTTAATATGTGACTAAATTAGTCAAACTCAAGATATTGGAAAATCTCTTTAAAGCAAATAACATATACAATGTTGAGAAGCAAAGAGCTATTTTCCTGAGTGTGCTGGGTTCCAAAACGTAGTTTAATCTGACATTTGTTCAGCCCTGACAAGCCGAAAGTCCTATGCCCAGTAGGTGGACTTGTCTGACAGGTGTGTTTTGTTGCCCTGGTGTGTCCTATTATTTGATTATTCAAACAATAAATAGCACCGTATGTCTGCGCTCAGTTTCAGATCCGTGCAGACTGCATTTATAGTATGTTAGACGTGTAACCAACATGAAAACCAGAGAGGTGTCTATGGGTGAAAAACGAGCAATTGTGAAGCTGAGAGAAGAGGAAAAATCAACCAAACCATTGCACAAACACTGGCAATAGCAAGTACAACCATTTGGAATCTCCTGAGGAAAAAAGAAATCACTGGTGTACTAAGTAACACACCTTGAACGGGTAGATCAAGGAAAACATCAGCAGTTGATGACAGAAACATTGTGACAGCTGTAAAGAAAGACCCTAAAACAACTGTTAGTGACATCAGCAACAACCTCCAGAGGGCAGGAGTGAAGGTATGACAATTTACTGTTCGCAGAAGACTTCATAAACAAATGTACAGAGGCTACACCAGAAGATGCAAACCACTCATTAGAAGAAAAAAAAAATTAGATGAGCCTCAAAAACTCTAGGACAAGGTTTTATGGAATGATTTTATGGACCAAAGTGATGGAAAGGCTAACGTTTGGAGAAAACAATTATCTGCTCATGATCCCAAACATACAAGCTCCTCTAAAACACAGTGGAGGTAATGTAATGTCTTGAGCTTTCATCGCTTCTTCTAGGACAGGCTCAATAATCTTCATTAATGATATAACACATGAAGGCAGCAGCAAAATTAACTCAGATGTCTACAGAAATATTTTGTCTGACAATTTAGAGAAAAATGCAACCAAACTGATTGGGAGATCCTTCATCATGCAGCAAGATAATGACACAAAACATAGTGCCAAAGCAACGAAGGAGTTCATCCGGGCAAGAAGTGGAAGGTTTTAGACTGGTCAAGTCAATCTCCACACTTAAACCCTGTAGAGTATGCAATTTACCTGCTAAAAAGGAGACTGAAGGGAGTAACCCCCACAACTGAAAGAGGCTGTGGTGAAAGCCTGGAAAAGCATCACAAAAGAAGAATGCAAAAGTTTGGTGATGTCAATGGGTCATAGGCTTGATGCAGTTGTTGAAAGCAAATGATTTGCAACTAAATATAAAGTTATTTTTACTTTAATCTATGTTAATTCTATCTGTTCCAATACTTTTGCTCATATTAAAAATGACTGTGTTCAAACAAAAGGTGCTATCTTCTACACAGTAAACTCCCCAGAGTAAAATTAACTCTATTCAGAGACAATTTGGTCTCTCTCTAAATAGAGTTAAATTAACACTGAAGCAGAGTTAAAGTTAATGAGTTAATTCAAAACTAATTAAATGATGATTGATCATTAATGATGAACATTACACATCAAACATCACCATCTGATCCTCAGTAATTCTCAGTAAGAGCTTCTGTAGACATGTGACAGAAATAAAGTCGATCTGGTTAGTAATGAGTGAAGCTGGTGATGCTGTTTGTGGAGTTGATTAATCAGATCTTGAGATATTAATGTATTATTTTATTTCAGTTGATTTAATCTGTGACTGAAGTCAGTTGTAGTTCTTGTGTTTCTCTTTTCTTCAGTGATTCTGATTGTTAACAGCATCTGTTCATCACTAATCCCCAATCAACACTTAATTAGTCACTTAATTAGCTCATTAACTTTAACTCTGCTCCAGTGTTAATTTAACTCTATTCAGAGTGGGACCAAATGTTCTCTGAATAGAGTTAATTTTACTCTGGGGAGTTTACTGTGTAAGTTGTTTATCGGATCCAGATATGAATACCTGGAAATAAAAGCTGAAATGCTGATCTATTGTCTCATATTCATCTTTTGATGTCAAACCCAAATGTTTTCAGTCTAAATAATAATAATACAAAAATAAAGGAATAGGCCTCACTGTTCAAATACTTTTGGAGGGGAGTGTAGATACAAGGGAACAAATCACACTGCACCTGATTGTATATTTAACACAGAGAAATGTCACAAAATTCCATGAGCTTGTAGAAATAAAGGTAAAACTGCCAGTAGAGAAAGAGAAAGAGACAGCAGAGTACTTGTACAGTACTTGTTAAAAGTATTGCTACTTAAGGAATAATTTACTTGAGTACAAGTAAAAGAACTGAAAAATAATATGACTCAAGTTAGAGTAAAAAAGTAGTTTGCTGAAAAAACTACTCCAGTTTCAAAGAATGTTAGTATTATTTTTCTATTTTTACCCAAAATTAAACAATGTGAGCATTATGGTGCAGGGTTAACCCTAACCCTAACATCTATGTACTGTAATGTCTGTTTCACAAATGAGGAAATCCCTTATATGGACAAATGCATCAGATATCACTACAGCTGAATAACATGCAGATAGAGACGCTTTGACTGATCACAGTATAGAATTTTATAAAAAAAATAGTTTCTGTCTCACTGTGATAAGAAGCAACATGGGACTAATTTTATAACTAATTTTGAAAAGTACATTCATGTATAAGATTATCATGGTCTGTGGCTGCATGAGTGCTGCCGGCACTGGGGAGCTACAGTTCATTGAGGGAACCATGAATGCCAACATGTACTGTGACATAATGAAGCAGAGCAGGATCCCCTCCATTCGGAGACTGGGCCGCAGGTCAGTATTCCAACATTATGACCCCAAACACACCTCCAAGATGACCACTGCCTTGCTAAAGAAGCTGAGGGTAAAGGGGATTGACTGGCCAAGCATGTCTCCAGACCTGCACCCTATTGAGCATCTGTGGGGCATCCTCAAATGGAAGGTGGAGGAGCGCAAGGTCTCTAGCATTCACCAGCTCCGTGATGTCGTCATGGAAGAAGACTCCATTTGCAACATGTGAAGCTCTGGTGAACTCCATGCCTAAGAGGGTTAAGCCAGTGCTGGAAAATAATGGTGGCCACACAAAATATTGACACTTTGGGCCCAATTTGGACATTTTCACTTAGGGGTGTACTCACTTTTGTGGCCAGCGGTTTAGACATTAATGCCTGTGTGTTGAGTTATTTTGAAGGGACAGAAAATGTACACTGTTATACAAGCTGTACACGCACTACTTTACATTGTAGCAAAATGTCCTTTCTTCAGTGTTGTAACATGAAAAGATAATACATTATTTACAAAAATGTGAGGGGTGTACTCACTTCTGTGAGATTGTTTGTGCTTACTGCTTGTTTGTGTTTAAACAGAGGGTCAAGTCTTCATGGTTGGACCAAATGTAATTTTAAATGAAATCCCTCAGCTTGACACAACAAATTCTTCTGTGCACATCGATCTCATTGGGATCGCCAAGAACAACAATGAAAGTATGTCAAATGTTTTGATTTAAAAAAGACCATACCTTTACCACTAAACCACATTTACTTACTTTTTTGATTGCTGTTGTTGTTATTGTAACAAAGTATTTAATGTAAGTTTATTTTTCTGTTTCTGTCACACAGGATCAGCTGCTGTGGCTTTCATGAGCTACAATATGATGGAGAATCTACTGAAGCCAGACTTCTTCAACACATCAAATGACACGATTAAAATCATGATGTCCACTGTGATCTCAGCTACTCTTCCCAAAACTACAAACACTAAACTCACCAAACCAGTCAACTTCACCTTCAGACACATCAGAGTAAGAGACTGAAATGTGTTTTTGTCCAACTTGAGAATTAATGAACATCTGAAGACATCTAATATTCAGTGTTTTATTATTTTCTTCTTCTGTTTGCAGGAGTTTAATCCCAGCGGCTCTCTGTCCTGTGTGTACTGGAATATCAGCGAGTGGATTGTAGATGGTTGTTCTGTTTTAAAGACCAATAGCAGCTACACTGTGTGTTCCTGTGTTCATCTGTCAACATTCGCTCTCATCATGCAAACCAGCCGCCCACCAAAGGTACAGAACATTTCTACTGAACACTGAAGAACAGCACAGATTTGGCACTCATGTACTCTGACATGTTTTCTCAGAGCGACCCACCAATGGATCTGTTGAATTTGGTGTGTGTGAGCGTGGGGCTGGTGTTCTTCACTTTGGCCCTGTTGTCCTTTGCCTTCTGTCAGTGGAGTCCTGGAGTGAATAATGTGGCTCGAATCAACATCTGCATCAGTCTTCTGCTGGCTCATCTTCTGTTCCTGCTCACACAGCAGTTCCTGAGCCTCATACAACCTCAGCAGGTGAGAATGATGAAGGAGCTCTACAGCTCAGCACAGCCTCACTGAGAATCATCATAACGTCTCTCATGGTCTCCAGGTGTTGTGTGCCGTGATCTCAGGCCTTCTGCACTTCCTCTTTCTCTCCGGCTTCGTGTGGATGTTCATTGAAGCTGTGCTGCTCTTCATCTGTGTGAATAACCTATCACAGATCAGCTCCAAAACGAAGGAGGTGCTTAGCAGTGGATTCCTGTGTGTGATTGGATATGTGGTTGCTCTGGTTGTGGTGTGTGTGTCTGTCGGTCTGGTTCCTGAAGGATATGGCAGTGAACAGTAAGTTGTTGTTTTTAAGAGAATCTGATTAGAAGGAAAAAAAGCAACACTCTGACTTTTGTAACTTTTCTGCTGTCTGATAAAATATGCACACAGGTATCACACACAAGATTAAAATATATATACAAGAAATATACAAGATTCAAATGTTATATTTTACCAGTCAACACCTGGAATGTCTTTCTGACAAATTCATTCAGTTGTTATATTGATTTTTCTTTAAACAGCTGCTGGATTAAAATGGATAAAGGCTTCATCTGGAGTTTCCTGGGTCCTGTTTGCGTCATACTAGCAGTAAACACATTCATCATGCTATTTATTTATATTAAATGGAAAACAAGTTGATTAATTACTCCTTTACTTTGCAGTCAAACACACTTCTCTTCATTAAGATCTTCATCAGTCTGAACTCAACTCTCAAAAGTCTCAATGCTGAAGTTTCACAGATGAAACAAACCAAGTAATATTATTATGTAATCACTCTGTAGATAACCACATAGTCAATAAAGACACATTAACTCTTTCTTTCTGTGTTTCTCTGCAGGATTATGGTGTTTAAAACACTGGCTCAGTTTGTGGTTCTTGGTTGCTCCTGGATTCTGGGTTTCTTCACTAATGGCAGTGATGTTCTGGAGATCCTCTTCCTGATCTTGAACTCGCAGCAGGGAACCTTCATCTTCCTGATCTACTGTGTCCTCAATAATGAGGTCAGACATCACTCTGCTTACATTTGTGATCTGGATGTTTTCACTGATGTCCTGGTCTTACTTTGGTAATTCATGACTTTTAGAAAAGAATGTCAGAGGCAGTTTGTTTAAACTTATTTTTCCATTTCCTTCTAATGATGGGATGTTAAAATGAGCCAAAACTATTCAAACTCCAACTATTAAAAAATCTAATTTAAACTGACAGAGAATGCCTTTGATCTCCAAGCTTGTATTTATTTATTTTGTCCTAAAAAGGCATTCTAACATTCCAACTTTTACGGAAAAGGAAAGCATGAAAATGTATTTCTAAAAATGAAGATCTAGTTTCTAAAAGCCACTTTTTGTAACCTGTTTATTCCAAACAGACTTTGTGGTTCTTGAGTTTCATAGATTAAATTGATCTCATGTAGTCACTCGGCTTCTCTTGTCTCATTCTTGTCCAGGTCAAGCAGCAGTACAGGAAGTTATTCAGATGTATTTGCTGCGTCAAACAATACTGAGGACCACAGCATCATGTTCAGGAAGTAATAAATACTGCTCAAGTGCAATTTATATACAGTTGATTTTATATAACAGAATCAATGTTTTTGTATGATAAATGTTATAGTCTCAGATCCTTTCTGCAAATGAAAGAAAAACATGTTACCCGAGTGTCTTATTTCATAGCTGTTAATATTATTGATGTGAAGCTGTTTCACTGTTGAACTGTTTTATTTAGTCTTCTTTAAACTTTATTATTATTATTATTATTACTATTAGTAGCAGTAGTAGTATTGGTGGAGGGTGAATTTGTACAATTCTCAAAATAATCAAATTTCAAAACTTTTCATGTGTGCATGGAAAAGGTAAATCAATGACTTGTATGGAAACATACAGTTGTGTGGGAGTAACAATTTATAACTTTACAATTAAGTCTTTGTTGAGCTCGGAAAGCTCCAAATGAATGACTGTTTCTTCTGTAAAGACTCATTTTACAGTATATAACTTTAATATAGTACTGTTTTATATAGACATAGCAAACATGTATTTTCAGGAATGAGGGACACAGGTTTTATTGATATTGTGAATTTACATATAAAACTGAAATTTTTTGAATTTACATATAAAAAACATTTGTGAAGTTCAATAATATTTTGCTTCACATCAGAAATATATTCTTTGGTGTTACTCCTTGTGAGGTATGATTATGGGAATTTGGTCTTTGTGTTCCTCATATTTATAATCCTGTGAAACAGGAACACAAGGCTGGAAATTGTAATGTTCCTAGTCACACTAATGTGATTAAAAAATGTAAATATTAATTGGAACATACTTCAGAGATGTTTTAATCATAAGAATTTGTAGGTGTACCAATAACTGTGGCCATTGTGACAAGAGAAAAATATGTATTTCCTAATGTGATTTTTCCCCACTTTCTACTTCAATTAATGCTTAGACTTTTTTCACATTTTTAAAGTCCCCCTGAAGTAAAAATCAAGTTTGTTATGTTGTTTATTTGTCTATGTGGTGTTTTTAATATGCTTTTAGACAAACCATGTGCCAATCCATTAATCAACACCATTGCTGAGTATTTTATTCTTAAAACTGTAGATACCCAAAGGCAGTCACAGAAATGCGGCTTGAAACAGCCCTCGGTTTACTACGTCACAAACCAATAACCAACCACGCCAAGGGATTGATTCCTATCACTAGTCTGAAACATATACCAATACAAGCACAACCAAACCTAAATTAGAGCAAAAAACCCATGAAGCCATGGTTTAATGTGAATTTAGAACCGCTAACTTGCTATATAACCCACTGCAACAGTGTGCCAACAGTGTACCCACCTCTCCCGCATCACTTTACTCGCAAACGCTCGCGGGCATTGTAAGACATCGTCAAGTAACTTTAACGAATGTTACAGTATTCATTGTAGTTGTCCCCTAGTAAAAACATAGTTTTATCAGTCATTATCCATGTATGCCATTGTTTTGCATTTACTACGATTCAGTGGATCAGGAGCCGCTGGCTGGTGCGACTGAGTGGAGGCGGGGCTAATTTGCATATTCATAGATCAGTGTATAGTAAAGGAGGCAAGGGTGTCCAGTCACATTCAAGCTAATTTAAGGCATAAGGAAATTATTTCCACAAGAAAAAACATTTAAATATGTCATTTTGATTATCAAAGATACGTTTTAAGGGATAAAATATTTGACTACAGGGGGACTTTAAATGAAAGATCAAATGGATAAACAAATAAGAAGAAATTATTACGAAAACTTTTCTTCTATATTTGATTATTACACCCAGATCCAGCTTTTTTTATACATTTTATCAACAAAAATAGCAATATAATGACTGAACAGATCCCACAGGATTCTCAAAGATATTACACAGAATTAGACGGTGAGTATAGACACAATTTTGAGACAGATACACACAGTGTTACTGATGTTCTGTTAGTCTACATGTATTATTACCAGTGGTTACAAACACTGATTTTGAATGTGTATGGCAATGTGTGTTTTGTGTGTGAATTACTACTTCAAAAAAGTTAGAAAGAATTGATAAATTAAGGTTATGGTTTTAAATAGTTTAGCTTGCACACACAATGCTTTTAATGCAGTTAATTTCCACATACAAATGAATGCACAAGGGACTTTTAGTAGAGTACGAGATATGTAAAACCGAATGGGAGTATAAAACAGAAGTGCAAATAGAAAATAAAGTTATATCACTCTGATTTGACATGTATGGGTAATGCAGAGACAAAAGCGTCATTGTTGCGTCATTGCACTCTAATTCATCTCCATTTGTAAACACAAAGGTGTTTTTGAAGCCTCTTCACCATAATTGCATTTAATCATTTAATCCCTTCATCAGAATATTTGAATAAGTCTACTATCTGACTCGAGCTTTCCTGTTTTCATTGATGTGTCATATATTCCCGGTGTGTCAACCGCAGTGATACTCTGCTCATTCACTACTGCACTGTTTGCAAGAGATATCCTGGTCACCGACTCTCCCTTAATACCTTTCTGTTTCCTGCTCCAGTTTTACCCAGAAGAACAATCCTGAAATTACCTGTTTGATTGTTTTTTAATAAACTGACACACAACACATGACTTATTTTTAAAAGACATTCACGTTATAATAAATGTGTATTTGAGAAAAATCTCTAAAAATGGTATAACACTGAGATTATCCAAAGGTTATGATTATCAGAAAGTATAAATGTAATATTTGTTTATTTAGAACGCTGAATAAATGCAGGCAATAATTGCTTTAAAGGGATACTCCAAACAAAAATGAAAAATGTATCATCGTTCACTCCCCGATGCATATTCATTTCTTTATTCAGATGATCTTCATTTGTTGGTCTGTGTTTGTTATTTAGACCTCTGTTTATACATCTTAACAATCAATATATGATCTTTTTTTGCAGTATCCAATCTAAAGTGGAAACTGTTCATCATTTGCACATTTATAAAGGTTTACTAATCATTAATACCTTAATGAACACTCATCTCAATGGCAAAAAGAGTCCTGAAAGACCTGAACTGACCCAATTCACACATATTTACTAATCATTTATTAATCATTTGTTCAGGTTTTTGCAGTTGCCAATCTAAAGTGTAAATAATTCATCATTTGTAAATGTTTATAAATGATTACTAATAATTTAGTATCTTCATGGTCATTGGACGTTTAGCTACACTCTCAGAAAAAGAGATACAAAAGCTGTCACTGGGGTCGTACCTTTTCAAAAGGTACACTTTTGCACTTTAGTTACAATGATGTACCTTTATGGTACACATATGGACTAGAGACAACATTTGTACCTTTTTTCTGAGAGTGTAATGTACCAATGTTTGTGTGAAGGGTGGCTGGTTAAGTTTAGCAGATTGTATTTTTGGTGTAGGTGTTTATTGCCTCACTCACATAGTATATTACTCTTCAGTATATGTAAATGTCATGTTTATCATGTTCATAGCACTTTTCACAGTATCATTTGAATCAATTGTTAGTGTTTGAATGTCTTTAATCATGTGTTACAGCAGATCTCACACTGCAGCAGTTTACTGCTTAAGAAGGAAGTTAGTCAAACTGGTTACGCAGGAGATCTAGAACGTTTCTGCTGATTAAAGGAACTCATCCCTGTAATTATCCTAAAAGGAAAACAGAAACCCATACACACCCCTTACACAGTCTTGTCCTGTAAATCAGAGCTATTCCCAGCACTGTTTTCCCATGGTGACATGAAGATATGACTATAACTATAAAGGGAAGGTTAGTTTGGATTGTTTGTTCGGTTTATGTTAGTAACAAAACATTTTTTTTTTCACATTTGTGAAAAGGGTTATAAAATTTTGATTCACTTAAAAAAAGTGTATACATTTTTTCTTCCATCAACAGGCTCATGTTCATGCTCAAGGAACTATGAGTCTCTGTTGCAGGCATTGCCTCACTGTAAACCCGGATAAGTAGAATTTACTTAAAAAAACCCAGGTAACCCGTTGCCTTAAAATTTTTAAGTAATGAAGCATTAGTTGAATAAGTGAGGTGAACTACGTTCAATGTACTTAAGCCCATAATGGAATGGAATAGAACATTTAAGTTGAATGTACTTATAACCGAGTTACAGTAACTGAAGATACTTAGTTTAAACAATCTTTCCCCACCCATTTATTTAACTCAGCTTGTTAAGTAAGCATTACTCTATAACCAATTTAACTAAATTGTATTCTAACTGACCCAACTTAACTTCTTGTTCCTGAAACTCAAAATATCTTTCAATTAATAGACCTATGTAAAATACATACATACAACTGCAACATTACACTGATCCAATTGTATTTTTATTGAACATGTCCTTTTTTTTTAGCAACAAAAGAAACAAAGCCATGGCCTAATAGGGTTCTAGTGTGTAGTTTCCTCAGTGATGGTAAGAAAAGAAAAAAAAATCTCTTCATCTTTACTGCCAATCATTACAATATTGTACTGCACCTCTTCAAATTTGGTTGACAAACTGCAAAACTCAGCCCGGTTGCTCAGACAAACTGCAAAACTCAGCCCGGTTGCTCAGACAAACTGCAAAACTCAGCCCGGTTGCTCAGACAAACTGCAAAACTCAGCCCGGTTGCTCAGACAAACTGCAAAACTCAGCCCGGTTGCTCAGACAAACTGCAAAACTCAGCCCGGTTGCTCAGACAAACTGCAAAACTCAGCCCGGTTGCTCAGACAAACTGCAAAACTCAGCCCGGTTGCATGGGTGACGTCAATGCCGTGTCATGCCATCCCGCCTTGTGCCGTCCACGAGCTTCTACATTTCAAAATAAAAGCTTCACAGAGCTTCTACTTTTCAAAGTAAAAGCTCAGGTCTGGAATAAAATACTTTTTGTAAAAAAAATCTCTCTATAATATAAATGCAGATTATCATGCTGATGAATAAAATACTTAAAAAATATATGTCCGTCTATAAAATAAATGCAGACTAAATTTTAAATGAGGTTTGATCAAATGTATGTTAACATCAGGGACACAACAATAACGTCCAGAAATCACGAACTTACCAGTGACTCCATATGGAAATTAATTTGCGATATCGTATTATGTTTTTGACCCTCTGAACTTACCGTTGGACAGGCAAAACCTGATGATATTAAGTTGTTTTAGCTCAAACACAATTACAATAAGATAGGCCATTAAAAAGTACAGTTTACTCAGAATTCATAATTAATGTAAAGAAAGACACATGTTTAAGTAATACAAACTCAGTTTGTTTGAGTAGACACTACTGATTGGACTTAAAAACTCAATTACAATAAGAAAGGACAAGAAAAAGTTCAGCTTAATCAGAATTAACAAGTAATGTCAATAAATTAGACACATTTAAGTAATATGTACTCAATCTCTTTGAGTTGAATCAAAATCTGGGTTTACAGTGCTGAGTCCCTGTATTTTGAGTGGACCCCCGAGGGCTGATCATTTAAACCGAGGATCTGCAACCTTAAACATCATAAGAGCCATTTTGGCACTTCACGAGGAGCCACAAAACCTATTTGATCCCTAAAATGAAGATAACACAGCATTTAGTTAAACTGTTATATTCAGTTACACATCAAAAAGGCCAGTGCTAAAAGTAATACTGAAGCAGTGTTAATGAGATAAGTTAATGAGATAATTAAGTGATTAATTAAGTGATGATTGACCATTATTGAAGACACCTGATGTTAACAAGCAGAATCACCAAATGAGAAAATCAACATTTTTTAAAGTCCCCATTATAGTGGTCAGTGCTTACTTTAGTTGGGCTCTTGACCCTTTAACATTAGCTTTAGTTTAGCTGCTGTAAAGGAGATATAACAGCCAGACAAACTGAGAGCAAAAGTCATTATTTGATCATTGAAGACAATAGCATTGTGATTCCACATCAAAATATCCTGGATTTCCTATACATTTTAAATAACTTTGAAATAACATGAGTTTAAATCTAATGCATCCTGAGAATGTTTATTTGGTCCAGAAACACTATAAATTAAGTCTAAATTAACCTTAAATTATGTAAAAAATGTCCAGTGGTCACATTTGAACTAGTTTTTAACCTTGTATGGAGGTTGCATGAAGGTCTATATCAGACGTGCAGAACACGTCAAAAAAAGACGTCCTAAAAACTTTCATTCTGGCTCCTCAGTGGACATCAAAGCATTCAAAAAGATATCGTTTGGACATAACTTTGCCCAGTGGGAAGAAGGAGGGAAGAAAAGAGTTTGTGAGGTGGGGCAATTCTTAACAGACGTTTCACTCATTTCCTCCACGTCTGCTGTTCTTTCACTTGGTTCCCAAAGTCATCTTGAACGTTGAATTGTGGAACTTCATTTGTATTGTTATCTCTATTGATGCAGCAATCACAGTTGTTTGCTTTCAAAGAAAGGGATGTTATATATCGGTTGCTGTTAATAGGTGCCTGAACCTCTAATGAAATCATTAGCTATTGTATTTGTCATGATGATTCATAATCTTTTGGAATTATATTGTTCATAAATATTTTGTTTTTAATATTTGTGGCGATATTGGAATCGGCCATGCTTGAGTCAAAGACAGACTTCAACATTACACATGCAAAACACAATTGTAACAGTTCAATTTTATTTATTGTAATTAATTGTAACAATGACCATTTTATTTGCTCTTTTTGTTGTGCTACTACACACAAGACAGTAAATAAAATTGACAAATAATAAACAAAACTAAAAACAGCAAAACAATGACATGATTTATTCATGCTGCAATGCACTCTGGGAGTCAGTAATTCTGCGTAGCTATAAGTCAAGAGTAAACCTAAAGTAAATTATCAAGTACTCTCTGTAGTTCTCTTACATGTGAAGTCAAATATACATTGAACCCACACAATGATAAGATTAAACATCAATGGAAAAATAATTTAAAACGACTGCTCACTGAACTAATCAATTAAATGAGTATATACATGGTTTTTGAAGGTAGAAAATGAGAAACTCAAATGTTACGGAGACTGTGAAAAAATATCTCCTGGTGTTTACAGACTGGGATGACTTGGCAGACATGTTGAACATCTTCCCGTCTTGATCGTTTCACCACCAGAGAATCATTTAGAGAAATGAATTGTGTCTACACCCTGATCATATGTTGCACAGCTAAAAAAAACAATACAACATTAAACTCTGATAGATAGATAGATAGATAGATAGATAGATAGATAGATAGATAGATAGATAGATAGATAGATAGATAGATAGATAGACAGACAGATAGATAGTCATGTATTTTCATTGACTTGTTATTTAGTTGATTTATCTGTATTTGTGTACAGTTCTGTTGGCTTTGTGTTGGATGATGTTCTCATCCTGATGACTGCATCATCTCCAGAAACCCATTTACTCAGGACTGCGTGGAAGAAAATACAAATATATATTTAAAAAGATTCATTGACAACATATCGCCATTTGTTATACATCTAAATACACTTAAACAACAAAAAACAATCTTCCAAATATATTTTAAAAAAATATTTACAAGCAAATATGGATTCAATTCTCAGTGAAGGAATATTAAGACATGGGAGCAAAAGAGACATTGATTATAAAGCTAATAATACTCACCTGTCAAAAATCGCTTCCACACAGCTGCATATTCCACATAAACCTCCATCATCACAATCAGGATCTATATTTTCTTCATTATCAGAGCATCTAGTCACTAGAGTCACCACTCGGGTTATCATTTGAATGACCCTTCCAATCATCTCTAGACATGCGTTTCTGTGGATATTTATATGGCACTTGCATGTGCATTTATCATTGCAGTTGGCCTTGCAATTGCTACATCCTTCTTTGCTGTTGCTAGAATCCATAGCTTATAGCAGGTTTGAGTGATCCTTTTGAACCAGCGAGATAATTTGAGAACTTTCTCAGATCTTATGAAGTATTTATCTGTGCGATCAGTGTATAATTAGCATTACATTGCTCTGAATCAGCAGGCGTGTCCAGCCAATCAACTCTCGCATGGCTAAAATTTACTGTAAAATCCTTGCATTATGCCTTGACCAGATTCATAGACAAGTTAATTCCCAAATTGGCTCAATTATAGAGAACGTTTGCTCTGATGTAACAGATACGGGAATTATTAAACATGATTCATGTTTCACACTAATCACTTGACATTGAGCACTTGCCATTGCATTTCAATATATATATATATATATATTAAGCACATCCTGAGTTAGTTGAGTTAAATGTGTTCCTAGGTCAACATATTTTGTTGAACCTGGAACAAGATTTTAATCCAAAAATGCAGTCTTGACCATATCCCTAAACCTAACCTTACCCATGAGTAATCTCTAAAATCAGAGGGAATTATAGATGAATGACACTGATGTACAAGCAACAAACACTGATTGTAAGCCTACACTTCAACTTCAAATCGGATCGGTTGATCACAATGTTGGTCCAGGAACATGTCGCTTTTGGTAAAATCAGTTTCTGTGTCTATTAAATAGCGTTTAATCATTTCTACAGTTACATTCTGAAAGCTGCATATAAAGATATGTCATATTTATACGATTCTAAATAAATTTGACATTTTGTGCTATGACAACTAATTTAGCAAACATTTCACAAAATGTTTAGCAAATATATTCCTCTTAATAACACATTCATAAGCTGCTGTATCATCATCCTGCTCATGATGAACTATATTACACAAACAGTAAGTGCACATTTAAAGGAACATCCAAAAGCGTCCACAACCCACTAATTATCTGAACATCTCACCTTTGGGGATTTAATACTAAAGTGCAGGTTATTTACGATAGATTTTATTCTCAATAAATGTTTTTGCAAATACAAAATATTATTCCCTTTTTTCTCCTAAGGTTATAGGGAAGAAGAAGAAAATACCGGTGGTGTTTTTTTTTTTTAAAGTGAAGTGAATTTAGCCCTGATATTTTTCACAGTTTCTCTTTTATCTGACTTGTTCACCGACACTAATAACTGCTTAAGTATTAAAATATCTATGTTTTTAGAGATGTTATATGTCCATCATTCTGCTGAAGAAATATGAGCCCAAGTCCACTGTTTCCTTCTCGAATTCTAATTAAAATATAAATGAATGAAGAAAATCTCACATATCCAGGTCCTTGTCAGTGCATTTTCATATAAACATGACGTTTGCTTTCTAGCAGGAATATCACACCATAATATCTAATAATATTTAACCTTCAATGTATCATCAGTAATTCAATATCAGTTTTAACTCAAGGTCTCCAGCTGCGAAATATCGATCATTAGATGTATTTTTTATTTTTTTCAGCTCTACATGACCTCTCATTACTAATCCCAACATTGACTTCTTGGAACTTACATAGTTATGTAACTATGTAAGTCTTTTAAATATAGTTAATAAATTGTGTTGTTTATTGTTTTTGTTAACATCCTATCTAAAGAGCATTAAATAATGCATAAATCTGAACTGAAAATGAAAGTGAAATGCAATTTAGTCATTCATGTGCCAAAACCAAATACAAGTCACTGGACAATACAGACTTATTTTGAATTTGAGAAATTAACTCTTTATTAAGAAACATCAAGCGATGTTTATAGTTATAAAGATACATTGGTAACGGTCACCCTTCACAGAAGCAAGGAATTACGGAACGAGGATATGAGGAATTCACAAACACGAGACTTTAATTTACAAGGAAACGTTTAACACAGGCAGGGAAGACATTCACAAACTGACAAACACTAACTGAATGGACTGGGGTTTTTAAACACAGGATAATTGTGAAAGGAACGAGACACACCTGAACCAAATGACATAATGAGTGGGAGACAGAAACTGAGTCACGAGGAACAAAAACACACACAGACAGGTCCATAATCCTTACATATTGTCCTCGCACCGTGGGAACAGTATGGGGAGGGGCGAGTGGGCTCAGGAGGAGGACGAACCCCCGGGAGTCCAAGGGAGCGACGAAGGAGGGAAGAGCCAGGGAAGAGACGTGAGGGACCCGGAGCAGGAGGAGCATGGCGGTACCCAGGCCACAGCCACAACGGTGGCCCACAGTGGAGCCGACGGAGAGAGGAGCCATGGAGGAGGACTCCAGGACGCTGACCAACGGTGGTGCAGCAGGTGGAGGAGGAGCCCGAGGCTGAGACGGAGAGCTGAAGAGCAAGGGTACCGGGGAGGATCCGGAGGTCCTAGGCAGATCAGATGTTGCCGACGTGGAGGCGTGGATCCAGAGCTACAGAGGAGAGAGGAGGAACTAAGGGGATGAAAGAGCCTGATGGAGCCAAAGGGACGAAGGGACGAGGCGAAGCCGGAGGAGTGGAGTACCGAGGTGCAGGATGGCAGACCATGGCGGAGCCGGAGGGAGAAGGGAGCCCGGCGGAGCTAATGAACTGCCGGGCCACTGTGGAGAGGAGGGAGCTGGGAGCCATGGCGGAGCCGAAGGGTCAATGGGCCGAGGCGGAGTCCGGGCCTCGGAGGCTGGAGGCGGAGTCGAGGGAAACTGATATTTTTCAGTTTATCTTTTATCTGACTTGCTCACGACACTAATAACTGCTTAACTATTAAAATATCTATGTTTTTAGAGATGTTATCTGTCCATCATTCTGCTGAAGAAATATGAGCAATATGTAATATATATATACACGGAAAAAATATTACATATCTTTGAATAGTTATAAAATTCATATAATCATGATGTATTCAAAATGCATTTGTTTTTGTAAATTTATAAACCTGAGGGATAAAGTGAGAGAGAGTAAAAGAGGACAACAAACGAGAATTTAAGACAGTTTTGCATGTGAATGAACAATGTTGCACATAAAATGAAGATATTAATAACATATTCAAGAGATAACGATTTAGTTTTTTCGTAATAAAAAATAACATATTTAAGGACTAAACTGTGGGTTATATTAGTAGAGTTAAAAATGTAAAATCTTAAATCAACCCAAAATGTATTGGTTATACTAGAATCACAAGGGCAGCTGTTTCTTCAACAAGACTAAAAATTAGCAAATTTCGTCAACATCAAAATATTTACAGATAGATTAATTAAACCTGTCGCTCATATCATATTTGTTTTTGCGCTTGTTATAACGTCATAGATCACTTGATAACGTAAACATGGCGGATTGCATTCATACTCAACGAGCTTTGGCTGTAGAGTAGGTACTCTTTTAGCGCTCGTTAAGTAAGTGCCTATTGAAATGAAGCACCTACTCATTGAGTAAGCGGTTTCGGACGCAGCCACTGTTTCAGAGTGGGACCATGTATGCTCCTATTTATCTGTCTTTCTGTATCAGTGCCGTTCCATCCATGTAAGCTACGAATGCGCCGCATACCCAGGCCGTCTGAGAGAATGAGTTCATGGCTAATTAATATAAACATGATTATAAGTTGATACCTTATCATTTGAGATGTGACTTAAAGCTTAATAAAGTGTTGGGAATAAGTATGTCCAATTATTTATTTGAAAACAACTGTATTTTCTGTAAATCTACATCAATGACGGAAGCTTCCGAGCGAGCGGTTCTCCGCAGCTTTGGCGCTTACGCTCTGTTGCTATGACTTGTCAGGATTGTTGCGCGTTCTCAGTGATTTGCTTGCCTGGTAATACCAAATTCTGCTACTTCACTTTGCTTCGTAGACAGAGCCTGGAAGGGCATCATTAACAAGCATTTACTTTCTCGTTGAAGGGCGCTTGTCTGAAGTTTAAAATCATTGGTGTACCCATAAGCCAATCGCATAAAGTTTGGTTATGACGTATGTTATGCGCTGACTCGAACTGAGCTGTTGTCAAAATAAATTAACTTGTTGAAGTGAATAACCAAACCTGTGTATGCAACCTCACCATTTGAATGCAATGTGTGCCTTGTCAACGACAATGGCGACGAGGTTATCTTGGTATAGGGTTGATGCCAACATAGCTCGCCATTTTGGATTGAGAATCCAGGTTTTGTGGCTACCAAAAATAAGGCTTAAGTTCCACTCCATGATTTCTCGATCATTTTGCACAACAAGCTGTGCAGCACACAGATCGAGTTTTGCTGCCTCCTTAACCTGATCGTCCATGAGGGCAACCAAGGGAGACACAATCACAAGTATCACCTTGCCGGACTTTGGCCTCCCCTGTTTCTAGCTGACGATCGGTAACTTAATGGTTGATTAATTCAACTTTTACCAAAACCTGTCGGGAGTAGGGCCACAACATCACCTCCATTCAAAATGTGAATCAAACACTCTTCTTGTCCAGGCTTCAGTTGGCAAATGCCGGGAATATTCTCCACAACAGAAGAGAATAGCATCCCTCCCGTGTCTCCATGTCTGCTGTCGTTTTAGATTTCCCTATCCTAAACTACAATCTTAAATTCGGCGCTTAGCGTCCACGTCACGGCTCTCAGCCCGCCCTCTGTTCATTGGTGGATGGCTGGTGCGGAGCCGGAGATAATCTTGGAGATGGTTTGCTATATCAGACTGAGTACAGAAGCCAACTGAAATTGAGCGGAAGTACAAAGTCTGATGTAGGCAGGCTGGTGATTTTCAGTTTTACGCGTGATTTCTTGCGCAAGACAAGCTGTCAGCAAAGCACTCGCCTAAGCAGAAAAAAATTATGTTGCTGTCAGATCTTGATTGCCGAAAATGACATTGTATTTTATGCAAAACTGTCTCAACAAAATCTTATGAAAAAAACATTTTAACTGTATATTTTCATGCTTTCTCAAGCAAAGCGAATTTTAGTCCACTAAAAACATATCTGATCATAGACAATGTTGAAGACGGTATTGTCAACATGCCTTAGTAAATAATACAAAATTGTTTTATAAAAATGTACATAAAATTTGAAATAATTACAAATATCAGGAAAAAACTGGTAAAAATACCTTTTGTTTTCTGTATAATTGTGTCGCTTACAGTTAAAGTCCTTCTGTGATTTTATTGTTGTTCGCAACATGATTTATATTTTAAATATAATATAATATTATACTTAATATTTTAAAGATATTATTATTAGTATTTATTTGTTGGTATTTTGCATGGTCTATTTTTGTCATCTGGTTGGGAGTTTTAACTCCTATTCACTGAAAAAAAATTAAATAATAGTCATTCAGTTGATGTAGAGACGTATAGACCGGGGGAATCTCCCAGCGCCCCATGCTCTGAATATTACGTAGCCTATCATAACGTAACTACGTGTAAACGTTATCTGGCGGGTTTTACTTGGAAAATCAGCTGTTTTCTAGCATTCAAATAACTATGGATAAACCTAAAATGATAGAAGGGTTGGAAATGAATTTAATTTACAACGGTAGGAATGTGCTTACTTTTAAAACGACTCTTTGAGATGTTTCTCCTTGTTTTCCTCTTTGAGTGTGTTCTAAAAGCCATGAAGTATGGAAGCCACTTTGTCATGGTTTCCACCACTGAATAAAAAAATAATTACAACTTTTATCTCACAACTCAACTTTTTTCTCATAATTACGAGTTTACATACCAGCCCCATTCTGATTATATAACTTGCAATTGCGAGATTATATCTCACAATTCTGAGAAAAAAATTGGTCTCAAAAAATAAGGGTCTCAATCTTAGCACTCAGCATACCCGGTTAAAAAAGTCACTGCTCGCCACTGCTGTATGTATATATTAGTGGTGGGCCGTTATCGGCGTTAACGTGCTGCGTTAACGCGAGACTCTTATCGGCGATAAAAAAAATATCGCCGTTAATCTATTCTCAAAGTTGGGTTGGGAGCTGGGTCTATACTACGCAAGCTATGATGACTTTCACCCTGATATTTTAGCGCGGATGTATACCTAGCCGAATTGCACTGTAGGGGGCGAGAACGAGTCTTCGAACTAGAGGCTCGCAGTCCGTGATGGACAGATTGTTAACGGCTGGTCTATGTGGTAATACAATCGGGCAGGACATCCAAACGCTCACCTATCATTCATCAACCTCAAATATGGCTTTTCATCTGAAAGATGTATGTAGTAGCAACTTTACATGGCCGCTCAATATGATGTTAACCTAGAGAAATGTGCGCTATTGAAGTGTTTGTGTGGAAGCGCGTTTGCTGCAGGACAGGCTCCGGTGCGCTCACTTGCTCTTAAAATCTCCGTCATTCTTGGTCATACAGATAAAAGTAGCCTAATACATCTTTCGAATCTGTAAAGACTCTACTTTATTTGTGTGCACTCAGAATAACAACGAAACGTTGCGCTTTTAAGCAAACAGGATGCGCTTTAGGTCTCATGTGAACTTGAGTATTCACTCCCGTGTCACCCTCTGCTTCGAACCTGTGTGTATGCCTAACGTTACTGTGAAATTACCACATCAGACGTGACGTGCTAACATGGATGCAGCTATGAAGCCGCCGGGTTTGCTTCAGGGAACATTTATTTTTAAGAAGCTTCCCAATGGAAACTGTAAACAGTTCATCACGACCTCTTATGTAGGCCTACAGTTCAAAATTCATGTTTAACTGAATAAACAGTTAGTAAACACAAGTACATCTTATTGAACATAGTTTATTTTCATCACCAATTATCATAGTAGAACAGCTTTCTCAAGCAGTTTGTGATGCATTTTGGAGACAGGAGATGAGCCCCTGGTCTAATGCGCCACCTGGCTTGAGAAACCCGTTCTCAAAGACTTACTTTTAGTCATTATTTGGGTAGCACACATATTCTGAATGCCTTCGGCAGAATTCAAATGAGCCATTTTAATCTAGATTAATCTAGATTAATTCCAAAATTAATCTAGATTAATCTAGATTAATTCCAAAATTAATCTAGATTAATCTAGATTAAAAAAATTAATCTATGCCCACCCCTAGTATATATATATATATATATATATATTTACAGGGCCGGATTATCCATAGATGGGATTTGGCGAGTGCCCTGGGGCACAAGCCAATAGTGGGGCACCAAGTTATTAAGATAATGACTAGACCTTTAAAATATTTGTCATGTATATTTATATATATATATATATAGTATTTTGAAGAGATGCAGATGCATAGAAAACGAACAGTTAATGATACAATATATAGAGAGAAAATAAAATATATGCACGGATATAAAGAATTGCGATTGGGTCAGGTCACAGTTTTTGCCCCCTCCCCAGTCAGAGTCGAGCATATTTATTCACAAATGGATAGGCAGCATCAGTTTAGCGGTTGAGCAAAACATAAATAAAAAAAATTAGAAAATATCACGACACATAGCCAGGGCTCTACTGTGCGACTGAAAAATACTGCGTGTGACTAACCCGATCATTATATTTGTGTTTGCGCTGAGGGGAGCTTCAAAGACTTGCGTGTTTTTGCAGCGTTGAGTAATGTATTGCATGCATTTGTTGATTCCTTGAATGCAATGTTAATCAGAATCCACTTACTGCTCAAAATACTGGAGCTTTGTTCATTGCTGAGTTATGCATAAAGTGTAGACAGGTTGTAAATAAGAAATTCGTTGTTCAGTGTAGAGCTACATTGATTATAATGGAGCGTTGGGAGATCGCAATGAACTGAAGTGAGTGACAGCTTTTAAATATTAATAAGGGAGTTTGCAAATGTGATATTAAATTAATACAACAGTTCAATAAACAGTAAGTTAGGCTAATATTAAATGATGTACATTCTATGACTTTATTTGCCTGATTTTGCTCTATTTCGTCAAGGATAATAGTTTCAAACAGTCACAGCTGAGCCGCTGCACATCTCCATTTAAACACATCATTAGGCACGTTCGACTTTAAGCGGCGCTGCATAGAATGGTCAGTGTATGACATCAAATTACCGCGAGAGCCATTCGAAAGCATAGGATCCATCTGCTCTCTTATCTCTCTCGCGGTACTTTGATGCCATACATTGACCATTCTGTGCAGTGCCGCTTAAAGTCGAATACTCCTATTGTTTCGTTTATGAATGAACTGCATTTTTAAATGAATCTAGTGAGTCAATGATTCTATTACCATTCATAAAGACAGTCACTTGCTTCACTCCTGAATGATTTAGCCATTCAAACGAATCAATTGAAGGAATGATTCAGTGATAAAATCAGTGACTTGCCACCACCTACTGGTGGTTTTATTTTTATTTTTATTTTTAAAGTGTCATTTTAGTTATTTAAATCATTTTGATCAAACAATTGTTAAATGTTCAAAATTGTATATTTAAAACATTAATCTCAGAATATTGTTGTGAATTTAAAACACCCATGCCACCTCTGAGCCTCTGTAAATGTCTGTACATTTACCTACAAGCCAATTTTATGTTCTTCTGTGCCACCTTTGTAGTGGAAATTAATTTTGTTAATATTGATTTATTTTGATTGGTAACTTATTCTTCGTATTCTACCTGTTATTATTCATTTTTTTTGTATTAGAAAAAATTGAGAAAAGCTTATAAATATAGATTTTTGAATTTGACACAATGACAAACTTTTAATAAATAAATAAAAAGAAAATGCCCTGTAACTCAAGGAGTCAAATATTACCTTGTAAAGGGGAAGGCTACTTTTTATTATTGATCAGAAGGTGCTCCTGAATTTTTGACAGTCCTCTTATTTTTTTTTAGATGGGGGGGCACTTCAAATGTGGTCACCCTAGGGCACTACACTGTGTTAATCCGGGCATGTATATATATATATATATATATATATATATCCACATCAGCATCTAAACCTCTATAATTCTTAACAAGAACTTCTGACGTCTGACATATATCAAGTTAATCTAGTTAGTAATGTGTGAAGCTGTTCAGCTTGTGTTTGTTCAGCAGGTTTAATGTGTGCTGAAGGGTGGAGCACAGAAACAGCTCATGTGTTGAACTGATCAAATCGTCATTCATTGCATAAAAGCACATAAAAAAAGAAAACATATACGTAACTCAAGTCACTTGATAAATTCATCCAAAACGTATCCAGTTTTTGTCTTTATTTACAGGAAAAATACAGGTGAGAATAGGACAGAGCCATAAGCATATGCACAGCCCACAGCGTCATAGATTTACTTTCGTTTCCTTTCAGACCTAAAAGAAGAAACGCGGAGAGACAGAGTGTACAGCAGAGGGAAAAGCATGGACGACTTATTAAGTAAAAACAAAGCAGGTGATCAGTCAGGTCAGTAAAAAGTCATAATTCAAATAGAATGCTAGAACGAAGCGTGTTTGTTGTACGATGGGCCGTGACACCGCGAAGTAGATGCTTGAGTTGGAAAACCATTTGATTGTATTCTAGTAAAGACGAAAGAATAGCAATGCTCGGACAACCCGCAATAGAGTTAGAACCGGTGAATGCGGTTAATATGTTTCATAAAGACTGAAAGAGAATGATGTGCGCCAAATGAGTCACTGTAAACCGAATACTTCAATGGTTGCGGACGCAATAGATCAAATCGAGAGCCAACGCAAACGCAATGACGTGAAATAAAACGTCCTCGTGTATTAAAGAGGAGTGTCTTGATGAAGTGCTGATAGAGGATGGATGATGGGCACAGAACGATAACAAAACTCACAGATATTTAGATAGAGTCACACACAGGTGTATTGTGCAAACTGTACTTCATATGGATGTTTAGATAGCTATAGAAGAATTCACGTTCACACATATATATATTTACATTTACATGTATGCATTTAGCAGACGCTTTTATCCAAAGCGACTTACAGTGCATTCAGGTTATACATTTTTTGTCAGTATGTGTGTTATTATTATTATTAATATTATTTTGTGCTGTGCTATTGGTTACTGTGTTATTTCTGTTTCAAAAGGCAGCAATACATAACACTTTAATATCTAAAGATTGTTTATGTGATTGTTGTGAAATTAGTAAATTAATAAATGCATAATAATCGTGAAACCGTGATTATTCCTCAGACTATAATCATACCAACAAAATCTATAATCGTGGTTGATCCTTCCTTTTTTCCTCTGTAGCCCGTGATTGTGTGTAAGCCTAATAAACTAATAATATTAACTAATAAAATAGTTTCTCGGTGTGCTTCGGGCATCTAGGAGAACTGGTATTAGTTCAGTTTAAACTGTGTATTCAACAGATGACAGCATTCCTGAGAACCGGTTTACAACAACTATTCATTCAAGAATCAGACATCACTACTTTGTGGTTCTGGCACGATACTGGATTTATTTATGTTAAAAAACATAGCCTGCATTAACTTGTGATCCAAGTCTGATTTTGATCGAAAAAAAAAAAGAATGAGATTCGCTCTTATAATAAACCAAACCCAATTCAACGTATCTGCTCCAGGTCTTTTACATGATGCACCACTGCTGTTTATATCTGGACAAACCAAAGAAAACATTATAAACGGGAACATTTGACTTCTAACAGATCGCTGTCACTGATTTGATGGTGCCCGGCTCAGTGTTTATACTTTTGGGGAGATAAATCAATGAATGGCATGGTAATAGTAGTGAATGAACAATAAACTGGTTAAGGGAATGTATTTTTTGTTCGTTTTATTTACAGGGTCAGATGTGAATATCATGCTGTTGGGCTCGACTGGAGCAGGGAAGAGTGCGTCAGGAAACACCATCCTAAGCAGAGCCAGAAACCCATTTGAAGATGATTTGTCTCCTGAGGCTGTGACCAAAGTCTGTCAGTCGGCACAAACAGAAGTGGACGGCCAAACACTAAATGTGATCGACACTGTAGGACTCTCTGATACATCAGTGAAGATCACAGATGCTCAAATTGAAATAGAGATGATGTTCACACGGTATGGTGTTGATGTGTTTCTACTGGTGATCAGATTGGGACAGACATTCACAAAGAATGACAGCAAAGTTATTAAATGGATCTTGGAGAATTTTGGTGCGAAGGCCCTAAAGCAGACAATAGTGCTCTTTACTTATGCAGATCAGTTACATGGGCCAGTAGAGAAATATCTGAATAAATGTAAAACATTGCGCTCACTAGTTGATCAGTGTTCAGGAGGATTTCATATGTTTAACAACAACAAAAAAGACCGATTTCAAGTCTCGGAGCTTCTGAAAGAGATAAATAAACTGAGGATGCAGAACAGATACAGGAGATACACTGAGCAGGACTATAAGGAGACTCAGGAAGTACTACTATACAGTAAATGTGTTAATGGAGCAGCTTTAGGATGGTGGGCAGGAGCAGCATTAGGAGGATTAGTAGCAGCCGCTGGAGCAGCTGGAGCAGCAATTGCATCTTCAATGGGAGCCGTTGCACCATCTGTAGGGCTAGCAGCATTACTAGGAGCAACAGTAGGCGGAGTTCTGCTAGCAGCGGTAGGTGCTCGAGTGCATGTTTTTGCAAGAAAATATACCCGGCGATTTTACATTTGACCTTTCTTTTTAATTTTATGTCAATCGTGTATTCAAATCTAATTACAGCTTCTAAATAATAAAAAAATCATAAATAAATAATATCACTGCAAGCGGAAATCATCAAGGTCCAAGCACCAATAACCCATGTGGATGATTAGCAATCCAGCTAAACAGTATCTTATGAGTCCATCTTGAATCTTCGCTGTAAGTTCGGGTTTGATCATAATATATATGGATTTTTATTCAAAGTGTATTTAGATGAATTGTGTATAATAGGATGTCACAGGACAATTTGAAATCAATGTGAAGATATCATTTGCAGCTCAAAACTTTACTTATGATGATTATTTATCTTAAGGTCCTTTTCATTGTTAATTTAATTCCATATTATGTTGCCATATAACCTTTTAAATGGCATATTTGGAAGAAGTCGTGTGCTTAAACTCTAATGTGAAATGTTTTGTAGAATTGAAATTAACATCAAGTTAACAATTTAATAAATATACCATTTTATATGTTTGTAGAAATGATCATATAGTATAATACTTGAATGCAGGAATACTACACAGAACAAACTGTCATACTAAATGAAAATGAATGGAATTATTATTGTGGTGCAGGTGCTTCTGGGGGTTGTATATGAAATTGTTCTCTGTATGATTACATAAAATTGAAGTTTACATAAGTGTTTGTTTTATTATTCATACCACAGCAGTACATAAATCTGTCTTGCATCATTTAAAATTATGTATATCATCTTGTAAAGACAAATACAATTGTCTCTTCATATTAAATTGACAGCATTATGTAATTGTATCTGACAACTGTTTTGGGGTGTCTATGAAAGTTAAACATTTAATGATCTAAAAGCATTTATTTTTCAGATCTTAATGTGGAATAATTATATCAAACTATACTGTTGAATATTAATAAGAACTTCTGTAGATGTGTGACAGAGATCAAGTACGTCTAGGGTGCGTTTCCTAATCATTAGCTAGGTCGTTAGTTTTCATATGACGGAACTTACGACCATAGTTGTTTATGGGAAACGCACCCCTGGTTATTAATGTGTGAAACATTAATTGTTAAACATTTTGTTGCTTGTCATGAATCCGGTTCATGGGCTTCCTTTAACTCACCACCAGAGGTCACTCACTCACCACATGGACCCTTGCACTACACTAACTGTTGCACTCACCTCAGACTACAATTCCCATCATCCATTGCACTGACGACACACACAGCTGATTGCACTGATCACACTCTATATATAGGCCTTGGACGTCCTCTCTGTCATCGCAGAGTATTGCTTAGCGTCTAGCACTCGCTAAGTGTTAGTTACTTTACCAAGCCATTCAGTGTGTGTTTTCTGTTTGGTCTTCTGTATTGTTTAGCATTTATCACTCTCCAAGTGTTAGCTGCTTTACAGAGCCTTTCCTCTGTAAAAGAGCCTTTTTGTGTAGCCTTGTTGTCTGGTTCCTGATCTTCTGCCCTGTATCTTGGATTAACCCTTTGCCTACTGTTTCGGACTCTGATTGCACCTCGCCTGAATTATTGCTCACGTTATCGGATTACTCCCCTTTTCAAGCCCTCTGGATATTGTTCGCCGATCGAAGACCACGCTTGTTGACTTGAGTACTCCTCTGTCTTGTCCTCTATATACCTGTTTGCCACTGTTTGAACCATGCCTGTTATGACCATGCCTCTTTCTCATAAAGCTTTGCAAATGGATCTGCACGTCTCGTTCACCCCGTTACATTGCTGATCACATTTACACAATCGTTATAGTAACACCTGTATAAAATCTAGTGAGCATGGGCTAAATCATATAAGCTATGGCATATAGTAATGTGACTGTTTATTTTTTGACCGTTATTAGCAGACTAAAAGTTAAACGTGAGTGGATACCGTTTTGCAACCAATTTATTTGCTATAAAGCTAGACATAGCATAATTGCTTATATTGACTTGAATGAAATAGCTTATCCTAAAATACCGACTTGTGGATTTATATGAACACCAGCAAGCAGGCATGCTCAGAAATGCATGTGGATTAAACATCTTTGACGACGTTCAGCACCATGGATTGATTTGATCGGGTTACAAGAAAAAGGTAGGATATGGATTTAATTGTGAACTGTTAGGCTACTGATTGTATGATTGATCATGCTAACGTTACATGCTACGGCATTCAAGTACACACGCATCCAACTAGAAGTGACAACCTGGTGAATAATTTGCATTAAAAAAAGGAACAAAAATCTTTAAAGGTTATTCACGATTATGTATTACTGCCAAGGTGTCTAGTCTTTACAGTGCTTTATTATATGGAGCTGTTTGGGAGCTCGTGATCTAATTCATTTGTCTGCACCGTAATTAAAATGCAGCAGAACCTTATAACTCCAAGCCGGCACCGTAAACTTCATTTTGACATGCAGTTAAACAAAGGCAGAATGCCGTAACTCAATTTGAGCGCTCCAAACAAAGAGAAAGAGCGGTAACTGGTATTATACGGGGTTCTGCCTTGGTTTCTCCGGGGCTTTTTGAAGTTACGGTTGAGATGACCCATTATTTCTCAGAAAAAACAACTAAATTGACTGAAGATACTTATGTATGTGATAAAGGATGTCTTGAATGTCCCACAAATATCAATAACTCATTTTCGACAAAAATCAAAGTTACAGTCTTTTGCCTTTGCACGGCAGTATTGTCTTCTTATATTTCAGTTAATTTTATAAGGTCCTGGTTGGAAGTCAGTTGTAGATGTTGTGTTTCTGCTTGTCTCTTTTTTCTTAAGCAGGTGTTCTTCATTAATGCTAAATCAGCACTTGAATTAATCACTTAAAGGGATACTCCACCCCAAAATGAAAATTTCGTCAAAAATGTCAACAACATTTATTCAACAATTCTTCTCCTCTCTGTCTCTCTGTGTCCGCGTAGCACCATTTTGGAGAGCATCTGATGGATGCAAAGTGCGTATGCTGTTCTCTGTCATCAGTGACGCATTGTTGAATAAATGTTTTCTCGTCGCTTCATAAAATCCAAATTTAACCACTGATGGCAGATGGACTATTTTGACGTTGTTTTTTTATACATTAAAAATCTTAAATTATGTTCCGAGGACGATCGAAGCTTTTACGAGTTTGGAACGACATGGGGGTAAGTGATGAATGGCAAAATTTTAATTTTGGGGAGGAGTATACCTTTAATTATCTAAGTAACTGCACTGCTGCTTCAGTCTTATTTCTAGCACTCTGTATGTATACTGAGCAGTGTTCATAACAATAAATACTGTTTTGTGGCTCTTCAATGTGTCGTGACAGATCACTTTATTACCTCAGTTCAAACACATGAACCAATCGCCTTTTCATATTTACTTAAAGCAGGAAATGAACATGAATAAACATCAGAAAGTGTATTGTCAACCGTGGAACACACCATTTTTCAAGTTAAAAGTCCACTGAAGTTAATCTGTTCTCCTGTCTGATTTGTGGTTAAACAGGGTCATATGATGTGATTTCAAGTTTTCTTTCTCTTTGGAGTGTTACAAGCTGATTGTGCATAGATAAGATCCCTGAAGTTACAAAGACTAAAGTCTTAAAACCAAAGAGATATTCTTTATCGAATTTAAGACTCTGCCATGCCCTCTAAAATGGCTCATTTAAACACACCCCCACATGTCTACGTCACGATGTATAAATATTTGTGTACTGCTGCACAAATATTCATGCGAGGAAAGAAGGCATGGTTTCAGTAACGCAGTAGTGTTGATGAAGCCATGTCAGGAAGATGCTGTGTGTTTCTATGCGAAAGCAAAAGCACTTTATTTGGCCTTCCGAAAGTAGATGCATTTGTAGATGCAAGTAGAACGGCTTTCTAATGTACATCTAAAAAAAAAAAAATAGAATATGGTGAAAAAGTAAAACATTTTCTTGTAACTTATTTCAAAAAGTGAAACTTTCATACATTTTATATTCATTACATGTAAAGTAAAACAATAAATGACCATCCAAAGCACAATAATGGGGAAGACTGCTGACTTGGCAATGGTCCAGAAGACGATTACTGATGCCCTCCAAAAAGAGGGTAAGTCACAGAGCATCATTACTGAAAGGGGGGGGGGGGGCTGTTCAAGGAGTGCTGTATCAAAGCATATTAAATGCAAAGTTGACTGGAAGGAAGAAATTGGGTCAGAAAATATGCACAAGCAACAGGGACAACCGCAGGCTTGAGAATACTATCAAGCAAAGCAGATTCAAACACTTGGGAGAGCTTCACGAGGAGTGAACTGAAGCTGGAGTCAGTGCATCAAGAGTCACCACGCTCAGACATCTTCAGGAAAAGAGCTACCAAGCCACTTCTGAAACAGAAACATCATCAGAAGCATCTTACCTGGGCTAAGGAGAAAAAGAACTGGACTGTTGCTCAGTGCTCCAAAGTCCTCAAGCTGTGTTTCTCAAGCACATTTGTTAAAGTGACAAATGCAAAAGAAAACAGGTTAGGTGATGTGGCTGTTAATTGCTGGTGGTGCTGTCGTCAGCAAAAACACATTAAGAATAGCTCATTAAGAGGCTAGCTTTCCTAATTACTGAAAATAATCATGTATATACAGTGCTCAGCGTAAATGAGTACACCCCCTTTGAAAAGTACAATTTTAAACTATCTCAATGAACACAAAAACTATTTCCAAAATGTTGACAAGACTAAGTTTAATATAACATCTGTTTAACTTATAACATGAAAGTAAGGTTAATAATATAACTTAGAGAACAACATTTTCAGTTTTACTCAAATTAGGGTGATGCAAAAATGAATAAATGAGTTAAACTATCTGTTGTCTATGAGTATCATATTAGGTTATTTCAGACTAACCTTTATGTGCTGATGCCATTATGTCTCTTGCAGTTTTGTTGTTTCTCGTTTAGAGTCTCTCTGTCTGACTGTCTGAACCCAAATAAGGTTAGCATTCTAGAGAAACTATAAGTGTCTAAATTGCCTCAAAAAAAATATTATAATCTGTCATCGCCATCCATTGGTTGAATGGCCTCTTGAGTATGTGCAATCTCTTAACTCAGAAGTTAACTAGAGGAAGGTTTGCTCAGTATTTGAAGTATTTTGTTAACTCATAAAACCATAGACTGCAGTATATATTCAAAAATCATCAAAATATCTCCTTTCTTCATTCCAAGGAAAGAACATCAAACAAGTTTCAAAAATATGAAGTTGAATATGACCTTAATTTTCAAATAAATATTTTTTTTATATTATAAAGGCTAAAGCCCAAGAAGGAAAATTAGGACATTTATAACATTTAAATTGGTATTTATTTTCAAATTGATATTTGTCTTATATTTTATACATTCATACATTACGTGCTGCATGCAAAATGGACTGGATGAAAATCATTTTGATTGTAATACTCAAAGTATAATTAATAAATACAATTATTATAATGCAAATAAAATAATGTGACGCATATAAAGAAAGAAAGCACAAGTGAATGTGTGAGACTCTATTGTGCACTCTTATACTTCAACATGATTTAACATACTTATTGTATTGTTTTCTTGTTGATACCATTAATTTTTGTAAACCCTCTGAGGTCTGTTAAGTTGTACAATCACAACTCGCATCATGTTGTTTACCTTCAGTCACTTCAGAGCAATAATGTTCCCAGTGTAAATGCTTCTCCTGCTAGAATGAATCAAGTGTTTGCATGAAATACACTTAATGCGGTGGGAAATGTTCAGTACAAACAACTGCCTAATAGTAAGTAAGGAGATTTTTTGATCATTCAAGTCTAGCTGGCTAGTGTAGTCTTACATTTTTGTTTTTAAAAATGAATTCAGTAAGATGGTTTTGATTTACATTTTAAAGAGCATGGCAAAAAAACATAAGCCATGCACCTTATACAAAGTCAGTGTAGCATAAGAATGATTATGAAACTGATATTAAAGTTAAGTTGCTTTAACTGAAACTTGGTTACTTACTCCTCCCTCCCATTAAACCTGCAGGCAGTGATACTCCACCAGTAACAGATTTCAGTGCTGCGACTGCTCCTTCCATTAAAGCTTCCGATAGCGTCGCTCCTTTAGCAGCAGAGGTCAGAGCTGCACCTCCTGCAGCTACTGCTCCTGAGATTAAAGCTGGACTAAGTGTCCCTCCACTAACAACAGCTGCTGCACCTGCACCCATTACCACACCTGTTCCCAGTAGGACAGTATATTTAGCTTTATTCAGCAGCCTATATCTTTCCTCCTCCCTTATCTTTTCCTCCTCTTCAAACTTTATTTTCTCCTCTTCTTCTCTCCTCATCTTCTCTTCTTCATCTATTTTCCTCTGAGCTTCCTGGTACATCTCGTTTGTGTAATGCTCTCCTCCGTTCTCCATCACCATTCTGTCGATCTTTTCCAGCAGTTCAGTGACCTGTGATCGATTTTCTTCATCTGTGTTAATAAAGACATGATAACCTCCCTTACATAGTTCAACTAGCTCTCTAATCTGCTTGTTCTTTGTCAGAAACTCCTCTATGGATGTTTTTAACTGATCTCCTCTAGTGAACAGAATGATGGTGTAACGTTCAGCATCTTCTCCAAAGTTCTCCTGAATCCATTTCACTGTGTTTTTCTCTTCATCTGTGAATCTCACGTCTAGTCTGATGACCAGCAGAAACACATGAGGACCAGGAACAGACATCTCTTCACATCTCACTAGTTCATGCTTCAGTTGTTCTTCACTGATTGACGTATCAAACAGTCCTGGAGTGTCGATCACTGAGATGTTTCGACCTTCTACTGTCTGCTGATGTTGTTGGCATTTCTCAGTTACAGATTCAGAACATAATTCCTCTTTAAATGCTTTTTGTCCCAGGATGGTGTTTCCCGTTGAACTCTTTCCAGCTCCAGTTTTCCCCACCATCACGATCCTGAGATCTGTGCACTCGTCAGGTGTTGTGTTTCTGCTCCGTATGGACTCTAAGACTGAGGCCCAGACAGTTTTAGAGCAGAAGAAAAATTAAGCTATATTATCATTTTTTTAGAAGTGTGTCATGGTATTTGGTAAAAGTGCAGTAAAACATTTCTCACCTGCTTGGGTTTGATCTTCTATCTCTGTCTGTTGTTTGTTCTGGTCCCATTTTCTCGTTCCACTTGCTTTCCAGCATTTGTTTGTTTTTTGAACTGTATTTGTTTCTTCATTCTGTTCAAATAAGTTTCTCTGTGATTGTGCTAATTGTTTGACCACTTCTTCATTATTCTTATTTTCTTGTGGATCTCTAGAGCATCTATCTACATTAAATTCAGTTCTCTCAATTTTTGTCACATGATAACTAAAATCTGTCTTTTCAGTCAAAACATTTGTTCTGCTCTTTTCCTTTACACTGAGAATGTGAATCATCTCCATGCAGCAATTTGTATTTGCTCTTGCTTTGTCTCTTGCCCTTTTGTTTCTTTCTCTTGATTGTATATTTTCTTTTCTGCTCTTTATTGGCACTCTTAAGCACATGTGAATGTCATAATGCTGGCCATGACTCTGTTTGATGATTTCATTGATCGTCTTTAGGAAGTTTTGTGATGTGAGATGGAATAATGTCACTTTTACTGTTGATCACATGATATTGTCCTCCGCAGGGACTGACTAGATCCTGAAACTGTCTACTTTCCATAAGGAGCTTCCATTTTCTATTTGGAATTTTTTCTTTTCCAATAAACAGCACCATGGTGAACTTTAATGCTTGAGCTCCTAAGTTCTCCTGAATTTGCTCCACAATGTTCCTCTGCTCCTCTCTGAAGGTCTCCATGTTGATAATGAGCAGGAACACGTGAGGACCAGGATAGCAGAGAGTACATACTCCTCATCATTTCATTCTGCAGCTCTTTATCAGTCAGTTGAATGTTGAAGAATCCTGGAGTGTCTATGATGGAGATGTTTCTGTCTTCTACTCTTCCTCTCTGTTTCTCACTCTCTCTGGTTCTGCTCTCTGTAAACGCCTCTCGACCCAGTATTGCATTTCCCATTGAACTCTTTCCAGCTCCAGAGACTCCCAGCAACACAATCCTGAGATCCTTTGAATCACCTGCAGTCAAATTGATCACTGCCATTACCAAGCTAGCAGGGAACGTTCCCACAACTTTAAGTAACATTGTTTCAAAGGTATTTAACCTGTTAACCAGCACTCCCCATTTTGGGATTGTGGGACTCACAGTTGAAAAAGACGTACCAAACTTAAAATTATAACAGACTTCAGTGTGCTACACACACAATTCTGGTGCCTTTGCAAAGAAGACCCTTTGGGCTTTACTATCCATCATCAGAGTTGATAATGCTCAAAAAGATAAAAAGTTATAGAGACTGAAGTGACTTGAAAAAAGTGTACCACACTGAATAAAAAAATAAATAATTGTATGTCATATAAAATACATGAGATCATAGAGAGTCCTAGAGCGATCCAGAAAAGTAATGGGTTGAAATTCACATGTCTCGTGAGTTTATATTTCAAATCTGAAGAAGATACCATAAAAAATGAGATTTTCCTGAGACTATATATATATATTACATTTACATTTACATTTAGTCATTTAGCAGACGCTTTTATCCAAAGCGACTTACAATTGGGGAGTACATAAAGCGATTAATCTTGAAGAGGCAAACATACAGAGGAAGTGCCAATAACACCAAGTCTCAGGCATTGTTCAAATAAGTACAAGCTAGCAAGGGAAGGAGAGAAAGATGAAGATTTAGAAAAAGTGAAAGAGTTTTTTTTTTTTTTTTTTTTTTTTTTTTTTTTTTTATATAGTCAAGTAGAGTTGAAAGAGATGAGTTTTCAGTTGTTGCTTGAAAATTGACAGGGATCCAGCATTCCGGATGGGGGTGGGAAGATCATTCCACCGGCCAGGAGCGGTGAAAGAGAATGTTCTGGAGAGTGATTTTGAGCCTCTCTGTGATGGTACCACGAGGCGTCGCTCACTAGCAGATCTCAGGCTTCTGGAGGGGATGTAAGTTCGTAATAGTGAGTGGAAGTAGGAGGGTGCTGAGCCTGTGATTGTTCTATACGCAAGCATCAGTGTCTTGAACTGGATGCGAGCTGCAACTGGTAGCCAGTGCAAGGAGACAAAGAGAGGTGTAACATGGGCTCTCTTGGGCTCGTTGAAGACCAGTCGTGCCGCTGCATTCTGAATCATTTGTAAAGGTTTGATTGTGTTTGATGGAAGTCCAGCTAGAAGAGCATTGCAGTAGTCCAGTCTAGAAATGACAAGGGCCTGGACAAGAAGTTGTGCAGCATGCTCTGTCAGAAAGGGCCTGATCTTTCTGATGTTGTGTAGTGCAAACCTGCAAGATCGAGCAGTCTTTGCAATATGCTCTTTGAAGGTCAGCTGGTCATCGAAGATTACACCAAGATTTCTGACCGAAGCTGATGGGGTAATTATTGACGAACCTAACTGAATCGTGAAATCATGCTGTAGAGTTGGAGTTGCAGGGAAGACAAGAAGCTCAGTCTTTGCCAGGTTGAGCTGTAGATGGTTTTCTTTCATCCATGCCGAGATGTCCGCCAGGCAGCCTGAGATCCGTGCAGCTACCGTTGGATCATCTGGTCGAAATGAGAGATAGAGCTGTGTGTCATCAGCATAGAAGTGGTAGGAGAAGCCATGTGCCTGTATGATGGGAGCCAGTGATGTAGTGTATGTGGAGAAGAGGAGGGGTCCAAGAACCGATCCCTGGGGAACCCCAGTGACCAATTTATGTGCTTTGGATACCTCCCCTCCCCAGGCCACCCTGAAAGACCGACCAGTGAGATATGATTCAAACCAGCGAAGTGGAATCCCAGTGATATCCAGTGATGAGAGGGTGGACAGGAGGATCTGATGATTGACAGTGTCAAAAGCGGCAGAGAGATCCAGCAGAATGAGGACTGATGATTTGGAATTGGCTTTTGCAATTCGCAGGGCTTCAGTGACCGATAGTAGCGCAGTCTCAGTTGAATGGCCACTCCTGAAACCTGACTGTTTAGTGTCCAGTTTGTTGTTCTGTGAAAGAAACAATGAGATCTGGTTAAAGACAACTCGTTCGAGTGTTTTGGCAATGAATGGAAGGAGAGAGATAGGTCTGTAGTTTTCTAAAAGAGAAGTGTTTAATGTAGGTTTTTTGAGCAGTGGGGCTACCCGAGCCTGCTTGAATGCAGTGGGGAAGATGCCTGTGAGGAGAGATGTGTTGATAATGTGTGTGAGTGCTGGTAGGAGTGCGGGAGAGATTGCTTGGAGAAGGTGTGAGGGGATAGGGTCTAGAGGACATGTTGTAGGATGGCTGGAGAGGAGAAGTTTGGATACTTCCGCCTCAGTGAGGGGACAGAAGGAGAAGATGGGAGTTTGAGCAGTGGATCTAGTTGGTTGGGGGTCCTGTGTGAGTGGAGGTGAGAACTGACTGCTGATTGTTTTAGTTTTGTTTGTAAAAAAAGTTGCAAAGTCATCAGCTGTGATAGAAGTGGTGGGAGGTGGTGGAGGGGGACAGAGGAGAGAATTAAATGTTCTGAAGAGATCACGCATATCTGGAGCATTGTTGATCTTGTTATGGAAATGTGACGATTTGGCAGTGTGGACTTCAGCAGAAAAAGATGAAAGAAACGATTGATACATACTCAGGTCCGACGGCTCGTTTGATTTTCGCCATTTTCTCTCTGCCGCTCGGAGTCTGGTCCGATGTTCACGAAGAACATCAGACAACCAGGGGTTAGAAGGGGCAGTCCGTGCTGGCCTGGAGGAGAGAGGACAGATGTCATCTAGACAAGTGGTTAAAGTAGAGCATAAAGTATCAGTAGCAGTATTCACATCCAGAGATGAGAAATTGGTAGGTGAGGGAAGAGAGGAGGATACTACAGAGGAAAGACGTGAGGGAGAAAGGGAGCGTAGGTTTCGTCTAAAAGTAACCGGTAAGGGGGTTGGTGGCACCCTGGTAGCAAAGTGTAATGTGAATTTAATGAAGAAATGGTCAGAGATATGTAGTGGTTGTACCAGAATGTTATCTGCAGTACAATCGCGTATGTAAATTAAATCAAGTTGGTTGCCTGATTTGTGAGTGCTAGTAGTGGTAAGGCGTTTGAGATCAAATGAAGCTAGGAGCGAATGAAAGTCTGTAGCATAAGGCTTTTCTAGATGAATGTTAAAATCGCCAAAAACTAAGAGTGGAGTGCCATCCTCCATGAAAGAGGACAGCAACCCATCCAGCTCCTCTAGGAAGGGGGCTAGAATTTGACCAGGGGGACGGTAGATTACCACAATCTGGAGTTTTATAGGAGCCATTACAGTAATCGCATGGGATTCAAATGAGTTGTAATTGCATAGGGGCGAGTGGGTTGAGTATTTCCAATTATTTGAAATTAGCAGACCAGTGCCCCCACCCCGGCCAACCTGACGTGGGGTGTGAGAGAAAGAGAAATTGTTAGAGAGGGCAGCTGGAGTTGCTGAGTCTTCTGGACGAATCCAGGTCTCAGTCAAGCCCAAGATGCTGAGAGTGGATTGTAAAGAAAAAGCGGAAATGAAGTCTGCTTTGTTGACAGCTGACTGACAATTCCAGAGAGCCATAGAGAAAGAATGAGGTGTAGTAGAAGATGTAGAGATGGGGCGCAGGTTAGCAGGATTACGTTGCCGTCTGCGTGTGATGTTAGAGCGTATATATATCCCCCCACCCCCACGTTTGAGGAAAAATATTGATTTACCAAATGTATTGGAGTTCTACTAACTATTAAACTGTTTTAGTCATTTAGTCATGTTTTTCAATTATACAATTATTATAGACAGAATCTTAGACATCTTATAAGTGATTATTATGACCACTAAAAAATAAGAATAATTTGAGTAATAAAAAGAAAGAAAGAAAAAAAATACCTTCGTATATAGTACATAATTGAGATGAGATAATTGACATAATAGTAGATGATTGAGGCTTAGACCTTCAGAATGATATATAGTTTGTCAAGATTAATGTTATCCCGTTTAATTGAATCTATTTGTGAACAATGACGTGCAAACAAAGAGCGTTCAGTGCGATGGCGTTCTGCTGCGGGTTAACAGGTTAAAGGTTAGGACAGAAAGTTCTTAAAATAATTGTAACGTTAAGAGAAAACATTCTTATAACAACATTCCTGGAACGTTCTTTCGATTGTTATTTGTACACGATTGAGGTTCTTGTAATGTTAAACGAAAACGGTCTTAGAACAACACTCTCTGAACCTTTTTTTAATGTTATTTGTATACGATTGAGGTTCTTGTAATGTTAAACGAAAACGGTCTTAGAACAACACTCTCTGAACCTTTTTTTAATGTTATTTGTATACGATTGAGGTTCTCGTAAAGGTAAGAGAAAACGGTCTTATAATAACATTTTTGGAAAGTTATTTTGATGTTATTTGTACACTATTGAGGTTCTTGTAAAGTTCAAAGAAAATGTCTCAGGTTACTCGCATAACCCTTGTTCTCTGAATAGGGAATGAGACTGCTGCGTAAAGCTTACATGCTTTGGGAACGCCCCTGGGTGTGCCGATTGTCTGAAACCCATATAGATTCACGCCAATTCATTGGCTGATGGCGCGGATGCTGCCCTCGATGTTCTCACGTCCTATTAAATGGTGGTCCTTCTGCCCAGCTAACAGGGAACGTTCTCTGAACTTGGCTAACATTCTCTCGTGGTTCTCTCAAGGTTATAAACAAACATTCCTCCAGTATTGTTAATAGAACATTTGTTCAAAGTTATGTGGTTTTTAATAATGTTCTCAGTTGGTTAGACGGAAATGTTATTTACTCATTGTTTGTAGAAGGCTTTTTAAACGTTCTCATAATAATGGACACAACCCGGACACAATGCCTAGAATGCTGAGTAATTAATGAAAATTAAGTTGAAAGAACGTTTCAGGAACATCAATACTAACCTTAAAAAAAATCCACTAATATTAAGAAAACTGGACATATATAACTTTCCTATAACCAAAATCATCAAAAAATAAATAAAAAAGAGTTAGCAACTAAGAAGAGTGGGGCTTACCGATAGGTCAGTTATGGTAAGTAGGTCAATTAACTAACAAAGTAACTTGTTAACTAACTAACACTAAACAACTAGCTAGCTACATAACTAGCCAAACAACTAACCAGCCAAATGCTGGCGGTATAAACTGTATCACTTCATTTGGACAGAGTATGTTTGACATCTCCAAGCTGCTGCAGTCAACATTTACATCCCTGTAAACATCAATACAATACACTGATATCAAGAGTGTCAGTTCTAATGGATTATTATTTTTAGTTTTTCAGGTTAGTTAACATTGTGAGAACTGACGCATGAAGACTGTGGCATTTGACCAGCTGTGCCACATTCCTTTTGTTTAAGTATGCTTGACACAGAATACAGGTGACATAGCCTCACTATTATTTGAATAACATCATGCTGTATGCTAAACATAATTCTTTGGACTTGTATACTATATTTTATCAAATGTATTTAAAGACATTCATATTCTCAGTGTTTTAATACTTTAAGGTTGTAACATGGCCACTAAGTACTACTGAAGATTATCTTCACTATTTACATTCTGATTTTCACTCAGTGCTGTCAACTACCAGAAACAGAAAGCACAGTATATCATTCATTTTTAAGTGTTCTGTGATTATTTAATTTAGACTGACCTTGATATGCTGATGCCATTATGTGTCTTGCTGCTCTGTGTTTGTCTGTGTGAACCTGACACAAGGAATGTGTCTACACTTCCTCATACTCTAAAACCATGCCAGCGTTACCCATTGGCTGCATCCGTGACCTGCCAATGTTTACTTAGTCTGCTTGTTTACTACCTGCGTGTCAGTGCTGTGTCATATTAGTCTGTTTCAATGGTCATGCATCAGACCAAAGGTGGAATAATTATGTATATCCTATAAACAGGTAGAAATACATACAAATGTGGGTGGGGGGGGGGGGGGTGAAAACATTTAAAGAAACAAAACCTAGCTAATGTGAGTGTCCAACTCTGGGAAACAATATAACACTTTAGAACAAGATGTATTTTATGTAGTTAAATTTGTATTTATGTATTTGAGAACTATATGTTTTCTTCCTCCAGCCATTTGTGAAGTTTGCCGTTTGGAGTTCAACATCAATGTCTGGATGAAAAAAAGAAAGAAAGTATGCTCTACATGTTTATCTAACTGATCTCCTCTAGTGAACAGAATGATGGTGTATCATGCAGCATCTTTTTCAAAGTTTTCCTTAATCAATTTACTGTGATTTTCTTATTACTCATGAGTTATTTTACTCATAAGAATTTCTAGGGGCGCCAATAACTGTGGCCAACTTTATTGTACTTTATACTTTAACAGTTTTCCCCACCATCACGATCCTGAGATCTGTGCACTCGTCAGGTGTTGTGTGTCTGCTCTGTATGGACTCTGTATGAGCAGACAAGAAACAAGAAAGAATAAAACAGGTTTCAATACATTTTCAAGAAATATGTCATGATATTTGGAAAAAGCAATACATTTCATGTTCTCACCTGCTTGGGTTAGATGTTGTTCTGTCTCTGTCTGTTGTTTCTTCTGGTCTCATTTTCTTTTTCTGCTCATATTCCAGCAAACTGATTGTTGTACTACCTCTTCGTCCTTCGTGTTTTCTTGTGAAACTCTAGAGCATCTGTCTTCATATGGTTCAGTTCTCACATGAGAACCAAAATCTTTATTTTTAGCCACAATATTTCTTGGGCTTTTTTCCTTTACATTACGCATGTGAATCTTCTGCTCTTGCATCTCTTGCATGTTTGTTTCTTTCTCTTGTTGTATCTTTTCTTGTCTGCGTCTTATTGGATATCTTAAGACATTGTGAATGTCATAATGTTGGTCATCATTCAATTTGATGATTTCATCAATCTTCTCTAGATGTTTTGTGATGTGAGATGGAATAATGTCATTTTTACTGTTGATTGCATGATATTTAGCTCTGCAGTGACTGACAAGGCAAAGAGATTCATTGTCTAGTTGCCATTTTTTTCTCTTCCAGTAAACAGCACCATGGTGAACTTTAAATGCTTGAGCTCCTAAGTTCTCCTGAATCTGCTCCACAATGTTCCTCTGCTCCTCTCTGAAGGTCTCCATGTTGATAATGAGCAGGAACACGTGAGGACCAGGATAGCAGAGGTACATACTCCTCATCATTTCATTCTGCAGCTCTTTATCAGTCAGTTGAATGTTGAAGAATCCTGGAGTGTCTATGATGGAGATGTTTCTGTCTTCTACTCTTCCTCTCTGTTTCTTACTCTCTCTGGTTCTGCTCTCTGTAAACGCCTCTCGACCCAGTATTGCATTTCCCATTGAACTCTTTCCAGCTCCAGAGACTCCCAGCAACACAATCCTCAGATCTCGTGAATCACCTGTGAAACAGTACAGTTCATTAGGTGGAGCTCTCGATGATTTATAAATGCTTCTGTGATTCTAAACATGCATTCATTTCATCCTCAGATATTTCTGCTATTTCATTTTAAATGTCTCCGTACAATTAGTAAAACAATATTTAGTTCAGTTGGAAAATGCATGTTACAATTCTAAACGATAGAGTCTGCTCTGCTTCATACAGCCAGGGTTGCCAGGTCTGCGTGACAAAGCTAGGCCAATGGCCAGTCAAAAATCGCCCAAAGTAGTGCAATGACCATATCCTAAACATCAAATCTCAAAATATGTCATTTCCATAACTAAAAAACATCCTTAAGAAATTATTATGGTTTTACTACAAATAAAACCAAAACATGATCTCTATGGTTTAAACATCACTCTAAAAACGCTGGATTAAAAACAACCCAAGTCTTGGGTTAAATGTTTAAACCCATCCCTCTGGGCAGTTTTATTTATCTTAACTATTGCTTAAAAATTACTATTACTTCTTGATTTAAATAAACCCAAAATAGGTTGTTGTGACGACCAGAGGTGTATAGTTCAGGGTTCAGAAAGAAAAAGTCCTGTCATATATTTATTCCACCCATGAACTCAGCAGCTGATTTCACCAGAGGAGGAACCAAGTCATTCCTTTCAAGACACAAACAAGTCTCGAGTCAAATCCCAAGTCCTCAAAGAGTTAAAGTTAATGAGATAATTAAGTGTGGTAACCACAAATCAAATGGTTTGGCTACACTAACCATAGTTTAACCATGGTACTTGCAGTAAAGCTGTGGTTATAAAAATGGTAAGCAATACGCCCAAAAAAACTAACAAAAATACACCTTTACTACAATAAAACCATAGCTAATTGTACAGTCACTGTTATGTTTAAAGTTAGCCCAATTCCACGAAAGAAAAAAATCAATCCATAAATGAAGAGTTCAGATGCAAAAGCCTCTAACTGCCGTCTGAAAGTTTCATCTAAAATGAGCATTTTTATCAGGCTCCTAGATTTATGTTCAGTTATTTCACGTTAATTTCATAGAAAGGAACTTACACATTGTCATCAGAGTAAAATTACTGGGAGCCTGATAAAAATGCTCTTTTTAGATTCAAATATTTCCGACGGCACTTAGAGGCGTTTGCATCTGAACTCTTCAAATGCACCCCTGCATCGAACACCAGCTGGCAGCGGCGGGAGTATTTTCTTGATACAGGAGTGAAGGAGAGATGACTGACTGAACCATGATTTGCTGCTCAACAGATCCAGAGATTATTGACAGATATCTTGTAAAAATGTGCTCCCTTGCATAGCACGTGCAATCGCAAAAGTGAAAGTGAAACCGCAAGCACTCATTCCAAAGTGATTTCAATACCCCCCATATTGATGTCATATATATCATATATATACAGTATAAAATCATATATAAGATTAGAACGTTTGCAGTGCGGGTGGGACTATAAAATACATTTGCGAGAACAGGTGGTAATGGTCAAAAGTTATTTTAGAAAACAGTCCAGTGCTGGACTGTCAACTGCCAGAAACAAAAAGCACTATGGTATTAAACTAGCTGTGTTCTGTGAGAATCACATTAGGTTAATTCATTTACACTTACATTTTGACCTATGTGTTGCTGAAATTATGTCCATAAAGTTTGTTTTTGTCATTAAAACTCTCTCTCTGTCTTTGTCAGTGTTAACCTGACACAGGAAGTGTGTGTACGGTTTAAAAAATGCATTACACACATCCTGTTACTTCAGCTTCTTTGTGAATTGAACTGTACATGTATTTCTTACAGCTCAACAGACTGTGTGTGTGTGTGTGTGTGTGTGTGTGTGTGTGTGTGTGTGTGTGTGTGCGTGTGTGTGCGTGTGTGTGCGTGTGTGTGTGTGTGTGTGTGTGTGTGTGGGTGTGTGTGTGTGTGGGTGTGTGTGTGTGTGGGTGTGTCTGTGTGTGTGTGTGTGTGCATATCAATCATCATTTAGAGATTAAGTGGACTAAATACGGTTATTTTCGCCTAAGGGCCAACTAAACAAGCACAACAGCACTGTAAGAAAACGAGGCAGGGTTGTGGCGAATCAAAATGCCAGCAACAAACAGATTCAAATTGTTTTGGTTACGAGTGAATAGTGACAAATTGGCGGGAAAATAATTAGTATTGATAATCAGAAAAATGGCAAGTATCATGTGCATGTGACTGAAAAAGGTCACATAAACAACTTTTACAGTTAGTTCTTACAATGACAACAGTCTTGAATGTGCTGAATAGTCTCTTATGACTCCATGCTGCCACCTAATGCTTTGGTGTGAACAGAAAAACATACTTGTGTCTATTAGTAGCAATGTGGCTTTCTAATGAATATAGTGTGTGTTTGTGGTGTGCTTGTATGTGTTTGCATGACTGTCTCTCTCTCTCTCTGTGAGTGTGTGTGTGTGTGTGTGTGTGTGTGTGTGTGAGTGCGTGTATGTGTTTGCATGACTGTCTCTCTCTCTCTGTGAGTGTGTGTGTGTGCGTGCGTACGTACGTGCGTGCGTGTGTGTGTGTGCGTGCGTGTGCGTGTGGGCGTTTGCAGAAGTGCATGCGATGTATGCTGTGTGTGTGGACATAATTATGAGATGATATTGTCCATCGCTCAGATGCTGATTTACTCCCACATGCCAGAACAAAGAGAGTGTTTCTACAAACACAGACGAGAGTTCAACAACAGCACAACACACACAGACGCTCCTCGAACACTGTAAGTACTGAAGACACTTCATCTGGCTAAGTACTTTCTTTGAATTATACCTCTGAATAGTTTTTTAATTAAATTGCTGACAGTTTTAGTAAGTTCAGGTTTAGGGAGTTCGATACGAATTTAGTTTTTTTTAAAGGTGAAGAGATTTCGGTAACATTTCATAATAAGGTTTAATTTGTTAATAGTGGTTATTAAAACATTGCTAACAATTAAAAACACTTCTAAAGCATGAATTAATCTTAGTTAATGGAAATATCATTATTTACTAATACATTATTAAAATCAATAGTTATATCTGTTCATATTATTTAATGACATGTAACATGAATTAACAATAGACATTTTAATGAACGAACATTAACAAAGATTAATAAACATTGTAAGAAATGCATTACTGTTAGTTAAAACATTAACTAATGTTAACTAATGAAACCTTCAGTATGACTGATCAATAGTAGTTTCTCCACTTAAAGAGTTTCTTACTTAACCATCATAGTGAAATTCATAATTTGCAAAACCTGTATTAATGCGGTTATGATGTTTGTAAATAATATATATAATCACTTTAGTTAATTATTCTGACATTTTGTAAGCATATTTCTGATTCTATTTGTGACCCTGGACAACAAAACCAGTCATAAGAGTCTTATATATATATATACATATGTTTTTTTGTTTTTTATTGATGTATCGGTTTGTTAGAATAGGACAATATGCCAAGATTGGAATCTGAGGGTGCAAAAAAAATAAAGAAATTCGAAATATTGAGAAAATTGACTTTAAAGTTGTCCAAATTAAGTCCTTAGCAACACATTTGACTAATCAAATATAACAAGATATTACTTGATATCTTAATTATGTTTGGCATAAAAAATCTATAATTTTGACTCATGTGTTGTTGGCTATAGCTACAAATATACCAGTGTGACTTACGACCAGGGTCACACTTATAAAAAATATTATATTTTATTAAATCAATCTATTTACAACAGGAGTGATGTCAAATTATTTTATTTGTTATCATTTTAGCAGTTAAGTAACATGAAATGTATAATTTAGTTTTGAAGTATTTATTCATTTCGTTGTAGATCATTATATATAAATAAGTGCATTATATACATTTTAAAAGTAAAATATGTCATATGTTTCTGAAATGGCCCTGCGGACAGAATCATTATCATGTTTATTTAATTATTTATTCAGCTATTGTATTTTATTTTAAGGGAGGATCAAATTGTTTTCTAACCCTAAATAAAAGACGCAGTTGTCTTTTTCAGAGTGAATCAGTCATCGGTTGACGATCAGTCATGGCAAACACGGGTCTTCAGGTGATGGGGCTGGTCCTGGGCGTGGCAGGCTGGGCGGTCGGGATCCTGGTTTGCGCCGCCCCCTGGTGGCGGGTGTCGGCGTTCGTGGGGGACGAGCTGGTGGTGTCACAGGTGCTGAATGAGGGGCTGTGGATGACGTGTCTGTCACAGGGGAGCCGCCTGCAGTGTAAAGTGTACGACTCCGGCCTTGCGCTCTCAGGCTCCGTCCAGATGTGCCGCGCCCTGTGCGTGCTGTCGCTGTTCCTGTGTCTGCTGGCGCTCCTGCTCAGCGTGACCGGGCTCAAGTGCACCCGCTGCCTGGGCGACGCGCACGAGACCAAAGCCCGGCTGGTGCAGGTCGGCGCGGCGTTCTTTGTCGCCGCTGCGTTTTTCTTCCTTTTGCCAGTGTGTTGGACAGCACATGTTGTGATACGCGATTTCTACGACCCGAACGTCCCCGCTCCGCTTAAGCGTGAACTCGGACCAGCACTCTACCTAGGATGGGGCGTGACCGTGCTGATGCTAGTGGGCGGGGCTCTGCTGTATTTAGGCTCCGCCTCCCCTGGAGCTCCAGTCATGCCAGTTTTTGGAAAAGGCGCCAAAGGAAACCCTCAATCCCCAGCAGAGAGCAAACCGGAGAAGGTCTTTGTGTAAAAGACTCTGCCTGGATAAACTGTGTAGTGCTCACCCAGAAGCCTTCATCTGCAAAAATGCAGGAATATTATAATATACTCACTATTATGTCATTCAGAAACTGTATGTTGTTATTCATTTTTTTTTCCTGTGGAATGCAAAACAAGAATTGTGCATAAACTTTTTGCATATTTTTTCGTTATTTATTTGATTTTAATTGCTTTTTATTATCCATTCTCATGGACATTTGTATTTGCTCTACTGAGAAAAAAATGGCTAAAACAATCTAAACTGGTTGGCTGGTTTTAGCCGGTCAGCAGGCTGGTTTTAGAGGGGTTTCGGTCACTCGCTTGTCAGGCTGGTCTTAGCTGATCTGGGGTACGTTTCCCAAAAGCAACTATGGTCGCACATGCCGTTGTTACCAAAAGAGTTCAGTGGAACTAATGAATGCACCCCAGGCTGGGAGACCAGCTGCAACAACCAGCTAAAACCAGCTTGACCAGCCTGGGAGACCAGCTAAAACCAGCTTCCAGCTTAGGCTGGTTTTAGCTGTTTTTTCAGCAGGTACATCATAAACATACAGTAGGCCTACAGCTTATTCACGACACACCGAGACATTTGTCAATGATGCTATGTTACTCTTATGACACTTTTAAAACTTTTCAAAGTCCAATTGCATTGAGACATTTGTACACTGAATCTGAATATTGAATACCTTTAACAACTACTTTAGATTTCTGAAGGATCTTTTACATGCTTTATGAAGGTCAGCAATTAGGTTATTCTGATTGTGTTGTTGTATCATAGCCTCACATATTGTGTTTGTCTTTGTTTCAATGCTCAGCATAATTAATGATTATCTCATTTGATTGATTTATTGACGTGTTACTGTGTATTATTTGTCTAATAAACCTAATAGAATAATGTAGGTTGAAGGCATGTTGATGTGTGTTGCCTGGACATGCATTGCATGCGTGTGTTAGTGCGTTGGCAGGAATCACACGACACAATAGCCGAATACAGCACAGGGACAGTAAACAGAGAGTCCACTGTTGCTCTGATTATGTCACTGTACTGGAGGACGTGTGGGATATGAAACACACCATCAGAGGAGGAGCAATTCATCAGCATCAATACTGCAGAGACATTAGTGACCCCTGCAGAGAGAGCGGCATGTGTGCTGAGTCTAAGTTGGGCTCACTGGTAACCCCTGGTGGTGGTGGTGGTGGGGGGGGGATTCAGCCACAGCGATTGTGTATTACTACAACTGTCCACAAGAAGACAGTCAAACCCAAGCCTCCAAGATCACACACTTTTAAAAACAAAGGTCCTTTACTGGGATTGATGTTTCATGAAGAACCGTAACATTTATGGAACCGTTCCATTCCACAAAAGTGTCTTTATAGTGAAAAAAAAGTTCTGCATAAAAAGAAAAAAGATAATTTCACTGACATACCAAACCAAACAACATAACCGACAACCAAAAATGTTTCTTCTATGGTTTTGCTGTGAAAGAAAGAAAGAAAGAAAGAAAGAAAGAAAGAAAGAAAGAAAGAAAGAAAGAAAGAAAGAAAGAAAGAAAGAAAGAAAGAAAGAAAGAAAGAAAGAAAGAAAGAAGATACTTCAAAATAAACAGCTTGTTTTTGTTTCATTCAACATTTCTTCATAGTTTCTCAATCTCTGTTTCTTACGTCAAGTACAACACGAGCACAAGAGTAAAGTCCCTTCAGTTAAATATTAAGGATAATTATTAATTATTGACTAGTTTATGGATATCTCGCCTTCAGTTTTCTCCATGGTTTCACCACCTTAAAGCATATGCAATATAGATAATAATGGAAGTTTTTGCTGTTGAAGTTTGTTTTCATTATTAGGCTGGTGAAATAATGCCTAATTATTAGGGCATTAATAATTAATAATTAATTAATTAATTAATTTCCCCCCCCCCCACACACACACACCCCCCCCCCCCCCCACACACACACACACACACACTGTTTTTCCCAAAATAACCACAAGATAAAGTCAAGATCAGTTTGTATTGTAGCTATGGACTACATTGACGAGAGTGATGTGGAAGTGTTCACTATGAAGCTCACATTGGTGATGTACCGCTAACTCTAACCCTAAACTAGACCTAACCCAAACCCTAACCCTAACCCTAACCCTAAACTAGACCTAACCCAAACCCTAACCCTAACCCTAACCCTAACCTAACCTAACCTAACCTAACCTAACCTAACCCTAACCCGAGAGAAAACCGTGTTCACAGTAAATGATCTCATGTTCAGCAGAAAGAAAAGAAGTGTTTTAAAGCGTGTTGTTTTGTAGAACATCACAGTTATATATGATATGAGAACAGCTGGGCCTGTAGATAAGGGAGTATGTGGTAGTTATACAAAATATAATTATATTTTTATAATGGTGTAATTTATTTTCTCAAAAGTAGTTTGTGGGGTAAAACGACCCCAGGGGGCAATAGGCAATTACTTATTCTGTTCTGAACTTCAAATCATTAGTTTTTCCATCAAATGTAGCCGAATCTAACTAGATGGTTGAATCTAAAGATGGTTGAGCGTTTTGCTCCATAGGTGGGGTTAAACACCCCCCTTGGTACAAATAGTATATTTTTTTGTTAAAAATGTAATAACATGTAACCTCTGGACATGTTTCATAATTGGTTTATAGTTTACTAAAGCTATGAAAACTTTTCTGAACACAGTTCAGCTTTGTTTTACAGAAAATAAATACAGATGGCATTTCGCCTGCTCTACCCTACAACTTATTATTTTACCTCCCTTTTACAAACAATATTGTGAAAGCATCGATATCCTACAGATTACTGATGCTTTGACTATATCAAGTTGTACAGGCTACTTTGTAATTGAAGAGACAGACCGACAAATAGCCTGTAGATTATTATTATTGACCCTGGACCATAAAGCCAGTCATAAGTAGCACGGGTATATTTGTAGCTATAGCCAGCAAAAATTATCGAATTTTGTATGCCCCAAAAATTATTAGGATATTAAGAAAATATCCATGCAAATATATTGTCAATTTCCGTCCGTAAATATATCAAAACTTAATTTTGATTAGTAATATGCATGCTAAGAACTTCATTTAGACAATGTTAAAGGCGATTTGCTCAATATTTTTATTTTGTTGCACCCGGTTCCAGATTTTCAAATAGTTGTTAATCAGCCAAATATCATCCTAACAAACCATGCATCAATGGAAAACTCAGATTTCAGATTATGCATAAATCTCAATAAAAAAAGAAAAGAAAAACTCTTATGACTGGTTTTGTGGTCCAGGGTCACATATATGTTATTATTGTTCATTAAACATCATAAAGAGATTCCATTCAGTCAGTTGGATATGAATATATTAATCAGGCTAACATACATGTCTCAAAAGCAAACATTTATTACATAACTACAATTTTTTTCACAACAGCGTTGCAGCTCAGTTGAGTCAGTGCAGCTCAGAGGTTGCGTGAGAATGAGGAAGCGTTTGGTCTTAAAGTGACAGTGCACTATTCAGCGCTCTCTGTCAAGCATCTCAGTGGCTGCTGTCTCTTTAAGAGTCCAGATCTCGCTTTCAATGAACGCTGAGCAGTCAGATGCACGTTTCTCTCGTTTTGAGTTCATTGTAAACTGTGTGTGTGTCAATAGGAGGTGGATCTAGCACACCGGGAGGCCGTTCCAGATTCCGCGCCAGCAATTGGCTGCTCGTGAACTTTGTTAGTCTGTGCTCCCCGGCCACGCACGTCACGCACTCGGGATGTCTCGTGCTCTTCGGGATCACCGGTGCGCTCGCGACCTCGCGGAAGATTAGTGAGATCATCCACACACTCGGTCCGCAGTGCGCAACGCGCAGCTCAACCTAGAACCAGAGAGAGAGAGAGAAATTAGCGGTAACCGTAGAGATGGCGGAGAAGCGGATGTCGCGCTGGTATTTCGGGGGGATCGCGTCGTGCGGAGCCGCCTGCTGCACGCACCCGCTGGACCTGGTCAAGGTGAGGCGCTTCCGGTGGCTGGTGTATATGTGTGCATTGATGTGTAGTGAAGCTGGAGGGACAGATGAGCGATGTTTCTTTCCTTCGAATGAAGGAAAGAGTTTCTCATCTGCCCTATTCAGAGTTTGACATGTTATAGATTGCCCTTTAGCAAACCGACAGCTCTCAATAACTCAGTAAGAGAGCAATATATCGGTCAGAAAGATAATTCCGATAATATTTGATCTCTATTAAAATAATAATGCTTGTGGTTTGTCCATTTCGAAACCTTGTCAAATTGTAATGAATGTTTTATGTAAAACACATTGGACAATATTTTTTTTTTTAAGAATACCAACAACATAATCTTTAAAATACATGTGTGTTTCGAATCCTACCAATAGCAACATATGATTAATATTGTATGTCTGGTAAATAAAATAAAATTTGACCATTTTGATAACATCGTATTACTTGGAAGAAGTTAGTTTTTTCATAAATCTATTGACATGCTTGTGAAATTGTATTGAACTGATAAAACAGCATAATTGTCCATTTTAACACCATCAGCATAATATTACTTTAAGGAAGTGTGTCTGTTTCAAATTGTAGTGAATATTTGTATGTCTGATAAATTAGATAATTAGTTTGTCCATTGACGGTGTCGTCAAATGAAAAGGAACATTGCCAAGCCCATGATTGAATGCTAGTGAGTGACCTGATTTGGGGTCAGTTTACTAGTCTCACATGATCAAACCACATGAATGAGTGCGTAATCACATTATAACAGGACGGAGGTCAGTTCCTAAAGTCCTCAGACCGCACTGAAGGACACTACAGTCTTATAATAGAGCTGGACAAGTCTTAATTGTTTTCCAAAGTGTTTCAGAGGCATGCTGTACATGTTCTGTATGTAGTATGTTTATATTAAAGGCCAGTGGTATTCTAGGATCAGCTCATTATTAATGGGACAGGAACTGTACGGTTCACTATCATGACCATAACATCAAAGTACGTGTGTATGTGAGAGAGCTGGCAGTCCATGCATGCTTCAGTCCAGATTCCTCATGAGTTACAGACGTGTGTGTGTGTGTGTGTGTGTGTGTGTGTGTGTGTGTGTGTGTGTGTGTGTGTGCGCGCCTGTCCGTCCAGTTGAGTCCGGTTTGGTGGACTTTGATTATCTCGTGTCTCACTTTGTCCTTCAGTTGACCTCTGCTCGTAAGAGCGTAGTTGTACTTAGGTTTTCCCCCAAAAGTGTCACAATGAACAGGTATCAGGTGGCCTGTGAATGAGACACGA
>QVTF01006617.1:0-72500 GCA_003573665.1 Oxygymnocypris stewartii | reverse complement strand
CTCTCTCTCTCTCTCTCTCTCTCTCTGTGTCTCTCTCTCTCTCTCTCGCTCTCTCTCTCTCTCTCTCTCTCTCTGTCTCTCTCTCTCTCGCTCGCTCTCTCTCTCTCGTAGATGTCGTACTCTCTCACCAGGTTTGCCATCTATGAGACGGTTAGAGACATGATGGGCAGCGGCGGTCAGGGACCCATGCCCTTCTATCAGAAAGTGCTGCTGGGCGCGTTTGGAGGTAAAAACACACACCACTGCAAAGCATCGCACCTTATAACGATCACCATCATGCAGTACGCAACGCTATCATAATTACATTTACAGCATAATTGATTTACTGTCCTTTGTCAATAAAGGTTTTTACATTTTAGTGTTGTTTGTTTTGTAATTAATATGCTTGTTTGAATCATTTTACACTTTTCGTTTGATTTTAGTTCAACTTTTAACTATTTTGATTAGTGTTTGTATTATTTGTATTTATGTATGCATGTATGGAAGCATATTTTGGCCATGAGTTAAAAGAAAATTGTAAATCCGAATTATTTCACAATTCTGACTTTTTCCAGAATTTGTGAGCAATAAACTGTTCAATTCTGATAAGAAAAGTCAGAATTGTGAGACACAAACTTGAAATTGAAAGAAGTATTGCTAGATAAAAATGGTAAAAAAAAACGTATTATTCGCAACTTTTTTATTTAACCATTTTTATCTAGCAATACTTCTTTCAATTTCAAGTTTGTCTAAAGATATCTTAAACTATTTTTGCATCTCAAGATGCAATTCAAAGAGTTAAAAAGTCTAAATGACCTATTTGTTTTTATTCATAAATACCTCTATAGTTTTGAATAATTGTCCGTCCAGTGTGGATCTTAACCCTGATGCACGGATGAAGTCATACACTCACACGTGTGTTTCTCCTCAGGCTTCACCGGCGGCTTCATCGGGACTCCAGCGGATATGGTTAACGTTCGGTGTGTATTGCAGGGTTTGTGTTTCTCGCTCATCTGGCCGAGTCTGAGCGTCTCTTGTTGTTGATCTCCACAGGATGCAGAACGATATGAAGCTTCCTGCTGAGCAGAGGAGAAAGTGAGTGCGTCTAGATCTAACACACTCCAGACGGTCATGACGTGATTAATCTGAATCATCTCTGTGTCTCTCGCAGCTATAAACACGCGCTGGACGGACTCTTCAGGGTCTGGCGGGAAGGTAAAGACCTGATCTCTTAAAGTCATCTGGAAGTGTTCGAATGTCTCTCTGAACATGTGTTTCTCTCAGAGGGAACCCGGAAGCTGTTTTCAGGAGCCACACTGGCGTCCAGCAGAGGAGCCCTGGTCACAGTGGGACAGGTGAGACAGGAATGACTGCCGTTCATAAAGTGTCTCAGTTTATCAGATTAGACTTGTTTCTGATGATGCATGAACTGTTCAGAATAAGAGTGTAAAATGTAGAGGAAGCCCAGATGTTGTGTCAGGACCTGAGGAATGACCCCTGAAAGCGCCGTGAGCCGCTGTAGATGAAGGCATCTGTCAGAAGGCATGTTTATGATGATGAAATGATCCCGAGCGTGTCTCTCTGTGTCAGCTGGCGTGTTACGATCAGGCCAAGCAGCTGGTGTTGGGCACAGGACTCATGGGAGATAATATAATCACACACTTCCTGTCCAGCTTCATCGCTGTGAGTATCCACGCCAGTATCTATCTACGTGTGTGTACATGTCAAAAAATATATATGTACATATGTGTGTATAGTACATTTATATTTATTGTAAAAAAACGTATTAAATATGATTATATATTTACATTAAGTTATTTATAAATTAATTGATACAAGTTGTGTAGTTGATAAATCTTTTTTTGATAACATTTGTAAAAAAAAAATCACGTTTTGACTAAAATGCATTTAAGCGTAAATATTTTATAATAGTCTTATATTAATGTTTTATAAAATAATTTGATTTTAATAGTTTTACATTATTTATTTATTTGCATTTGTATTCATGGATACATATATAACTAAGTAAATACATAAATGAAGATTTGAGCTTCATGATTTTCTCTCTTCAGGGAGGTTGTGCGACGTTCCTCTGCCAGCCGCTGGATGTAATAAAGACCAGATTGATGAACTCTAAAGGAGAATACAGAGTGAGTTTCCTCGCTCTCGCTCTCTCTCTCGCTATCGCTCATTCACTCTCTCGCTCTCTCTCTCTCTCTCGTGCTCTCTTTCTCTCGCTCATTCGCTCTCTCGCTCTCTCTTGCTCTCGCTCGCTCGCTCTCTCTCGCTCTCTCTCTCTCTCTCTCTCTCTCTCTCTCTCTTGCTCATTCTCTCTCTCACCCTCTCTCTCTCGCTTTCTCTTGCTCTCTCTTTCTCTCTCGCTTTCTTTTGCTCTCTCTCTCTCTCGCTTTCTCTTGCTCTCTCTCTAGTGCTCTCTCACCCTCTCTCTCTCGCTTTCTTTTGCTCTCTCTCTCTCTCGCTTTCTCTTGCTCTCTCTCTAGCGCTCTCTCTCTCTCTCTCGCTTTCTCTTGCTCTCTCTCTCGCTTTCTCTTGCTCTCTCTCTCGCTTTCACTCTCTCTCTCGTTTTCTCTCTCTCTCTCTCTCATTTTCCCTCTCTCTCATTCTCTCTCTCTCTCTCTCTGGTTATCGTCTCATTATCTTTACTGCTCATTAATCAAATGTATTTGTGTATATCAGGGTGTGGGTCACTGCCTGTCTGAAACTGCCCAACTGGGACCACTAGCCTTCTACAAGGTACCAGATTTGCTTCATTTATTCATTAAACACAGATCTTTTTCGTTACTGATCTTTTTGAAAATATCTCCCACCGTCCAATCACGCGACAGGGTTTAGTTCCGGCCGGGATCCGCTTGATTCCTCACACGGTCCTGACCTTCGTCTTCCTGGAGCAGCTGAAGAAATACTTCGGCATCCGAGTGGTCAGCTGAACTTTGACCTCTTGACCGTTTCCCTTTGGCCTCTTCTTGAAGCTGCTCTCACTTCCACAATCATATTTCTGGAAAATCTCACATTACTCAGTCATAATCAGGTTCACAATGCAGCCAGACCAACATAACGTTCCTCACTCTCCGAGTGCCAACCCTTCATGAGCTCGTCTTCTGGGAATAAACGACTGGACGCTCCTCTCTTCAGATGTTATCGATCAGGATAGATATGTTCCGGTTTGTTTTAGTTCATGAAATGATGATTCAGATAGTTTTTGTTTTTAATGCTGTGCTTAAATCCTTGTTTAGCATCATGATGAGACGTTTTAAAGGAAGTTTAAAGGAACACATGTTTTTCTTTTCCTCATGCTACTCTTTTCCATTTATTAAATTGTTTTGTTAGGGTGAGTAAAATTATGACATAATTTTCATATTCGCTGAACTGTTCCTTTAAGACATAAGATGCACACAAACAACACTTCCCATATTGCTTTAAGGGTTTTAAACGGTTACATTCAGTCTGTATGTATTGTGCTAAACAGTTTTAATGCTACAAATTCTGTATTTTCCACTGCTGGGTTCGATTGACTGAAGGGTCAGGGGTCACCGTAAGGGGACATAATTAAACCAATATTTACTTTAATAACCAATTTGTGGAGCAAGAAAACAAGAAACAACTAACTGATGAGCACCCAGTGTATCTACAATGTGAAAGACGAGTCAAACTTCTGTACTTGATGCTATGCTTTCAGTTTTCATTATATGTCTGTTCTTTTTGTAATATTTCTGCTGGAAGACTTACGATCGGCACGGATCCTGCCTCATCTGTGACTGGAATATCGTTAGATCTACTGTAGTTTCTGCAGATGTGCATGCAGTTGTTTTAGTGCGGAGGTAATGGGGGCATTTACTTGTAAATTACTTGTAGTAATTCAGTTGTGTAGTTTAGTCCTGAATATCCTGGACTTATCCTAAACAAGCAAATTTACTTAAAATGCATTATTTTAGATTATGTTGGTATATTACCATATTGGTATATGCTTAGAAACAGACTTGTTTACACTAAGAGTGGAATTGAACACTGGAGAAGCCTTATATATCGGTCTTGTGCGGTGAATGTGTGCGCGTGCGTGAACGCGCAGAGCCGCTTGCGTGCATCGAGGGTTTGCAAGTGAGTTTATGAGGGTAAGAACAGTTTGTTTTTCTAGAAATGGATTTGTAATTTAGGAGGGTTGAACTGGTTGTTTGCTTGAACTGAGTGGCATTGAGCTGCTCTCTATCTTGAGAAATATGCAAACTAATGCAGTTTTGTCTCATAAAATCGGTATTTTGCCTAAAATGAAAATCTATGGAAATAAAAGTACTAACACAAGAAAACCAGGTGTCATTTCTTAGTATATTTATATTTTGTATTCAGCTCAAACATTTAGGCTACTCAAACAGAAATGTATCTAGGCTTCCCTCCATTTGAACAATCCCAGATAGCACACGTACGTCTGCAAGATGCTGTTAAAGAGCGCTTGATCTGGAAAGCATCTGCTAGACGTCTTTAAGATGTTTATGCTTTAGAATGTATGTAAAACTGACATCTAATAAATGTATATTTGACATCTGATAGGAAACGTCTTGAGGTATTGCAGATGAGCAAACACTCTATAAACAAAAATAGATGTAAATGCAGATGTCAAATAGACGTCTCCATGATGTATGTGTGCTGTCGGGGATGTGGAACAAATCCTAACGAAAGTTTCTCAGGAGAACACAAAAGCATTGAAATATTAATTTTACCATATGGGTTCCTAGTGCACAGAACACTTTTGAATATTCATGCATTCTCGACCCAGTGGACATTTAGCGACTTTTGAACAAGCTTTGGCTTTCCGTTGAACACACACTGGCTGTAGTGGGTCTGGATGAGGCTTTAAGGCGGGTTGCTCTTCAGATGGACAGCAGCACAACGGAAGTTAAAGGAAATGTCCCTCCTCCCGCATTTATACCAACCAGCTTTCAGTTTCACTTTAGTGCGTAATCAAAGCTGCATGGATAAAACATGTGAAGAGAGACGTAACAGAGCTGTTCTTCACATAGGTGAGTAGAAGTTAATGTCATGGATCTCTTCATACACAGTTTATAATCCCGTGACTGCCTGGCGTGGATCAAAACTTCCACAGAACTGCAGCACATGTCTGTCAATGTCCAATCTGTTAGAAGCCGTGATGTTTAGATCACATCTAACAAGAAGAACAGCAAATATGTGTGAACAAACTGCATGTTTTAGGCATTGCATGACTCGGCTAAACTTACCTATTCTCCATACTACAGGCAATGGTGAACCTTAAAGTTATTAACTTAAGTTTATATATTTAGATTTAGTTTTTATAAATATGACCACAAATCGTATAATAAATGTGTGTGTGTGTGTGTGTGTGTGTGTGTGACCCTCTGTGAAAACCCAGCTAAAGTCATTTTTTTGTGATTTGCTGTTTTCTACAACAACAAAATCATCCTTCAAATGGTAAGAACATTATGTGAAAATGTAGCTTTAATATATGTAATATTGACTGAGTAAAGTCATGTCAAAGATTCAAATTATAGTGAAATTAATGGTAGAAATCAAACTTTGATGCTCATAATTAGATTTTGAGACTTTAGCATGGATTTCACAGAGAGGGTCACACACACACACACACACACACACACACACACACACATATATATATATCTATATACAATGACAAAAATGTGTAAGGGATCATGTGTACATTATTTTACATTAATAAGGATTAGGACAACGGGACATTCTGCATATTTTGCTGTTGACCAGTAAACATGCAGATCCATGACTTAAAAACATTTTTGATTTGAAATGTGCAAGTTTTTATCGTTTAATGAACAAAATGTCTCAATTACTAGAGAGAGAAATCAACTCAGTCCAGGCACACACAAGATGCAGCGGCGAAGAAGCATGTCTTATCCTCCTCAATGTAAGTCATTCACGCCAACATCCATTTGTTTATCCATCCACATATCCATAATGTCCATCTCTCTGTCTTATCTACAGTCTCAGATCTGAATATTATGCTGTTGGGTCTGACTGGAGCAGGAAAAAGTGCATCCGGAAACACCATCCTAGGTGGAGACAGAAAAACATTTGAAGAACAGAATTATTTTGCGTCTGAGACCAAAGTTTGTGCAACAGCACACACGGTGGTGGACGGAGGAACTATCACTGTGATCGACACCGTCTCGGATACAGCTGTGAAGATTACAGATGTTCAGACCCAAATAGAGCAGATAATACAGCATACACAACTTGATGTGTTTCTGCTGGTGATCAAGCTGGGTGAGACGTTCACAGCAGAGAAACGTGAAGCTGTAAAAAGGATCCAGGAGAAGTTTGGAGCAAAGGTCTTCAAGCACACAATGGTGCTCTTTACTCATGCGGATCAGCTGCATGAGCCAATAGAAGATTATCTGGGAGAATGTCAAACTCTGCGGTCACTAGTCGATCAGTGTTCAGGAGCATTTCATGTCTTCAACAACAAAGATGAAGATCGATCTCAAGTCACAGAGCTTCTGGAAAAGATTGAGTCTCTGAGGAGGAAGAATGGAGACAGGAGATACACTACGCAAGACTTTAAGAAGACTCAGAAAGATCTCAGACTCAAGAAATGTGACCTCTTCTTAGCAGCGATAGCATTAGGAGCAGCAGTAGTTTTAGCAGGAGTAGCATTAAGAGGAGGAGCAGGTGTAGGAGGAGGAGGTGTAGGAGGAGGACGAGCAGATGTGTTAAGAGCTGCAGGAGTAGGAGAAGAAGCTATGATGATGGCGTCATTTGCACCACGTACAGGACCAGCAGCATTACTAGGAACAGCTGAAGTCGCAGCTCTCCTGGCAGTAGCAGCTTGTGCTGCACTGTATTTTTTGGCAAGAAGATATCTCTCTAGAGAAAATGATGAAAGTGACTAAAAGACTCTAGCATCATGAGTAGGACAAACACATTTGGACTCAATAACTAATCAAGTATGTTTTTCTTTTGTAAAATGCTGTATTATACTATCCTGATGTTTGGAGGAGTTTACACTAAGAATGAAATCTGAACTGGAGAAGCCTTGTGTAGCTGTGTCCAGCAGAGAGCGCTGTGTCATGCCGTGAATGCGCAGGTTTACCTGTGTGCTTCGACTGCACAAACATTATTTTTCTACCTAATCGGAGGTTTTTGTTGCTTGAACTGTCTGGGATTCTGACTGCTCCCTCCGTCATAACACAAATGGAAATATGTAAACTAAACAAGAGCTGGTCCGAATTGCAATTTTATCAAAACTGTATTTTGTTCAAAAAAAAAATGGAAATAAAAGTGATCAAGGTGATTTTTATGCATTAGCCTATATATTAATCATCACATGCATAATCCATCATCCCCCATCCCCCAAAACTACGAAGCCATTTTAGGGACATTGTGGAGGGAAAAACTATTTTTAAATGTTTTGCATTCTCTCGCAAAACCAGTTGAGTTCGGACCGTTTACTTTACAGCTTGCTGTGGTTCATACAGCTCCGTATGTTCACAATGGAGAGGTCCATAGAGTGTTATTTTGAACTTGGACTCAAGTTAGAAGTTCCCAAAACCGTGCCTTGAACTAACCTGTATTTATTTATACTTGAGTACAAGTTCAAAATGAAAACTTTATGAACTGCTCCATTGTGAACATACGAGTATGAACCTTGCATTAGCCTAAGCATTTTCTATGGGGAAGAAAAGGCTTAACGTGCAGGGTGTTGCTTCATATTCTGCTTTATTAATAGTAATATTATTAATAAGATTATTAATGTTAGCCTAATCATTTTTATCAGGATTTGATATTATCGAATGTAATTCGTGTGTGTTTTGAAGCAATAAGCCACATTAGATGTTTTAGAATGTCCCAAAACCGTGCCTTGAACCATGCACTGACTTTATAACTATTACTTTATTGAGTCCAAGTTCAAAACGAAACTCATCGTGAACATACGGAGCTGTATGAACCACTGCAAGCTGTAAAGTAAACAGGAAGAGTTTGTCCGAACTCAACTGGCTTTGTGAGAGAACGCAAAACATTAGAAAACTATTTTTCCACGAACCGCGATTTTTTTCCCACCACAATGTTCCTTAAAGGGCTCCGTACTAAACAAACTTGGCTGTTTTTCTTTTTCATTCACATACTTTTGTTTTGCAACTTCTAATCTGAGTGAGTGATTTTTTTTCCAATAATAATAAAAAAGGCACAACATTTTTTCATGAAAAGGCCCTTCTTTTGCACATAGGCTATAACAATTCATTATAGGCCACCATTCAACGCCAATCAGCTTTCAGAATCAGATTAGCACCTGTAAACACAACAGAAGAAAAACTTTCATATTTAGTCAAAATATCGATAAAATACAGCCATAAAAGATCTAAAAGGAAGTTAGACTGAAGGACTGAATCATACAGTCTATGAATTTGCCATAATGTAGGACAGGGTTCATCACACAGGTTCGAGTCCATTCATGTAGGCTAATACTAGATTGGCGTGTTCGCACTTGTGTTAATTATGAAGGCGATTTAAGATGTTGTCGTTTGTGTACAGGAGCAAAGTTATCATATTTGTAAAAATCAAACCTGCTACAATCTTTTATTAGCTCGATAAATAGCCTATTATTCTACATGTCAGTACCCACATTGTTAAATTGCATTTTAATCATGAAAATCACTTCTTGAATCTTGATATCATTTTAGCTTATTATTAGTGTTAAAAATCTCTTTCAGTTTGGCGTGTTTTCTCATTGGCCAGATGAGGGAGCCACCTCATGAGAATATGGTCTCTGAGATGAGGGAGCCACCTCTTCTGACAAACCTTTTCGTCAAGACTCAATCTGTTTTAGTCATTTAGTCAAGTCTGAACTTTCTGAGTTCATCAGTGTCACTAGTCCTCTTGAGCATATGAATAACCATCTTCTCTGACAAACAGCCAGCATGTGTTTGACTTGTACATGTGCGGATGCAAAGCATCACAGCCATGTTTAAATATGCAGTAATGTAATATGTAAAGATACTCCTGCATGTTCCTATCTCGTCCCAAAGAGAGATTCATAAACTGGTTTATTGATAGCAGAATGGCATCCTGAGCATTTTTATGTGCACCATGAGAATATCAGAAACTGCGACTGAGATTTGAGGGTTGATGTGTTTGAGAAGCGGATGTATTTGGGTTTTCACCCAATATTTTGGTTCCCATAATCTGGACTCTCTGGAGGAGGAGAAAGGATGTGAGAAGCACTCTCATGCGTTATAAAACATAACTTTCTGATTTGAACATACGATCACGTTGTATCTGTGATCAGATTTGAGAATACGGTCTCTGATTTCATGACTGCGTTGTTTATTATTACAGGTCGATAAACATAAAAATTGAGCAATCATTTGCACTCCATTACGATACATTATATAATACAGTATACATCCCCAAATAAGCAGAATGTTTTTGAATGAATGATTGATTGGATCACATATAATGAGGTCAATTATAAATTGCACATTTGTGAATCGTTTAGCATCCTGTGCTTTAACTAAGAACATTTTGGTTCTCATTAAGTTATTTAATAATTAGTTCTCTGAAACTACAAAGCATCCAGTTGTTTATGTTTTGTTCTTGGTTATGTGAATGTTAAGGGAACATTCCATTTGATTTCATTTAGCAAACATTTAGAATGTTACTCTTGAATATTCTCTGAACATTCTGAAACTAGTGACATTAAAAAACTGGACGTGACCGATGTATAAATTATGTTTTTTGTGTGAGAATTTTAAAAACATTATTATAGACCACAGAAATGTAAATAAACGATACTGTAAACATATTTATGAATAACGTAACGAGAATAGAGAGAATGTTATCCGAATGTTTCCCGTTCGTTAGGTTAGAAAGATTAATTTAATTTCCTTTAAAACATGGTTCATCATCTTCTCTGGACACATCATCTGATTTGTGTTACACAAAAGAAAATCAATATTACGTAACTGTATCTCTTTAACTGCACTGACACTGTTTCATGAGAACTAATGTGATCTGAACTGAGCTGGATAATCACTGTTATTGGACTGAACTGAATCAAGATGGAGCTGAATAACGTCACTGTTATCTTCTGTAGAGCGGCAGCTGAAATGAAATGTACCTCATCATTTCTGAATTTCACATGGAAACTGATATTGATACTGCTTTGACACAGTCTAAGCGTAATAAAAGTGTCTTGATTTGTTTGAGTATCTGTCAGTTACTGAACCGCGGGACGTCTTGCTCTCAATCGTGCATGTGTCAGACAGATGTCTGGGAATTATGGGAAATAATCTCTATTAATTGCTGCTCTCCGTGTTTAAATGCAGATGTCACCCGTGTGAAAGCTTGTTTTGTAAATCATAAGTATATGATTGCTGCTCACTGGAGAGAAGCACACTTGATTATTCACATCTGCAATATTAATATCTCTGTACACTCAAAGAGCAATTTATCCTAATGTAATAGTTTGAACTGTTATAAAATACTTCCTAAAAGGGGTTTTCACATAGAAGAATCACTTCAAGAAGCTTTTAGTGATCAATTCTTTAAATAACACTATTGTTCTAGGTGTAAAGAAATGTTTTTTCCCACTGTAAATAATCTTTTGTGGAATGAAAAGGTTTCACCGATGTTAAATGTTTCTAAAGAAAAAGAAAAACCTGATGAATGACTATTTTTTCTATTTTCTGGTGAAGCTGTGCATCTCAGTCACAGCACATGCTTTGATGTTGGTCTTCTGTGTGTTTTTATCCATACAGTGTGATTGTGAATCTGTCCTGGGAATATGAAACATGCAGGTGTTCTTCTGTGAAGATGAGATGCGCTGTGTGTGTTTGTGTTCTTCTCCGCTGTTTGACGTCTATCACACACACACGTCGTGATGTTGGCCTGTTCCAGGGCTTCTGTGAGTCTTCTGAACATCATTGATTTCTCTGCGTCGTCTTTCAGGACAGCAGCTCTGAACTCTCTGTATGTATAGATCGTGTGATCAACATTTGCAATGCTAGCACTCTCCGTCTTCATACAAGCTGATCATAATGTTGCTGCTCTGAGATCTCTGATGTTGGAGGTACTGGGTTCACGTCAGTAACGTGAATATATTCATCTTTTTGTCCTGCATCTTGAATATTCTCAAGGTTTTGTCCTTGGAAACACATTAAGGTGCTTTGCCGTGCTGCGTTCACCTTTGGTTTGCTTGCTGATGGGTTTGTAAGGCTTACTGTAATTCAGAAATATTAAGCAATACGTATGATGGGAAATACTACACAAATACATTGAAAAAATAAAAGTGATCTTTAATGAAATCTTGCTGGCAGTGTTCATTTATTAGTTGTTTTAGTCATAGCTTTCTTTGAAAATGAAAATATCCTTTACAATTTAGTTCATTTTTCATCATGTTATATATATTAATTTGAGTCAGTTTTACTATTAAAAGGCATCTAATTTTAGTTGATGTAAATACTTGTCAACAATGTGATTGAAAAATGATAGTCATGATTATTATCCTGCATTATTTAAATTGATATTGTTTCTAGATTTATCTTCTTCAGAAAGCATAGGTTTTTTTCTTAATATTTTGGATCACTTTTTATTTTTATATTTTCATTTTAGTTGAATTTCAAGTAATTTAGAAGTTTTAGTCCTATTTTGAGTAGTTTATTATATTTTATTCCCATTTTTTTTTCACATAGTCAAACTAAAATGACACATGTTCCTTTGTAAACTAGCTGCAAAAAAAGTTGTATTTTTTTATTTTATGTAATGATTTTTTTTCAGTTTCAATTAGCTGTGATAATTGATAATGATAATGATAATGCATTGGTGCATTAATGTCTTGCTATTGTTTGTCAACAGTACTAAAATTGTTTAGTTATCACCATGATGCAGAGTATACATTCTTGCTATTGTTAAAAATATATTTATTGATCATTTTTGTCAGTAATTGAACTGAGGTTACCACTGCCTGCTGTTTAGTGGCTCTCATTGTTAGTTAACTTATGACTGGAAAAATACAAATCTTTAATCATTATGAAAGTGTTTTAGTTTGTTCATGGATTTAATCACAAGAAAGCCACGGCAGGTCTTACGTTAATAAGCCAGACTTATGTTTTAAGAGATTAAGATGCCACGGCAGCTCATTTCTTTGCCCTCTATGACCCTTAGCTTGAAGGAAGCACACAGTACAGAACTGAACGTTTCTTTGGAGACAAGAGTCATGTTGGGGATATTTACAGTGCCTGTCAAAGTAAAACAGCTGGATTATTTCTCTAGATTTCTTACCACATATCTAAACGATTTGACCCTACATCTAGTTGACTAGGAATCCTTTATAGAGTTAAGGTTAGACTGATGTTGAAATAAGCAAGTATGGTTATTTTTAATCGTGCTTTTTGTGTTCGCGTGCCCAAAGTCATTGGCGGATTGTTGGATTTTTCATTAAAAGCGTATCAGAGGAGCTGAGCAGTTGCTTACAGGGACCTTTCCACACACATTCACCAGCTGGAGACCGACACGTCACGCTGAGAGTCAAATGAAATGAGTGCTTTAGAAGCACAAGGACTCTATACGACCTTCTCAAATCTATGTATTCATCACGCGTTTGTCTGTAAGTGTGTTTTATGTGTCCATAGGCACATGATGAACGTAAGAAGCTCATCAGAGCTAATACAGGACGTCCTGCTCTTCTGTCGCAGGCCACAGAGAATAGATTCAGGAGCATCATTCAATTTTTCACTAATGAAGTTTCATTATCAGCCCTTGAAGTCGGCCGCTTATTTCATTACCTCAGTGAGAAGTGTGTGTGTGTGTGTGTGTGTACGCGTGTGTGTGTGTGTGTGTGTGTGTGTGTGTGCGTGCGTGTGTGTGTGTGTGTGTGTGTGTGTGTGTGTGTGTGTGTGTGTGTGTGTGTGTGTGTGTCTGTGTCTGTGTGTCTGTCTGTGTGTGTGTGTCTGTGTGTGTCTGTCTGTGTGTGTGTGTGTGTGTGTGTGTGTGTGTGTGTGTGTGTGTGTGTGTGTGTGTGTGTGTGTCTGTGTCTGTGTCTGTGTCTGTCTGTGTGTGTGTGTGTGTGTGTGTGTGTGTGTCTCTGTGTGTGTGTGTGTGTGTGTGTGCGTGTGTGAACAGGCTTTAGTATCATATGTCTGCTGGTTCTGTATGCTGAGATACTCAATACCTGAGTGTTTCGTACGAAGCCTGATCTGAACCCGAGAGCTGATGCTAGACTAGAGACGGCAGCTTGAACCATATTTATGCCATTATCAAATATAGAAGCACAAATACAAGCATTGATAATGCTTTTATATGATCTTATTTTCAAAACTGGCAAGATAGTAGAAAGCATACATGACAGAATGGAGAAATGTGTTTTAATTATTTATTTCTTTTTAGATCCTCCATTATGTTTCTCATTAAATTCTTATTAGTTTTGCATGAGCACTGTCCTATCCTTTTATTTTTTATTATTAAAATTAGCATAAACTAGCCAGTACTGGGGATTTATTTATTTACCTCAGAGTGACCGGAAAAAAAGTAGGCTTTTAAAAATATATGGTATAATCAATATTATGATATAACCCTGACATATTTTTGACACTCTTCACTGATAACACATAAATACATGCTCGTATAATAAAGAAAAACTGGCATTATAGGAAAAGCTTTTACTTTATGAGACAGTAGTACACCTTTATGTCAGAAAAAAATGCATGTCTGAATTTTTTCTCAATAGCGACATTAATTAGCTTCAGATTTACTGTAACATATTCATAAAAGTCACCCTGAATTAAACTCACTACAACCTATACTATTTTAATTCAGAAGAACTTTACAAAACATATCTCTGTTAAGTTTTGCATCACAATATTGTCATAAAATTCATGGTACAAAAATATTAATTGTCCTTAAAATAAAGTTATGTCTTATTTTTACTCTGTGTTTATTTTGGGGTGAAATATGATCCATATACCTGCACTGTTGCAATAAACCAGCATGCTTAAGCTAAGACCAGGAGCCTGTTTAATAAAACAAGTTTACCAAATAAACCAGGTTTATTTAATTTAGTCTGACTTATTCTGAACCAAATCATCTGACAACAAGTCAGACTAACTTGAATACACCTGGCTTGTGTGGTAAACTTGTTTTATGAAACAGGGCACCGGGTTTGTTGGTTTAGTTGGTCTAGTTGGACACATAGATGTTTTATTATGGTGCATTAATGATGTAAAACTGTCACTAGTCGAAGTACTTTGAGAGCATGTGTGTGCAGTTGTGTATATTTTCTTATTTGCTCAGAGCTGTCAGTGATGTTCTCGCTCGCTGGCTGAAGTCTTAATTACATTTTAACCGATACTGATCCGGTGCGCGCGCTCAGTCTGCTGTAGTAAACGCGCCGCCCGCGGTGACGTCACGCCGGGCTCCCGGTATCCGCGCGCGCTCAGCGGAGCTCACGAGGCACGAGAGAAGGTGCCGAGGCTTCACGCTGCTCTGCTCTCACTGATCGCAGAGTTTCAGTCTGTGCCGGACGTACTCTTGGATTTAGTGAGGAAGATGCGCAGTTTGAGAGATGAAGCTCGCGCTGAACGCTCCTCGGGTGAGTGACGCTGATCTAAAGCGTTTATGACAGTCATGTGTCCGTGAAAGACGCGCTCAAACACCTGCTCCACCTGAGGCGAGCTCGTTTCTCTCAGAAACATGTTTTAGATGATGTTCGGTCAGAGCTTGCATTACTTTAATAGATCTTACTACAGTTGACTTTATGAGGATTTGAGTTTTGTATGATCAAACTCTCAGTGAAAGTGTTATGGGAGATGCATGAAACTCATAACCATTATCATATTTTCAGTAGAAACAGCAGAATCTGAATCCAGGTAAGGGTTTAAAAAAGCAGGTTTGTGCATGTGCATATAACAAAATTATTCTTGGTACTCGTTATTATTTTTGAGAAGTAATTTAATATGCTACAGTAATTATGATGTGTGATGCACGGAGAAAAAAAAACTATTTTCACTCACTAATTTGCTAGCAAGCTATAATTCACAAACAATTGCAAAGAAACGGCACCACTTTTAATTACACGCAACTTTTTTTATGTAGAAAAACTGTAATAATAAGAGTTTTCTCGTAAAAAAGACCCCAATAATCAAATACACTCAACTGGGTGGAGGTTTGGCGGACTTGTAAAGATTAACCCTATATTATACAAATAAAAGTGATTTTATGAATCATTTAAAGATAAAAATAGCTCCTTTAAGGGAACAACTGTACTTTTGTTTTGTACAGAAAGGTGTCCAGCTCTAAAAAGACCAAAAAACAAACTCTCACATTTAAATCAAATGTTTAATTGTCATGACAATAGTTTATGAGTTGCATTGACTTTGGGAAATGAAGTACATGACCTAGACATGTTCTTGAAGTTTTCACTACAGTTTGTTATGAATGTCATTGTCTATATAGTACACATTTTGAATAGCATTGTGTCAGCAGAGCTTTCTGTTGATGCACCTGATAACCGATCTTCTCTTCGTCACTGTGATGTTCATGATGAACGGTATATTGATAGTTCCAGTAAACAGTCTGCGCGGCAGAAGATCAGTTCTTCTCGCTGGCCAGTAATGTTCTCTTGTCTGGTCATTAAAGGAGATGTTGGCTTAAGTGTTTATCTTATGCAGAAGTCATTCCTCTGAGTCTGCTCCGCTTTGAGAGACTGCACACGTCGCTTCCCCATGAACAAAGCCCAAGCGTGTATGTGTGTGTGTGTGTGTGTGAGAGAGAGAGTGTGAGTCTGTGTGTGTGTGTCTGTGTGTGTGTGGTGTGTGTGTTTGTGTGGTGTGTGTGTGTGTGTGTGTGTGTGTGTGTGTGTGTGTGTGTGTGTGTGTGTGTGTGTGTGTGTGAAAGAGAGAGAGAGAGAGAGGAGAGGTGAGTGTGTGTGGTGTGTGTGTGTGTGAGAGAGCGAGAGTGAGTCTGTGTCTGTGTGTGTGTGTGTGTGTGGGTGTGTGTGTGTGTGAGAGAGAGAGTGTGAGTCTGTGTGTGTGTGTGTGTGTGTGTGAGAGAGAGAGAGTGTGAGTCTGTGTGTGTGTGTGTGTGTGTGTGTGTGTGTGTGTGTGTGTGAGAGAGAGAGAGAGAGTGTGAGTCTGTGTCTGTGTGTGTGTGCGTGTGTGAGAGAGAGTGTGTGTGTGTGTGTGTGTGTGTGCGTGCGTGTGTGAGAGAGAGAGAGAGAGAGTGTGTGTGTGTGTGTGTGTGTGTGTGTGTGTGTGTGTGTGTGTGTGTGTGTGTGTGTGTGTGTGTGGCGTGTGCATGCGTGCGTGCGTGTGTGTGTGTGTGTGTGTGTGTGAGGGACACTTTAGTAAAGCACATTGATCCATAATTAGAAGCAGGCATCCAGAGTTTAGACAAACCGTGGAGAGTTACATATTGACTTTATATTCCTGGAGTGTTTGAATGTGATACAGTGAAAACATGATCAGTCATTTGGTAATGGCTGCACTGGAGCCCAGATGAGCTGTTATTATAATCTCATGGGATGTTACAGGAGCGTTCCTACAGTAGCCGATTATTTGCTCTGGGTTTGGCCCTTCTGTGAGGTGTGTGTTTGTCCCAGAATAAACCAAACAGCCTAACAGTCCCGTGATCCCACACCTCACTCACATATATACTTCACCTTATATATACATGCTTGATTATAATATTGAGAATAAGTGACATGTTTACTGATTTATTTGAAGAAATATTTTACCTCAATACCTTCTGCCATTATTCATATGCATTATTTGTATATATTGTATTCTGCCAATGTGTGTGTGTGTGTGTGTGTATATATGTGTGTGTGTGTGTGTGTGTATATGTGTGTGTGTATGTATATATATATATATATATATATATATATATATGCTCAGTTTGAGAAACAGACAAATGTTTAGACATTGTTTGCTGACAATTTTCACCTCCGCTGAAATATTATAAAGATATTGGGTTTATTTATTTATAAAGATATTGTTTCATTTCATAGGTAAAATTAATCTGCTGTGTTGTATAGAAATTGTTAACTGGAACTACAACAGATAAAGTTTGTTTTTGGGAATTAAAATAAAGTGGATATAATCTAAATGTTACACAAAAAAATGGAAACATAAAAAATGAGATTAGAAACTTTTCACTAAAACTATAACTGAAAAAAAACATAAACAAAAATATTTGAAAAATGACAACAGCACACAATTACCATAAAAAAAATTCAAAAATCAAATATAATGTGTAAAATATGTAAGGTAAAATGTATTTATTAATAATTTACAATAAATAAGGTAATACAAAATATTACGAAGTATATAAATGTTAAAATAGCGCTGATGTAAAGCAATAACAGTAGAATTACATGTAAATGAGCAAATAATGACAGACTCGTAATGCTGCAATAAACTATTACTTTAATATTCCTTTAATTCTCCAGTCATTTATGTGTGTTTGTGTCATTGTGTCAATTAAGTTATTTTTGTGCTCTTTTCTCTAGTTCACCTTTATATGAAATTCAATTTAGCTTATTTAATTTAGTCCGTTGATAGAAAAGTGGAAACAACCATTACTGAAAAATAGCTTTTTCCTCCTCTCTGTGTGTGTGTGTGTGTGTGTGTGTGTGTGCATGCATGCGTGTGCGTGCGTGTGTGTGTGCGTGTGCGAGTGTGTGCGTGTGAGTGCGCGTGTGTGAGTGCCTGTGTGTGAGTGTGCGTGTGCGTGTGTGTGCGTGCGTGTGCGTGTGAGTGCGAGTGTGTGAGTGCGTGTCCGTGTGTGTGCGTGTGTGTGCGAGTGTGTGCGTGTGAGTGCGAGTGTGTGAGTGCGTGTCCGTGCGTGTGCGTGTGTGTGCGAGTGTGTGCGTGTGAGTGCGAGTGTGTGAGTGCGTGTCCGTGCGTGTCCGTGCGTGTGCGTGTGTGTGCGTGTGTGTGTGTTATAAGTAATGAAAGGCAGAAACATTTCTAGGATGCTGATTATAAATAACCCTTTAGTTCACACACCACTGAAAGGTATCACTAAAAAGGTTATTTTTACCCAATATTAACTCAATCTATCTTGTGCAACAGAAATGTATTTGAATCAATTGTAAGTTTGTGCACGTGTAGAGAGTTTATTTGAAGGTAGTTGACTGTAGGAGCAGCGAGGAAGCGTTGGATCTTCTGTCTGTGTCTCAGTGTGGTGCTGGTCAGAGAGAATCACTCTCACTGCTGTCACTGACATCCAACGTGTCACATACGTGATTAGAAACACAACCCTGTTAACAGCGGCCGGTCGGATCTCCCTCAAAGCCTATTGAAAGTGTATTTGTATTCCGGTAGGGCTGTGAATCATGGGTCCGTCTCATGGGGAAACACACACACACACAGTCACACAGACACACAGAGTCTCTCTCTCTCACACACACACACACACAGACACACACAGTCACACACACACACAGTCACACACACACACACAGTCACACACACACACACAGTCACACACACACACAGTCACACACACACACAGTCACACACACACAGTCACACACACAGTCACACACACACACACACACACACACACACACACACAGTCACACACACACACAGTCACACACAGTCACACACACACACACACACACACACACACACACACATCACACACACACACACACACAGTCACACACACACACACACAGTCTCACACACACACACACACACAGTCACACAGACACACACAGTCTCACACACACACACACACAGTCACACACACACACACACATGTTGGTTTTTATGGTTTACGGGGACTCTCCATAGGCGTAATGGTTTTTATACTGTACAAACTGTATGTGTTATTGCCCTACACCTACCCTACACCTAAACTTAGCCCTCACAGGAGACGGTGCATTTCTACTTTCCCCCAAAAAACTCACTCTGTATGATTTATAAGCATTTTAGATTATGGGGACACTGAAAATGTCCTCATAAATCACCTTCTCCTTGTAATACCCGTTATACCCATGTCATTATACAAATTTGTGTTCTTATAAACCACATAAACATGCACACACATACATACACAAACAGACATACACACACACACACACACACACACAGTCTCAAACACACAGAGAGAGAGGGAGAGAGAGAGAGAGAGAGAGAGAGAGAGAGAGTCACACACACAGTCACACACAGTCTCAAACACACAGAGAGAGAGGGAGAGCGAGAGAGAGAGAGAGAGCAGTCACAGACACAGTCACACACAGTCTCAAACACACAGAGAGAAGATAGAGACACCCACACACACACACACACACAGAGACACACACACACAACACAGACACACACACAGACACACACCACACACAGGACACACACACACACAACACACACACACACAACACACACACAGACACACACACACACACAGGCACACACACACACAGACACACACACACACACACACACAGACACACACACACACACAGGCACACACACACACACACAGTAACACACACACACACACACACACACACACACACACACACACACACACACACCTGAATAGATTAAGCAGAGCTGTTTCCATGAGAACGGTTATTACTTTAAAGAAAACATTGTTAGCGCTAGTTTTGGCTGCTGGGTCATGTATAGTGACATATATAAACGACGCAGGATCCTGATTAGTTCTCAGAGCCATTCATCACACAGAGACTCGGTTGAGCACCGAACACAAGCGCTCAAACGTGTGCCAGCATGTCAGTTCAATGCTGCGAGTTACTGTGGGGATATTGTCTATTTACACTTAGTGCAATAAGCCCACCTTGTTGACAGAGACTGTTTAGAGTAACTCCGCCCACCAACGTGTGACTGGGATAGTCAACATTAACATCAACATCAACATAGTCAACATATAAAACAACGGGTAGTTCATCAGCTCTAGCGGCAGATAAAGTGTGTGCCATGGTCTTTTTGACGCGATCGACCCAAGTTCGAACCCGGCTTCCTGAACTTTTTTCCTCTCCCTTTTCAAATCTTGTATCTCATTATAAAGGCATTTATTTTCAATAAAAAATAAGTAAATCATCAAAAAGTTGATATCGGGTAGGTGTAGGGAGGGCTGTATTGTACCAGTAACGTGGCATCCATTTAATAATGTGAATTAAAATTATAATTCACACCCAATATGTTATTATTATCATACTGCTTTATAATGTACTACAATACTGAGGTGCAGATACGTGCCACTATTTGCAACACGCAGTATAAATAGCAGAAAATACTGCTATATTATTATAGTGTAAATACAATCTATAGCTAAATAGCATCTACACTTAAATGCTATTTACCCCTAAATACAGTCTGTTTCTCACACGAAGCTACTATATTAGTTAACAGCTGTAATGACGCTTGTTGTGTCTGTGTTGGATCCTGACGGTTTCTGTCACTGCTGCTTTTGCTGAATTCTGATCTTCGTAGCACATTATTTAGTGTTTCACAGAAGAAGAAATGAAAGTGATTTTTAGCGAGTAAACATGACAGCAGTTGATTATTTGAGTGATGTCTTCCTTTAACGTGGAGCAGGCGTCTCAGGTTGAACACATTTGATTCTTCTCTGAATCACTGTGTGTTTAGCACTGATTAACATCCAGTATTACTCACTGCTGGTTTGAGTCTTTTCTCGTGCCCTGCGTTTCCAAAACGCTGCTTGTGAGTAATGTTATTTTTAATATGTGTGAATTTTAACGTGCAATGAAGAAAAACATGTATTTAATGAAATGAGCAATTTAGAAAGTCTTCAGAAAACCTTATTTTGTGTTTCACATTTCGCATGAGGATTTTGGGAGAGTAAATGATGACAGAAGATGAATATCTGAGTGAACTGTTTCTTGAACTAGGTCAGGAGCGATGGACTCGATTTGATTCTTCTGATTTATTCAGACCATTCAAGTCTTTTATTAGCACTAAATAATGTCCTATATTCACTCAATGCGGTTTCGAGTCCTGAATTCTTTCCAGCTGCTTGTACATAACGTTATTTCCTAAGTATTTATTCTGTTCAAGGCCATAATTTAGTCATCTACTTAATGAGAAAAGATGATTTAGCGTCTCTAATGGCATCTACTGTAGTACTTGAGTACAAACTCATCATCACATGCTGAATTAATGAAATCATTCATCAGGAGTGTGATCGAAACTGATGAAAGCGATACAGGCAGATAGCTCATGCTCAAAAGACACATGGTGCTAGTCATTAATGTGGCTTCTTGAGTTCGTTACAGACTCATTGAGGACTGATTAATCTATGCTAATGAGTCTTTTGCAGATGTCGTTGCCGAGGGCAAAGAGCATAATTGAACAGACAGAGAGTCTCAGATGTAAGTCTGACAGGTTTGGAGCTTGTACTTATTGATTTTTACTCTTGTAAATAATTTAATATAATTTAATATATTTAATTTTTAATATGCATACTGTAAGCTGTCCTCTCTTATACGTTTCTTTATTTTGTTTGTAAATCCAATAAGGACAGTAAAGGAACTCGTCTTTGATGTTGTTGGAATATTAATGAAGCTCTAGATAATGAAGGACCAGGGATGTGGGCTGCTTTTATAATGAACAACATAGAAGCACAACTCAATATGTCTGGTTATTGATAGCGACGCTGCTATTGTTATTAGTGATTCCTGATGAAGCGTCGCTAGCATTAGCGCTAGTGCAGCTTGTCATACTGCACGGCTTACATTTTGCCTCTTGAAGTTGTGCTTCAGATGATCAGACTTATGATTATTACTTGGCAAGACATAAATCTAATGTCTAAAAATCAGGTGTGTCTGCGCGTGTGTGCGTGTGTGTGTGTGTGTGTGTGTGTGTGTGTGTGTGTTGTGTGTGTGTGTGTGTGTGTGTGTGTGTGTGTGTGCACGCGCTTGTGTGTGTGTGCGCTTGTGTGTGCATGTGTGTGTGTGTGTGGGGGGGGGGGTGGATGTGTTGCATGAAAGACTGTCTGTTACGACTCATGATGCTCACTGTCTTATTTAAATAATTGTGCTCCATTATTATGAACAATATGTAATTAAGATGCCACTAGGTGTGTCTGTCTGTCTGTGTGTGTCTGTGTGTGTGCGTGCGTGTGTGTGTCTGTGTGTGTGTGTGTCTGTGTGTGTGTGTGTGCGTGCGTGCCTGTGCCTGTGTACCTGTGTGTGTGCGTGCGTGTGTGTGTGTGTGTGTGTGTGTGTGTGTGTGTCTGTGTGCGTGTGCGTGTCTGTGTCTGTGTCTGTGTCTGTGTGTGCGTGCGTGCGTGCATGCGCGTGTGTGTGTGTGTGTGTGTGTGTGTGTGTGTGTGTGTCCTCTCCTGTGCTCAGCTCGTGGACTGTGAAGATATTAGGGACATTAAGGTTTGTGGTCCTTCTCGAGACACTATCACAGATCATAAAGTCCAGAAGACACACATCAGCTCTTTAAAACTGCTCATAATAGAAAGTATGTCTATCTTATAGGCTTTAAAATGCATTCAGACACTACTAACAAACATTAGCCACAGTTAGGCTCCTTAACTTTTAGACATAATATTTTAGACATAATCTTAACATAATATATAATTTGTATAGTTTACATTATTAACAAAGTAACATTTTAAACTTGTATTAATTTGTATTAAAATATTATCTAAATATTAGAGTATTTTATGTATTATATTATATTTGTACATCATTATTTTACATCAAATTTATGAATACATTTAGCTATTATACTAATTATTGTATTTTTAATATTTGAATAAATGTAATAATGCAATATAAAATGAATGTAATATTTGTATTCTTCTGTCAGAAAATGATAATAAGATCTTTCAGAAAATGATAATTTCAGAAAATGAAAATGATCTGTAATAATAAGCCGGTTGTATAAACTGTTTAGACTAATTTGTTTTCTTCAAAACTTTCTTTATTCAGTTATGATTTTGGAAAAGTAAGACTGGTTAGCTAGTGCTAGCAACTGCTAGTTCTTACTAGCAGTTATTAGTTCAAACTAGTTCTTAAGACACAGTCATAAGATGGTGGGTAAGTTTATGCTACTGGCCCCTGAACTAGTAGTTAGCAGTTAGTAGCACCATTACACCCAAACTCACTGACGCATGCAGTCATAGTAAACATCATCGTTTGCATGTGGCCTGAAGCTCTAGTGGTTGTTTGAAGACACATCTGAGCGCTGCGTTCACTAAATCAAGAATTGGAGAGGTTTATTTCTGGCCCACAGCGACCCTGGATGGATTTCTTGACAGTGATGATCTAATATTGATCTCTCCTCACTGGAGTTGTAAATGAATCATCAAAGTTCATAACATGGACTCTGATCATTTACTGCTTAACGCTCACCAGACTCCCACTGCCTTTAACTTTAACACTCGGAGGCAAACTCTGCATTTAAACACCTTCTCTCACACCGCATGGATGAGTCTATGGTGCTTTGTAGAGCTTGAACGTGTAAATCAAAAGCTCAGGTTCCTTTAAAGACTCGGGTTTCTCCTGCTCTTTTGTTTCTGACACCGACGTCCATCGATCCACCGATTCCTGCCAAAAACTTTTACAGCGTCTCCATCCCTCTTCCTCACAATGCTGATGTTAAAGAGCTCTGACCTTCATCTAGTGCTCCTCTCAGTGTTTGAGAATGAGTGACGGATTAATGATAGATCTGCAGCAGCATCAGATCTGTTTAAGCCTCCGCTTTCTGCTCTTTGTTTCCGGCACCGACGCTCCTTTCTGCCAGAAACGTTTGCAGAGCCTGACAGAATTACCTCAAACTATTAGTCTCCCTCTATCTGTCCGTGACGCTCCGATTAAAGAGCTGTGCGCTGGACGGTGAGCGCTCTGACCTTCATCACACACACACGCATACACACACACACACACACACACACACACACACACCACACACACACACACACACACACACTCTCTCTCTCTCTCACACACAACACAACACCACACACACACTCTCTCTCTCTCTCTCTCTCTCTCGTCTCTCCGTCTCTCCTCTCTCTCTCTCGCTCTCTCCGCTCTCATCGCGCCACACCCACACAACACCTCAAACACACCTCACACACCCACACACAAACACAACCCACACCCACACACACACACACACACACGCTCAACACACCACCCTCCACACACCCACACACACCACCTCCACACCAACACACACACACACAACACACACACAACACACAACACAACACACAACCAACACACAAACACAACCACACACACACACACAAACACAAACACAAACACACACACACACACACACACACACACACACCACACACTCACTCACCACACACACACACACCCACACCACAACACACACAAACACAACACACAACACACACACACACCCCACACAACACACACACACCAAACACACACACACACCACACTCATACACACCCAAACACAAACACACACACACACACACACACCACACAAACACACACACTACACACCACACACACACCACACACACACACACCCAAACCCAAACAAACACACACACACACACACCACACACTCACACAACACACACACACACCACACACACACACACTCATACACACCCACACACAAACACCCACACCCACACACACAAACACTCACACAACACACACACACACACACACTCACACACACACCACACACACACACACACTCACTCTCTCTCTCTCACACACACACACTCTCTCTCTCTCTCTCTCTCTCTCTCTCTCTCATCTCTCCTCTCTCTCTCTCTCTCTCTCTCTCTCTCTCACACACACACACTCTCTCTCTCTCTCTCACACACACACACCACACACCACACACACACACACACACACACACACGCGCACACACACGCACACACACGCCACACACAACACACACACACACACACACACACACACACACACACACACACACGCGCACACAAACACACACACACACACACACACACACTCACACACCACACCTTACAAGCCTTCACATCGCGGCTCCTCCCACCAACTCACCATTTAATTTGCATGTCATCACTATAGTAATAGTCGTCATGGCGATGAGCTCTGAAAGTTCTGGTCTATGTAATTAAATTAATTGAGCTTAATATATCTCTCTACACACACACTGAAATTTCAGATTTCAGAAATTTCCTTGGCTCAAATTTCTAATTGTGTTAATATTTTTTCTTAAGAAGTTCAAACATAAATAGTGATCAAAGCCCAAAACAACAACTATTAAATATGACCTGTATGTTTACTGAGATTTGGAGTTAAATTACAGGTAAACATGGTATATTTCTACTTTTAATATGATTTGTTCTTCAGACATTGCTCTTAAAATGCATTAAGTATCATCTGTAAGTGGCCCACATTTGGGGTTCAACCTGTAAAAATGGGTACAATTCAATAAATTGGTCTCATTTTGGCTTGTGATATTTCTGGGACTGAACCATATGGGGCATTAAAAATGAAGATTACAAGTTTAATAAGAACCATAATTTCTAAATATATTAAGATATCTTTAATACTTCTGGCGCTGCAGCTTCACATACTCTGAAAAAAGGGTGCTAATATGTATGGCACTCAGACAGATATGTTCTTATTGTTTTGATAGAAGGAAACAAGACTTCTAGTTTCATCATCATCTGTTTTTCTGACATTTCTCTTTAAGAGAAGTTATCAGCTGAATGCAGCAGAGCCACTCTGCAATCCCTGTATCTGTGAAAATTAACCATTTATGGGCATACAGATGAAGATTACTAAAGAAATGTTTATTAAGAACTAGAATTTAAAAATATACTAATATCTTTGAGACTTCAGCAGAGAAAACACAAGTGCTTTTTACCATTTTCTCAACTCACTATTGGCACAAAGCAACAAAGACTGCTAAAGTCAACAGCTTTTACTAGTAGACCTACTTTCTGAAGTCATTTATCAGCAATTTACTAAACTATCCAATACTTTCACCACTAATTTTCAATCTATATGTTGAGTTCAAGCAGAGTATGTCCGTTAGCTGTTAATAATAATCATATTGTTGGACACTGATTGACGAGAGCTTCACTACTTCAGGAGATCTGACCGCCTGAGATTCGTTCTCTCTGTCCTTTACCATTGTTTTTGTCATATCCCTTCTTTCAGTCCCTGTGGATTTCTCAGAATATGGAATTATGGGAAGGGTTTCTGTGTTAGTATTGCAGCAGAGCATACAAAGAATGAAACTGACCCCAAACGGAGCTCAAACTGCACACACACACACACACACACACTCATATATATTCTCAAACTGCACACACACACACACATATATTCTCAAACTGCACACACACACACACACACACACACACACACACACACACACATATATATTCTCAAACTGCACACACACACACATATATTCTCAAACTGCACACACACACACACACACACACACACGCACACATATATTCTCAAACTGCACACACACACACACACACACACACACACACACACACACACACATACATTCTCAAACTGCACACACACACACACATATCCTCAAACTGCACACACACACACATACATTCTCAAACTGCACACACACACACACACATCTCAAACTGCACACAAACACACACATACACATCTCAAACTGCACACACACACACATACATTCTCAAAACTGCACACACACACACACACACACGCACACACACACACATTCTCAAACTGCACACACACACACACACACACACACACACATACATTCTCAAACTGCACACACCACACACACACACACATATTCTCAAACTGCACACACACACACACATACATTCTCAAACTGCACACACACACACACACACACACACACACACACATTCTCAAACTGCACACACACACACACATATTCTCAAACTGCACACACACACACATTCTCAAACTGCACACACACACACACACACACACACACACACACACACACTCTCAAACTGCACACACGCACACACACACACACACACACATTCTCAAACTGCACACATACACATTCTCAAACTGCACACACACACATATTCTCAAACTGCACACACACACACACACACACACACACATTCTCAAGCTGCACACACGCTCGAGCGCATCTGGCTGGGAGCGATCGAGCTGCTCACGGATCTGTGAAGTCCTGGCGTTCCCGGTATTTCTGCTTATAGAATCCATAGACATCCATCCTGTCAGGATTCCGGAATGCCGTGTACTGTGGAGTCCTGAGAGAACGAGTCTGATTCATCTTAAAATAAAGCTCTGTGAGGTTGAGCGTGACCGCGGTTTACCATGATTAAGAGGGTAAAGAACACCATGGTAAAACGCGAGTGGATTATTGCTTTAATAAAGGAGCTACATGCAACTCTTTTTATATCCAGTATATGATTTCCATGATGCAGAAAGTGTGGATCCAGTCATTAACATGGACTTTACTGTGTAAATACCCCTGAATTTGACTCATTTTGGATTGATAAAAATGACAAATATGTTGCTGTAGGTACATAAAAATACATATAACAGTTATAGTAATAATAATTCAATTTATTAAAATATTTTAAGGGAATGTCACACAATCAAGATCTTTTCATAATTGTTTTTAATTGTGCAGAACTGTATTTGACACAAACATAAAAAGTTGCAATGTTTTGTTGTAAAACAAATGCAAGTTTTATGAATTCATATGATTACAGCAGTTTCTGATTATACATTTGTATTAAATATTAAAATGCTGAATACACTGAAAAAGAAATTGGAGTAGGATCTACTTGGAAAAAATGCTCAGAAACTATTTTCACCCAGAAAAAGATAGCTCATTTAGTAAAAGCCTAAACATAATTATTGGTAGATTTTCAATAGAAATGTCTAAGTTACTTGGGAATTCCCACTAAATTGTGTTCTTTGTCTATACATTTGACTTAAGTATTTGTTGTCACTGTAAAAAACAATAGTGCTGTTAAATTACAGTAATTAAATATAAATTAAAACAGAACTTGTGCATAAATAAACAAAACTGAATTTCATGGAACACTATTATTGTTAAAAATGTAAGTAATTGTTTAATTGTTAAATATTGTGTTAATTAAATTGAAAACACATGATTTTGAGTGATAACAATTTAAATAAAACAAAGCAGAAAATACTGAACTTGGCAAAAAAAGAAACAATAGGAAAAAACTGAATTAATATGGCCCTCTCTTTCTTTTACATTTAGCTCATCAGATCAAACTATATCTTTACATGACGCTCAGCACCTTTAAATAGCACTTCGGTTATTCTACCTCTTAATAGAAACCTCAAACACAATTAGTGTACCCGAGTTATAGAGAAACACTTTCAGAGGAGCATAATGTCATTGAAAGTAAGCAAATGAGCAGCTTGACTCTGTGTTGTTGAGCGTCTGTGTCAGTATGTGCAGCCTGAGCTCATATCTCCGGAGACAGCGATGCAGAATGAAAGAGAGAGAGCAAATCCAATAACACATGCTATTCTTCAGACCCGACTGCATACAACCCAGAGAGAACAATACACGAGGGACTTCACTTTCCTCAGGTGTAGGACGTCTCCACAGATAACCTGGAGATCTGAGTGATCAAATCAGCTCTCTGTGAGTGTTTCTGTGCTGACGGTGAAGAAATGAGCTCGTAAGTGCAATTAAAGCTGAAACGCCAATGAACAACTTGTGCATTAGATTGAGCCACTCAAGGCTTCGTGTACGCCTGTTATTAGATGCTCCACTATCATCTATCACGTTAACCCATTATTAACCTGCTTTCCTGCAGTCGTATTCCTCATTCTGTATGGCAGATGTTTGGTGAATAGCTAATCGTGCACCTGCAGCACATGTGAGACTCCAGTAATGACTGGAAGTTGATTAACGCCGCAGCGGGGAATCGCAGGAGCTCTTATGCATAACTTCATGCAAACTCTCAGTATTAGAGATTGAAGCGTTTGTATATATGAGCATTTGACTGTATATTTCAGTGTGTGTACTGTACGGGAGATTTTGACATTTCTTTGGGCTCCGTGGAGAACTGAAGGGCTTGTAGTTTAATGTCTCTCAGCTGGGTGCTGGATTGAAGCCCACATTAACACCACCAAACACCCCGGAGAACCTCAGCCATCTGCACCCCGTCCTAAACTAGCGGCTGAAGAGACGGTTGAGTCCTCCGCTATAAGATGCTCTCAAAATAAAGGTCTTTCTTTGACTTTTGTGGTTTCATGGAGAGCATGTAACATCCATAGAAGCTTTCATTCCACAAAAAAAATTAATTTAACAATTCTTCACTGAAAGATCCTTTGTGGAACCAAAAATGGTGGTTCTACATTCTTAAAAATTAGGGTTCTAGCCAGATTGCTGATGTCTTTTCACGGGTCAGGCATAGTTGTCCATCAATTATGATCATCTGCATTCATCCACAAACATGAGGTGTGAGTGCCGAGCACTTAGCAACTTGGACATGGTGCATTATCCTGCTGGAAGTAGCCATCAACTGTAGTCATAAAGTGATGGACATGGTCAGCAACAATACTCAGGTTGGCTGTGGTGTTTAAACGATGCTCAGTTGGTACTAAGGGCCCAAAGTGTGCCAAGAAAATATCCCCTGTTGGGCTGAAAACATCTGCAGCCGTGGAATGCTGGGATACCGATGACATCACTGCGATCACTTAATCCTCTGCAGACACACACATGCACATGTTTGCACACACTTTATCGTGTTTGGTTTGCCACAGAGTAAATGCTCTTCATAACCTCGGCATGTTGCTGTTGGAGTGTGTCCACATCATGGCACGGGAACATCTTTTGTAGGTTTTTCTCGTGGGTTGCTCACGTCTGAAATCTCTCCGTCTCTGTGTGATCTCCGTCAGACACGTTCAGCTGTCCGAGGCAGAAGACTGACCGTCTGATCACACAGAGTTTACAGGTGTGTGTGTGAAAGTGTGTTCACAGGTGTGAATCATATCTGAACTGCCAGACAGAGTCCAATCTATTGTGTTGTTCTTGTTAACAAACCACAAACTACCTTCAGCAATCTGAGCAGAGAAAGTGCTTTCTGCACAAAGAAAGTGTATTTGTATTATCACATTTTTACTCTCTCTTGTAAAGTCTCTAAAAGCGATATATATATACATACATATATGTATGTGTGTGTGTATATATATATTTTAAACATATGTATATTATGTTTATTAATCATATACAAATATTGTTATCATCATGAATACATTTTCTTTAAACAATTAGGATTATATATAATGTAAAATATATTTAAGATATAAGTTCATATTTAACTATATAGACACGCACACGCACACACATACACATGAGCATGCGCACACACATACACAAGCACACACATGCACACACACATCACACACACACACCTGTCAAATGAGTGCATGTAGATGTGGTCTCTTTAAAAATCATAATGGAGAAAAGCCAAAGCCTTTTTTTACACAGCCATTTTTAAATCCCATTAAATAAAATTACTTCTCTTTCATCTGGAAGCAGTTTCTATTCATTTTGGCCGCTAGAGCTGCTGTCAAATCATAATTTTGTTCTCAGTAATAATTTAGCTTTGATTCATGTTGTCGTCATGTGATAATAAGAACACTTGAGGACACTTGAAGAGCAACGATCCAAACGGTGACGTTGCCAAACTTTTTTTTACGGTACCACTCATGACGTCCATTAAGTGCAGCTTATGTTGCCAGATATTTCATTGACCTGCTTAACCTTAACCTCTGTGACAAAACCTTTTTTTGTTAATGGGTGTCAGAAACAGCTTTTCAAATGAGCATTAACTTTTGCAGAATCATAGATTATTAATTAAACTTAGTCGAATATCTATTATTTAGTTTTAAACTCTCGCTCTTGAGTTGTCTGTAAATCAGACAATGATGTCGCAGGACTTCCTTTCCAGACAGGAAGCCACAGTGTTTAATATGTCAGACGTGGCTTTGCAGCCACTCAGACGCAAATTATGAATATCAGTGATCTCACATTTAATGAATAGAGAAAATCCATTAAAGAATAACTGTGTGTGATCAAATGGTGTTGTATTATTGATGAGAAATCATTACACAGGACATTTACATTAGCCAAGCCACCGGATTCTCTATACGTGTTGTGAATAGACTGAAACAGAAATCGAGTCGTGATGTTTTACTGATGTTTTACATTAGTCTACATTAAGACACATGCAAGCAGCACTCAGTTTGGGCTTGTTATTTTATTTATTTGGGGGGGGGGGGTCTTTTCTGCTCAACAATATGCTTTTATTTGATCAAAAATAAAGTAAAAAATGATATATTTTTTTACAATTTAAAATGACTCTTTTCTATGTGAATATACTGTAAAAGTATTTTTTTCCTGTGATCAAAGCTGAATTTTCAGCATCATTGCTCCAGACTTCAGTGTCACATGATCTTCAGAAATCACTCCAATATGATCATTTGCGGCTCAAGAAACATTATTATTATTATCAATGTTGAAAACAGTTGTGCTGCTTCATATGTTTGTGGAAACTGTGATACATTTTTATTTTCAGGATTCTTTAGTGAACAAAGTTCAAAAGAAGAGCATTTATTTGAAATATAAATATTTTGTAGCAGTATAAAAGTCTGTACTGTCACTGTAATGAATCCTTGATATGTTAAAGTATTAATTCCTAAATGTCAATGTAAATGAACTTTTGTTTTTGCACTTGTGTGGATTTAAGAGTGTTTAAGCTGAGACGAATGACAAGACGAGTGCCAAAGTACATGTATATCCCAAACGTGTTCCCAGAGGTTCACTATCGAACGCAGCTTCAGTCGTATTTCACACAGGACGTTTAGTTGGTTTCAATCGAATGAAGCACAGAGAATGAATTTGGTGTTTTTCATTATGATCAACAGGAAAATAGTCTTTAAAGTGAAGTTATTAGACCTAAAACAATCAATTGCATAAGTATTCACCCCCTTGTGCCAGTGTATGCATCTTTGGCGTTGAACATCTGGTCACTAATGTTTCCTGATTCTTCTTTGCAGAAGAACAAGCTCTGTCAGGTTTCAGCAGTATTATTTAGGTCCACTAATAAAACATGAACTAGACTGATGTCTGAACTCTGAGTTGGACACTCAAACATCACTGATTTCAAGCCATTCCTGCATAGATTTGGTTTGATGTTTCAGCATCCAGCTGGAAAGCAATTCTTTTCTAGGTTAAAGGTGACTCCGTCGAGTTTTCCTTGCGTTTTCCTGCATTCATCTCCCCTCATATGCCTGCAAACGTCCCGCAGTGGGACGCACCACCATCATCGTGCTTCACGGTTGGACGCCGTGTTTCTGATGATGTGCAGTATTTTGTTTACGCCAGACATGCCGTTTCATCTAATGGCCAGAAAGCTCATCTTTGGTGTGATCCGAGCGCATAAGCTTGTCCCAGATGAACGCATAGGCTCTCAGATGCCTCCTGGCAGACTGGAGCCCAGATGTCATGTGACACTTCGGTCTGCCGTTGTTTTCACGCTGTGTGAAGCTCTAGGCGTCAGTTGTTGTTGTACAATCACAGCTCGTGAAGTCTGCAGCTCTGTCAGAGTCAATGATCACCGTCTCCTCAGTCACTTGCTTCTTGAGGATAAAATAGCTATTTTAATTATGAATTTAATCACCCCAAGGTATAGTCATTGACTTGGAAATATTCTTGTTTTCATCCTCTGCTTTGTGCTTTTCAATTAAATTTTTAATTTAGAGTAGCTAGGATGTTTATATATATATATATATATATATATATATATATATTAGTGTGAGTTCTGCCATAATACTGGATGACCTGTGTGTGTGTGTGTGTGTGTGTGTGTGTGTGTGTGTGTGTGTGTGTGTGTGTGTGTGTGTGTGTGTGTGTGTGTGTGTGTGTGTGTGTGTGTGTGTGTGTGTGTGTGTGTGTGATTTAATTTGTGTTTATGAATTTAAATACAATAAAGTGATTACAATTTTATAATACAGTGTTATATATACATTATATGTAATAATAGTGTACCTATTATTTAAAGAATGTGTATATATACACACAATAATAATTATTTTCATATATATATATATATGAACATTCTGCATTAAACACATTACGATGGAGCAGCAGTGAACATCCACATTACACCACCTGTCTGTCTGACGGTTCACAACGCAGCTGATGTACGCGCTGTTTATATTCTGTCAATGGACCTAATCGCTTTTGAAAACGGTACTTGAGTTCCTCCAAATCAATAAGCGTTTACTTCCAAATGATTCATTAATCCATTACACATAATGAGAGTATTTAAAAGCAATGAACGAAAGAGGCTCAGCACACAGTCCACTTCAGATCCAGCCTTAATTCAGCCTATTACTAAAACCATTACACACACGCACACACGCACACACACACACACGCACACACACACACACACACACACACACAAACGCACACGCACACACACACACTAACAATAACTAAATGCTATTTCCAGTCAGCACTTGTTTTTTGGTTATTAAGCTGTATTTTATTACCGCTGATGACGATTCTCTCTCTCCGTCTCTGTCTAGTGGTTCAGAGAGATTATAGTGAAATGAAGGATTTTCAGTTAAATGGTCAGGACAAAAACAAAAATAAAACCCTGTCATCATTTACTGAAACTAAAGATCCAAACCTGAATGACTTTCTTTCTTCTGCTGAACACAGAAGATATGTTGACGAATGTTGGTCCCCATCCACTTCCAGAGTGTTTTTTCTATACTATGCATGTAAACTGACTGCACTGTATTTAATGTATACTCATTTTTATTTCGAACCATTCTAAATTAATTTAAATCAATTTTCTCAGTGGGGACGAATGAAGAACCTGATTTTACCAAGTGTGACATGTTCTTGGGTCAACATCTTTGTTGACCCTGGAACAACATTGTTATTAACCAATCAGATTTGAAGAACAAGTTTATAATGTTTGTGAAGTTTAGGCTTACAAGCAGTGTTTGTTGCTTGTACAGCAGTGTCATTCATCTATAATTTCCTCTGATTTTAGGGATTACTCATGGTTAAGAGTAGGTTTAGGTGTAGGGAAATGGTCAAGATTAATTGTTTTGATTAAAATGTTTTGTCCAGGGTCAATAATATGTTGACAAACATGCAAAATCTGGACATGCGGGATGAATAGCTGTTTTTTGCTACCCATATTCCCCAATATAAGTTCTTAATGAAGGCTTCTAGTGTGTTGTGGGTTTTGTATCCTCACGTCTCTGTGATCTTCTGCTCTCTAGATGTGGCTTATGTCTGTGGAATATTTTTTCCACCCGGTTTTCTGGTCCAACAGATGAAAATGTGTGTTGGACCACAAAAATAACAGCACAGCAATCTCTTCAACAGCACATGATTTGAGGAATCATTTCTGAATCACAAACACACAATTAACTTTAAGACTGGTTAAGAAAGCTAGAGGTTTTAGTAGCAGCACTAATTAAATCAATCATTAACATGATAAACACTGACGGTGAGTAAATGCAAACTGCTCAGCCGGGACGGCGGAGATCCTCACACTAATCTAAGCTGAATTAGTGCACATAAACCGTTATTTCCCATAATGCCATGCACACAGGGTTTCAGTTTAATGTGTTCATCCTTGAGGTTCAAAACTTCTGACCTTCTTATCTCTCCTCCCTCCATTTATCAGTTTTCCTCAGCTGTGAAGGGTCAAATCAGACAAAAGCGGTGATCTTGTTTTACAGGTTTACCGCAGAGAGAAAGAACAGGGGTAAGAGATTGAAGAAAGAATGTGTGGGACATGTTTATTGCTCAAAGGTTTCTCTTTCATGCAGTTCTCAGTTGTGTTTCTTGTACAGAAAGCATTCTCTGATTTCAGTTTTTCTCCTACAGATTCAGATTATACAGTAATTGTCGTGTGTGTGTGTGTGTGTGTGTGTGTGTGTGTGTGTGTGTGTGTGTGTGTGTGTGTGTGTGTGTGTGTGTGTGTGTGTGTGTGTGTGTGTGTGTGTGTGTGTGGGAATAAGCTCACGGAGATGCAGATGAACGTAAGAGCGAGATGTAATAACAAACGAACTCGCATGCAGGGAATAAGGCAGGCTTTACTATAAAGGAGAACTGACGAGCACAGAGGGAAAACTGAGGGCTTATAAGCAGGGACCAAACAAAAGACCTGATGAGATAATTAACAACACAGGTGGAACCAAATGTACTAATCAGAACTCAGGCAAACACAGAACAGACAGACGTGTTACAGCAATCTACGTTCCTCATTATTCTGACTACTTTTTTAGATGACTTTTTACCTTGTTTACTACTTGAACTACTTTTACCTTGTTTATTACTTTTTAATAGTGATGGTGATATGAAGCATTGAAGCTTTTCAGCCAAGTGGTTCCCAAAAGGGTTCATTTCTCGAGGCTTAATTTGCTCCAAATACCACCTGTTGGCCAAAGAGTGTAAAACAAGCAGATACATTACAGATAACGTAATGTAAAGCAATGATACAGTGCATCATCTGATCTGTGTTTTTTGTGCCAGTTAAGGCTTAGAAATAACGGTGAAGAAAAATATATATTTCGCACATAGACAAATCTATTTATATGAATATAAAGTATATTTTCTATAATGATTGTATAAAATAATATAACATAACTGTGTAATAAATATATTGGCTTGAAATGAATGGGGCTATCAAATGTGTGTGAATCAAGTCTTTGCTCGTAATAGTCAGGAGGGGTAATATTATTCGTCTGAGACTGGAAATATCTGGGTTTAACAGGGCAGAGGTCTGTATTTACAAGATTCGGACCGCTTCCTGAACCAGTCGGGCCAAGAGAGGCTTCATTGCTCTAAAGCGATACAAGCATCGATACGCGCTTCACTGAAAGCTGCCGGGATTTCTCGACACACGCTCCAAAGCCTCGGCACAGAACGTAACGTCACTACTTTGTAACTTTTTAAAAATCTTACCAATGTATTAATATAAAAACGAAAAGTGTTTCTCTTACTAGTGTTAATGTAAGAACTGTAGTCGGTTTTAGAGTTGATGAAAAGCTAATAATATATTTATAAAAATATAAGATAGAAATAAATTATTGAAATAAAATGTATTTGGAAAGGAAACTATGAAAGAGAGAAAAAATAGGGAGAATCATTAAATTATGAATATTTTTTCTCATGGCAATTCGTACATATTTCACGAAGTGGCTAATTCGTTCAACCTCACTCGTACAAATTCATACGATATTTGCCAAATCGTACGCATTGCACAATTCATTTGAATTTGTACGAATGACCTACACTTAACCCAGCCCCTAAACGTAGCCGCCACCGGGGTTTAGACAAATCATACAGGATCGTACGAGTGAGGTCGTACGAATTAGACACCTCGTAAAATACATATGAATTCGTGGTGAGATAGCGTCGGCTATTTTATGAATAAAATCAAATCCTTAAAGTAAAAAAAAAAGGTATTTTACATTTTAAAATGTAATCTAATCTAGTTACAAGTATTGCAAGTTTTTGGAGTCTTATTATGTAATCCAGATGACATGTAATCAGTTAATACCCAGCCGGAAAAGTGATGAAGTTTTAGTTGCTTTTCTAGTTGTCTGTATGCAAACAAACGTTCTTCATCGTAGGACTGAAGTAAACACGCACAGCTGGATCTGGGAGCATCACGTCCAGCAGAGAGATTGGAACAGAATGGAATTTGAAACGCTTTAGCCAAAAATGTTACCGTGGTAAAGGTGTTTTTTGCAGAAACGTTTCAGATTTCGTTCCGTTCTCCAGCTTCGGAAAAACGGTCTACTGTCGCTTGGAAGCTGGACGGAGCCCACCTTTTCCACCAAAACACATTATTGTGATGTGTTCTGCTCTTGGGGTGTGTGTGTGTGTCTGTGTGTGTCTGTGTCTGTGTGTGTGTGTGTGTGTGTGTGTGTGTGTGTGTGTGTGTGTGTGTGTGTGTGTGTGTGTGTGTGTGTGTGTGTGTAATGACATGGCATGTTACCAGAGGAATGTCAGTGTGGGAAATCTGAGGAGTAAATCTCTTCCGCTCCGAACGCTCCGCAGGGATTCGGCCAAAATAGGAGTTTACTCATTACACGCACTCGCTGTAGGAGTCTGTTTCTGACGATAATGATCATGGCTGTTTCTGTGACGAGAAAACAATGATGGAGGAACCAGTTTAATTCATAACTCTCTCAGTCTGAAAAACATCCACATCCATCTCAAGCAAACCCCCAGCGATGAATAATAACGCCTCAGGTGAAGAAATGACCTGAAGATCCCTGAAACTAGCTAATGATGGGGTGAATTCAGCCTGATGAACTGTTCTTCAGTAACGTGTGTGGTGTGTGTTGTCTGTAGGTGGTGTGATGACGAGCGAGTGATGTGGTGAATTCAGCCTGATGAACTGTTCTTCAGTAACGTGTGTTGTGTGTGTTGTCTGTAGGTGGTGTGATGACGAGCGAGTGATGTGGTGAATTCAGCCTGATGAACTGTTCTTCAGTGACGTGTGTTGTGTGTGTTGTCTGTATGTGGTGTGATGACGAGCGAGTGATGTGGTGAATTCAGCCTGATGAACTGTTCTTCAGTAACGTGTGTGGTGTGTGTTGTCTGTAGGTGGTGTGATGACGAGCGAGTGATGTGGTGAATTCAGCCTGATGAACTGTTCTTCAGTAACGTGTGTTGTGTGTGTTGTCTGTAGGTGGTGTGATGACGAGCGAGTGATGTGGTGAATTTAGCCTGATGAACTGTTCTTCAGTGACGTGTGTTGTGTGTGTTGTCTGTAGGTGGTGTGATGACGAGCGAGTGATGTGGTGAATTCAGCCTGATGAACTGTTCTTCAGTAACGTGTGTTGTGTGTGTTGTCTGTAGGTGGTGTGATGACGAGCGAGTGATGTGGTGAATTCAGCCTGATGAACTGTTCTTCAGTAACGTGTGTTGTGTGTGTTGTCTGTAGGTGGTGTGATGACGAGCGAGTGATGTGGTGAATTCAGCCTGATGAACTGTTCTTCAGTGACGTGTGTTGTGTGTGTTGTCTGTATGTGGTGTGATGACGAGCGAGTGATGTGGTGAATTCAGCCTGATGAACTGTTCTTCAGTAACGTGTGTGGTGTGTGTTGTCTGTAGGTGGTGTGTTGACGAGCGAGTGATGTGGTGAATTCAGCCTGATGAACTGTTCTTCAGTAACGTGTGTTGTGTGTGTTGTCTGTAGGTGGTGTGATGACGAGCGAGTGATGTGGTGAATTTAGCCTGATGAACTGTTCTTCAGTGACGTGTGTTGTGTGTGTTGTCTGTAGGTGGTGTGATGACGAGCGAGTGATGTGGTGAATTCAGCCTGATGAACTGTTCTTCAGTAACGTGTGTTGTGTGTGTTGTCTGTAGGTGGTGTGATGACGAGCGAGTGATGTGGTGAATTCAGCCTGATGAACTGTTCTTCAGTAACGTGTGTTGTGTGTGTTGTCTGTAGGTGGTGTGATGACGAGCGAGTGATGTGGTGAATTCAGCCTGATGAACTGTTCTTCAGTAATGTGTGTTGTGTGTGTTGTGTGTTGTCTGTAGGTGGTGTGATGACGAGCGAGTGATGGGGTGAATTCAGCCTGATGAACTGTTCTTCAGTAACGTGTGTGGTGTGTATTGTCTGTAGGTGGTGTGATGACGAGCGAGTGATGTGGTGAATTCAGCCTGATGAACTGTTCTTCAGTAACGTGTGTTGTGTGTGTTGTCTGTAGGTGGTGTGATGACGAGCGAGTGATGTGGTGAATTCAGCCTGATGAACTGTTCTTCAGTAACGTGTGTTGTGTGTGTTGTCTGTAGGTGGTGTGATGACGAGCGAGTGATGTGGTGAATTCAGCCTGATGAACTGTTCTTCAGTAACGTGTGTTGTGTGTGTTGTCTGTAGGTGGTGTGATGACGAGCGAGTGATGTGGTGAATTCAGCCTGATGAACTGTTCTTCAGTGACGTGTGTTGTGTGTGTTGTCTGTAGGTGGTGTAATGACGAGCGAGTGATGTGGTGAATTCAGCCTGATGAACTGTTCTTCAGTGACGTGTGTGTTGTGTGTTGTCTGTAGGTGGTGTGATGACGAGCGAGTGATGGGGTGAATTCAGCCTGATGAACTGTTCTTCAGTAACGTGTGTGGTGTGTGTTGTCTGTAGGTGGTGTGATGACGAGCGAGTGATGTGGTGAATTTAGCCTGATGAACTGTTCTTCAGTAACGTGTGTTGTGTGTGTTGTCTGTAGGTGGTGTGATGACGAGCGAGTGATGTGGTGAATTCAGCCTGATGAACTGTTCTTCAGTAACGTGTGTTGTGTGTGTTGTCTGTAGGTGGTGTGATGACGAGCGAATGATGGGGTGAATTCAGCCTGATGAACTGTTCTTCAGTAACGTGTGTTGTGTGTGTTGTCTGTAGGTGGTGTGATGACGAGCGAGTGATGTGGTGAATTCAGCCTGATGAACTGTTCTTCAGTAACGTGTGTTGTGTGTGTTGTCTGTAGGTGGTGTGATGACGAGCGAATGATGGGGTGAATTCAGCCTGATGAACTGTTCTTCAGTAACGTGTGTTGTGTGTGTTGTCTCTAGGTGGTGTGATGACGAGCGAGTGATGTGGTGAATTCAGCCTGATGAACTGTTCTTCAGTAACGTGTGTTGTGTGTGTTGTCTGTAGGTGGTGTGATGACGAGCGAGTGATGTGGTGAATTCAGCCTGATGAACTGTTCTTCAGTAACGTGTGTTGTGTGTGTTGTCTGTAGGTGGTGTGATGACGAGCGAGTGATGCGCCACCGTGAGGAATGTCCGTCTGTCTGCTGCTGGTCCTCTTCACACTGACCGCAAACACTCAGGTGAAAACAGCTATTAGCTTTCACTACACATTTAAACCTTTGAGGTTTTTAAAGTTTTTATTTTTTATGTTTGAGTCTCTTCTACTCAGCAAGGCTGCAATTATTTGATCAAAAATGCATAAAAAATGTGATAAATTATTACATTATTATAGCTGTTTTCTATGTGAATATCTGTTAAAATGTAATTTATTTCTGTGACCAAACCTGAATATTCAGCATCATTTCTCCAGTCTTCAGTGTCACATGATCTTCAGAAATATTCTAATATGCTGATTTGCTGCTCAAGAAACATTTATGATTATTATCAATGTTGAAAGCAGATGCGCTGCCCAATATTTTCTTTTTAAATAACAATTTATTTTTCTAGAAAGTTCAAAAGAGTTGAAATATAAATATTTTCTAACATTATAAATGTCTCTTATGATTAATTTAATGCATCCTTGCAGAGTAAAAATAATGTATTTGTTTTTGTTCCTTACTCCATTAAATTGAGTGCTAGTGAAATGAAGCTTATTTTACCTATTACTCTTGTTTAAAACAAAAACCTGACAAAATGTAGTTTGATTCATGCTTACAATAAGGACACATATATATTCTCTGAAAGCTTGCCTTTACTTCTGCAGTAAATGCATCTTGTATTGAGGATATGTTGTGTTTTCGACTGGAAAGCAAGATGAAAACGCTGATTATGAACATGTTGCAGTGTGTTTATCTCATGAGTGTTCATCAGCATACACCGATCTAATAAACATACTTTCCATGTCTTCTGAGGTAAAACCGAACAAAAGCCTTAGGTCACCTTTAGCTCATTATATCTCATCTGTGTGGAGTCATGTTAGGTTTCTTCATCTGACCCACACTAAAGCTTCAGGGCCTTCAGCTTTATTCCCTACACTTGTTTGCCGTGACCTCAGAGACGTTTGGCTCGACTCATGGGAACTGTTCTCCTTTTTGTGGACGTCTTGATGTGATCAGGTTCCTTCTGGGGATGTAATTTGCCTGTTCGAGAAACAGATTTGTATTTAAGAAAGCATCATAAAATGAATTGCACCCTCTTGAAAGGATCTAATCTACATTAACATCAAAGATTTGATGTTACAACGGCGCAATTAAAATGGCACAATTAGCGCGAGTCCGATCAGAAGAAAGAAGACATTCATCTCAAAGCACGGCTCAGGTACTTTTGAGCTGTTTATGAGGCGTGCGACCCGCGTTTGGGGAAGGATCTGATAATTCAACATATGAACGCCAATTAGAGTCTTGGAGATTCTTTTTTGGAAAGCTCAACATCTCTGAGATTTGTTTTTTCATTTATTTTATTTATTTTTTTATGCCGTTTTATGGTGAGAAATGTTTGATAATGATTCAGTGCGTTGTTAAGGAATAACCAATTAAAAAACATTTTACTGAAATGAGAAATGCAGCTTTGGAAACAGGGTTATTATAGTGAACTATATTGACATATTTATAAAACAAAATGACAAGAAAACCACAACAAAATTACTAAAACTGTAACAGAAAATCTAAAAATAAAAACTGGGAATTAACTGCAATAAATATGTTTCAGCTGAAGTACTAAAATTATCAAAACTCAAATAATAAAATAATAAATAAAGCTAAATTAAAGCTTACAACTATTATTATTTTAAAGAACAGCAACTAAGAACTAATAAAGAAGACAAAAGCACAGCAAATTTACCTAAACTGAAAAATAACAATTCAATCTCATTCAAAATATAAAAAGTACTATAATATTAATATAACACTATTATTATATTATATTGTTATTTATAATGTAATTGTGTTGATTTGTTGTAGAAGTGGCTGTGATCCTGTAACTGTTCAGTCAAGTCAAGTCACCTTTATTTATATAGCGCCTTTAACAATACAAATTGTAACAAAGCACTGCACAATATCAAAATAGGCAAATTTGTCAATAATGTAAAATGACAGGATTTAACACTCAATTATCTGCTGAATGCATTTCATTATTGAATTTAGTAGTGGCATTGTCTATGGAATTATATTTGTGTCAATAAAAATGAACGTCACTTTATAAAAATGAACGTAACTTTATACAAACGAACGTAACTTTTCCAGAAACGATCAAAAATATGCCATTACAAAAGAAGAAAAACACAATGAAAACAAAAAAAAATTACTCAGTCGCACAAATTTAACATGCTCTTCAAATAGGCTTCATTCTTTGTTAATGATTTTCATAGATTCGTTTTCGCAAATCGTGGATTCTGAATGCGTTGCCACAGATTTCGCTTACGCTTCGCAAATTTTCGTTTGCTGTTTTGGCACAAACCTCTCGTGGGGGCGGGCTTAACAGCGATCCACTCTGATTGGCTAGTGAGCTTTTGATAGACAGCTGCTCTCTGGAATTACAGACGTCAGTGGCGCCCATATTGGAAAGCTGTCACGGTGATTTGTGTGCAATACGTCGTGCTTGGTTTGTATTATATTAAGTATGTAAATAATATTTGACCTTCGGTCGTCTCAGTCTGTAAAGATGAGCTCTCAGGAGAGACACAGAGCGGCATCATCGTCCTCCTCAGCTTGTCCCTCAAGGCAGCTTGAAGTAAATTCGTGTTACTAAAGTAACGTTAATCAATAACATCGATAAAAGTTTTATTCATGTACAGTGTGCAACAGTTCGTTGCGGATTATCAGCATCTGGAGGTCAAATATTATTTACATACTTAATATAATACAAACCAAGCACGACGTATTGCACACAAATCACCGCGACAGCTTTCCAATATGGGCGCCACTGACGTCTGTACTTCCAGAGAGCAGCTGTCTATCAAAAGCTCACTAGCCAATCAGAGTGGATCGCTGTTAAGCCCGCCCCCACGAGAGGTTTGTGCCAAAACAGCAAACGAAAATTTGCGAAGCGTAAGCGAAATCTGTGGCAACGCATTCAGAATCCACGATTTGCGAAAACGAATCTATGAAAATCATTAACAAAGAATGAAGCCTATTTGAAGAGCATGTTAAATTTGTGCGACTGAGTAATATTTTTTTGTTTTCATTGTGTTTTTCTTCTTTTGTAATGGCATATTTTTGATCGTTTCTGGAAAAGTTACGTTCGTTTGTATAAAGTTACGTTCATTTTTATAAAGTGACGTTCATTTTTATAAAGTGACGTTCATTTTTATTGACACAAATATAATTCCATAATTGTCCAGCTTAGTTCAGTTTAAATAATATCTGTGCAATCAGTGTGTTCAGTGTGTTGAAGCTCATGTCTGAAGGGACGTGGTGTTCGTAGGTGTCTTCTGGAAAGTCTCTGATCTCGTGAATGTTCAGTGTGTTGAAGCTCATGTCTGAAGGGACGTGGTGTTCGTAGGTGTCTTCTGGAAAGTCTCTGATCTCGTGAATGTTCAGTGTGTTGAAGCTCATGTCTGAAGGGACGTGGTGTTCGTAGGTGTCTTCTGGAAAGTCTCTGATCTCGTGAATGTTCAGTGTGTTGAAGCTCATGTCTGAAGGGACGTGGTGTTTGTAGGTGTCTTCTGGAAAGTCTCTGATCTCGTGAATGTTCAGTGTGTTGAAGCTCATGTCTGAAGGGACGTGGTGTTTGTAGGTGTCTTCTGGAAAGTCTCTGATCTCGTGAATGTTCAGTGTGTTGAAGCTCATGTCTGAAGGGACGTGGTGTTCGTAGGTGTCTTCTGGAAAGTCTCTGATCTCGTGAATGTTCAGTGTGTTGAAGCTCATGTCTGAAGGGACGTGGTGTTCGTAGGTGTCTTCTGGAAAGTCTCTGATCTCGTGAATGTTCAGTGTGTTGAAGCTCATGTCTGAAGGGACGTGGTGTTTGTAGGTGTCTTCTGGAAAGTCTCTGATCTCGTGAATGTTCAGTGTGTTGAAGCTCATGTCTGAAGGGACGTGGTGTTCGTAGGTGTCTTCTGGAAAGTCTCTGATCTCGTGAATGTTCAGTGTGTTGAAGCTCATGTCTGAAGGGACGTGGTGTTCGTAGGTGTCTTCTGGAAAGTCTCTGATCTCGTGAATGTTCAGTGTGTTGAAGCTCATGTCTGAAGGGACGTGGTGTTCGTAGGTGTCTTCTGGAAAGTCTCTGATCTCGTGAATGTTCAGTGTGTTGAAGCTCATGTCTGAAGGGACGTGGTGTTCGTAGGTGTCTTCTGGAAAGTCTCTTATCTCGTGAATGTTCAGTGTGTTGAAGCTCATGTCTGAAGGGACGTGGTGTTTGTAGGTGTCTTCTGGAAAGTTTCTGATCTCATGAATGTTCAGTGTGTTGAAGCTCATGTCTGAAGGGACGTGGTGTTCGTAGGTGTCTTCTGGAAAGTCTCTGATCTCGTGAATGTTCAGTGTGTTGAAGCTCATGTCTGAAGGGACGTGGTGTTTGTAGGTGTCTTCTGGAAAGTCTCTGATCTCGTGAATGTTCAGTGTGTTGACGCTCATGTCTGAAGGGACGTGGTGTTTGTAGGTGTCTTCTGGAAAGTCTCTGATCTCGTGAATGTTCAGTGTGTTGAAGCTCATGTCTGAAGGGACGTGGTGTTTGTAGGTGTCTTCTGGAAAGTATCGGATCTCGTGAATGTTCAGTGTGTTGAAGCTCATGTCTGAAGGGACGTGGTGTTCGTAGGTGTCTTCTGGAAAGTCTCTGATCTCGTGAATGTTCAGTGTGTTGAAGCTCATGTCTGAAGGGACGTGGTGTTTGTAGGTGTCTTCTGGAAAGTCTCTGATCTCGTGAATGTTCAGTGTGTTGAAGCTCATGTCTGAAGGGACGTGGTGTTCGTAGGTGTCTTCTGGAAAGTCTCTGATCTCGTGAATGTTCAGTGTGTTGAAGCTCATGTCTGAAGGGACGTGGTGTTTGTAGGTGTCTTCTGGAAAGTATCTGATCTCGTGAATGTTCAATGTGTTGAAGCTCATGTCTGAAGGGACGTGGTGTTCGTAGGTGTCTTCTGGAAAGTCTCTGATCTCGTGAATGTTCAGTGTGTTGAAGCTCATGTCTGAAGGGATGTGGTGTTTGTAGGTGTCTTCTGGAAAGTCTCTGATCTCGTGAATGTTCAGTGTGTTGAAGCTCATGTTTGATGGGACGTGGTGTTTGTAGGTGTCTTCTGGAAAGTCTCTGATCTCGTGACTGTTCAGTGTGTTGAAGCTCATGTCTGAAGGGACGTGGTGTTTGTAGGTGTCTTCTGGAAAGTCTCTGATCTCGTGAATGTTCAGTGTGTTGAAGCTCATGTCTGAAGGGACGTGGTGTTCGTAGGTGTCTTCTGGAAAGTATCTGATCTCGTGAATGTTCAGTGTGTTGAAGCTCATGTCTGAAGGGACGTGGTGTTTGTAGGTGTCTTCTGGAAAGTCTCTGATCTCGTGAATGTTCAGTGTGTTGAAGCTCATGTCTGAAGGGACGTGGTGTTAGTAGGTGTCTTCTGGAAAGTCTCTGATCTCGTGAATGTTCAGTGTGTTGAAGCTCATGTCTGAAGGGACGTAGTGTTCGTAGGTGTCTTCTGGAAAGTCTCTGATCTCGTGAATGTTCAGTGTGTTGAAGCTCATGTCTGAAGGGACGTGGTGTTCGTAGGTGTCTTCTGGAAAGTCTCTGATCTCGTGAATGTTCAGTGTGTTGAAGCTCATGTCTGAAGGGACGTGGTGTTCGTAGGTGTCTTCTGGAAAGTCTCTGATCTCGTGAATGTTCAGTGTGTTGAAGCTCATGTCTGAAGGGACGTGGTGTTCGTAGGTGTCTTCTGGAAAGTCTCTGATCTCGTGAATGTTCAGTGTGTTGAAGCTCATGTCTGAAGGGACGTGGTGTTCGTAGGTGTCTTCTGGAAAGTCTCTGATCTCGTGAATGTTCAGTGTGTTGAAGCTCATGTCTGAAGGGACGTGGTGTTCGTAGGTGTCTTCTGGAAAGTCTCTGATCTTGTGAATGTTCAGTGTGTTGAAGCTCATGTCTGAAGGGACGTGGTGTTCGTAGGTGTCTTCTGGAAAGTCTCTGATCTCGTGAATGTTCAGTGTGTTGAAGCTCATGTCTGAAGGGACGTGGTGTTTGTAGGTGTCTTCTGGAAAGTCTCTGAAGCTGCTGCAGGAGCAATGGAGGATCTACACAAATGAGTGCATCCAGAGCTTCACCAGCACGCCGCCGGCCGCAGGTCAGACTCGTGACTGCTGGGTAATGTGTACACTGCAGTGTGTGGTGCTTCAGCTGCTGACGTGTCTCTGTGTGTTTCAGGGCCGGTGTGTAACAGGACGTTTGATCAGTATGTGTGTTGGCCCGATGGATCGCCGGGAACCACGGTTAATGTGTCCTGCCCGTGGTACCTGCCCTGGTACCGGAAAGGTAAGCGCAAAAAAGAAAAAGAAACAAACGGAGTGAAATTTATTCTGTTTTCTGTCCAAATGAAATGCATGTTAATACTGAACTAACTGTGACAAGACGATACGATGCAGCGCTTCAAGACACAGCTACATCAAACATAACACATCCGTGCGTTTTTAACTGCTAGAGATGGAAATAAACCTACATTTAGCTTTTTTACTGCTGAATGCTTTCAGCTGACTGCTGCTCTCTGACCTGCACACGCTGCATACAGACTTTATACATGCCATACCGGAGTCATTTAAGACATGAAGGCTTTTTAATGACAGACTAATGCTCAGCGTCAAGCTCTCAGACGCTCTTCTGAAAGCAGTTTACAGGAGCACCGTCCTCCTCACTCTTCTGGGTGAAATCTGCCACCTAACAACCTACAGCAGGAATATTTAACACGGAAGAACATAGTTCTGCTGCAGTGTTAGAACAGGACAGATGTTATAACATGCTTATCACAGTTGATTAAAAAAAATACTTGACACTGAACTCTCGCTGAAATCAAATAAACAATAACTGAAACATCAAATAAAGTTAAACTGATTTTATTCCAGCTAGTTACTAAAGTAACGTCTTATTTTCATTTAGTTTAACTTGATATAGCAAAAAAGCTAAGAACAATAGAAAAACATGCTTACATACATACTATACAGACATGTGTGTATATATATATATATATATTAAAAAACATATATATATATATATATATATACACAAACACAATAACCCATACAACATTACTAAAACATACAATTACTAAAATTTTACTTCAGCACACATCGCAAGCAGGACAAACAACAATAATATTAACTATAACTCGGACTGTCATGTACATAACATAATAATGAGAACACTATTAAAATAAAACTCTGTTAATTTTGAGTTTAGCTGCCGTGTTTCTGCACATTGTTGCATGAAGAACGCTTCCACAAAAGAAGTTCATTCAAAACCGCGCAAACACGTTCACTTGTGCACTCGGGGCATTTTGTGCAGATAGCCTGTAAAGTCGTTAAGTCTGTATGAGAGAAATTAGTTACATCCCATTCATTAAAAAAGATCTATCATATGCTTCATTATACTGGTCATCTTCAGCGTGTGCAGCTCAAAACAGAAATGCAGAACATTAATAACTATGGCATATAGCTAACATAACGTTATAATAAGAGCACTATTGAAAAAAAAAACTGAATTCTTAGGGTTTCGCTGACGTTTCATGTTAACTATCTTTTTATAAAAAAATAAAACATTATTTACCCCGTTTGTATCTGTGAGGCATCCATTACACATTTTCCCTGTGTGTTCAAATCAGTAATAATTACTGTTGAATGTCTGACTTGACTCTTGGTAATGTATTTTAACCTGCCCACAAACATATGATTCGACGATCAGTCGACTATTGGCAAGATTCGAAAATTATGATTCGACTTCGAGGACACCTCTAGTAAATATAAAATGGAAATGGAAAGTACAAGAATAAAAACGAATTAAAATATTAAAAAACAAGTGTCTAAAATATGCTAAAATAACACTGGTTTCAAGACAAGATGTGAATTATGTAAATTTTCATCTTTTTTTATGAATATGGGTATGATCTCCATTGTTATAGTAGTACAATTTATATAGTATTTTAGTTTTTACCTTTTTAATGCACTTTTACTGTAATGAGTTTTCATTTTAATTTCACTTTTAGATTTAGTGATTTTATGTGGTTTTATATATACAGTATATTTATAAAAATATTATATATATATATATACAATTTTAATGTTAGTTTTAGTACTTCAGCTTATTTTATTTCAGCTAGTTGCCAAACAACCTTTCTCATTTCTTAAGTTTTTAGTTCAGCTTTATTTCAGTTCCCAAAACAGAAACCTGTTAATAGTTTTAGTTTGAAAATAACAACAATGATCTCTTTCATATTCAATGTAGTGTATACATGCACAATTTGTATGCAAATATTGTCGATATATACTAGTCAACAATTAAAGTGGATCAAAAACTTTCATCAAAGTTGTGCTAAAACCCAAAATCAAAATTCATTCTTGTTTTAGGACAACTTTGATGATCTTTTTTGATCCACTTCAAATGTTGACTACTGTAGTAAATCAATACAGTGGTAACCTGCGAGTGATCCCGCTGGGTTTGTGTGTTTGAGCAGTTCACCAGGGGTTGGTTTACCGTGTGTGCGGCGCTGACGGCAGATGGGCTCATGGGAAAAACACCAGCGAGTGTGAGCAGGACGACCCTGGACAGGTGAGACACATTTAACGATGCTTTTGAGCGATGCCGCTAACGCTCGGCTGACCCTTCTCTCTCTGTCTGTGTGTGTGTGTCTGTCTGTGTGTCTGTGTGTCTGTGTCTGTGTCTGTGTGTGTGAAGAAGCAGTACGGTCAGATCCTCAGTAAGTTCAGAGCCATGTACACCGTGGGATACTCGCTGTCTCTGGCAGCACTGACTCTGGCGTTGGCCATCCTGATCAGCTTCAGGTAAACACAGCACCCAACGAACACAAGAACTGTAGATCAGCACTCATTGCAAACTACTTGACGGAAACTGAAGCTAGTAACGTAATCTATTACATCACACATTTTAGGCAATATCAAATCAGATTACTTTTAGCCAAACACATTGATTTGAATAATACTCTTGTATCATATTGATATAAAAATACAAAGAGAAAGAAAATGTATTCCATTCTTTATCAACAATATGTAGTGAATTAAATATGACATTATGAATTGATGGAAATATATATATTTTTTTTATAAAATATATTATTAAAAAGTTAAATAAAAATCAACTAAAAAGATTGTATTTATTTAAAGTATTTTATTCTTAATTTTCTGTTTAATTATAGCTGCCTGACTAGTGGCTGATCTCTGTGTTTGTACTTCCACAAAAGATAAGCGTCTTTTAATTATCTTTTTTAGAATCAAAAAGATAAAAAAGAAGAGTTAGTGAAAATAAATGAATTATGAATAATTTACTGCCATTTTGTGAATATTATTAATCTAAATGAATCCTTACTGGTTGAAAGATCTTCCTAATCCCTTCACCTGTGAAAACTTTACAGCATCCAGCTAACTTCTTAAAAATAAATACATAATTAAAAAACACATTCCATTCCTCCTTCTTTCAGCTTGTACTATTCTGGACAATGATGGAGCTGTATTGCTAGCCCTTCTCATGTTATTGCCTAATGATAAATCACTTGTTATATTCCTAATTTCTTTGGACTTTGGATAAAAGCTTTTACTAAATGAATAAAAAGTAAATGCAATCAATCAAAAGCCTATTAAGTAATAATGTAGTCAATATAAAGTAACTGTAATCTGATTACAGGTGTTGTAAAATGTAATATAATCTAATTGCGAGTGTTTGATTTGTGCACTCTGATTACGTAATCGTCTGGTTTTCCCACAGGAAGCTGCACTGCATGAGGAACAACATCCACATGAATCTGTTCGGCTCCTTCATCCTGCGCGCCGTCTCCATCCTGGTCAAAGACGCGCTGCTGGATCAGATGAACCCGCATCACTTCCAGGGGCAGCGCTGGGTCAGCGCTCAGGTACACGTCACACGTTACACTGTGTTTGCAGGCAGGTCCAGCTGAATCCAGAGGAGAGAACAAGTGTGCTCAAGGATGTCTTGTTTACGCACAGTGAGCATCTCAGATAAAGCTCTTCTGCTCAGAGTCTTGTGTTCTGTAAACGACATTGTTTCCTGGCAGACTGTTGACTTCAATCAGATCGGATCCTGCTGGTATGCATCAGATTGGGGGCAGGCGATATACCAGCCAAATACTGCCAGTTAGTCACTCCTGAATGCATTTCTGTTGAGAAAATGAACTAAATGTATAACTGATAACAAGTTGAAGGCTGAATCCAAATGTGAAACTGAGCAAAGAAATATATGATAGATGTGAGTCAAAACGAATGTTTATCATAGTCAATTAAACAAGAAAAGCTGATTGATTGATTGATTGATTGATTGATTGATTGATTGATTGATTTAATAAAATAAACAATGTTAAGCAGAAAGTTTGTATTTATAGTAAGATATATTTGGTAAAAATACAATACATAATGAATAGTTTTATTGCAAAGTATGTGATCTGTATATATCTCTTAAAATACTAAATACTACTATATATACATACCAGATATCACCAATTTCCCAAAACAGTAATTAGAAGGCAACTGGACAATAAAATACATATAAAATAAAATAATGTGATTTTTGTGTTTTCAGGCTGACATTTGAATAATTTACATAATTTTCACTTAATTGGTTGATTGGTTGGCTGGTTGATTGGTTGGTTGACTGGTTGGTTGGTTGATTGGTTGGCTGGTTGGTTGGTTGGTTGATTGGCTGGTTGGCTGATTGGTTGGTTGGCTGGCTGGCTGGTTGGTTGGTTGGTTGGTTGATTGGTTGATTGGTTGGCTGGTTGGTTGATTGGTTGATTGGTTGGTTGGCTGGTTGGTTGGTTGGTTGATTGGTTGATTGGTTGGTTGGCTGGTTGGTTGGTTGGTTGATTGGTTGGTTGGTTGGTTGGCTGGCTGGTTGGTTGGTTGGCTGGTTGGTTGATTGGCTGGTTGGTTGGTTGGCTGGCTGGTTGGTTGGTTGGCTGGCTGGTTGGTTGATTGGCTGGTTGGCTGGTTGGTTGATTGGCTGGTTGGTTGATTGGTTGATTGGCTGGTTGGTTGATTGGCTGGTTGGCTGGTTGGCTGGTTGATTGGTTGGTTGGCTGGCTGGCTGGTTGGTTGGTTGGTTGGCTGGTTGGTTGATTGGCTGGTTGGTTGATTGATTGGTTGGTTGGCTGGTTGGTTGGTTGGCTGGCTGGTTGGTTGATTGGCTGGTTGGCTGGTTGGCTGGTTGATTGGTTGGTTGGCTGGCTGGTTGGTTGGTTGGCTGGTTGGTTGATTGGCTGGTTGGTTGGCTGGTTGATTGGTTGGTTGGCTGGCTGGTTGGTTGGTTGGCTGGTTGGTTGATTGGTTGGTTGGCTGGTTGATTGGTTGGTTGGCTGGTTGATTGGTTGGTTGGTTGGCTGGTTGGTTGGTTGGCTGGTTGGTTGGTTGGCTGGCTGGCTGGTTGGTTGGTTGGCTGGTTGGTTGGTTGGTTGGCTGGTTGATTGGTTGGTTGGCTGGTTGATTGGTTGGCTGGTTGATTGGCTGGTTGGTTGGTTGATTGGCCGGTTGATTGGTCGGTTGGTTGGCTGTTGATTGGTTGGCTGATTGATTGATTGATTGATTGATTGATTGATTGATTGATTGATTGATTGAAATTCAATCCTAAGCAGATCATTCAAATTTTATAGTAAGATAAATTTAGTAAAAAAACAAACAAAAAAATGTAATATTTTTAGTGCAAAGTATGTGATATGTTAAAATACTAACTGTATATACCAGATAATAATAATAATACATACATACATAACATATATCACTAATGTTCCATAACAGTGATTAGAAGGCAACTGGAGAATTATGTTAAATTAAAACAATGACATTTTTGTGTTTTCGGCTGACATTTAAAGAATTTACGTAATATAAATATAATATAATATAAAATTATTGATTTCTGTTATATGTAGTTTTAACCATAGAATAGACTAGAATAGAACATAATATAACATTGCTTGCTGCTAATGATTGACAATTTGTTCAAGTAATCAGATGAAAAACTAAACATCATGAGTTTTGTGAATAATTTTAGTATTTTATGAATTACAAAACAAGTATCTATTATTTAAAAAACTTATTCCACATTCTGCTCAACATTGTGCTCTAAACAATATGCAATGAGGACTGTGAAAATAAATATAGTGAATGTATTTATTTAGGCTATGCTGTGGGTAATCAAAGTCACTGTCAATCCTTTTGATTATTGTTGATTTTATTGATTAGTTATTGCAGCCCATAAACGTAATTCAACTTATTCATATCCATCATATATCCATTAATTTTCCATCTGTTATAACTGTTTTGATAATAATGCAATGTTATGATGCACTTTTTGACCTTTATCACATCAGGCGGTCTGTGATTGGTCGGTGGGCGTGTCATCCGAGGCTAATTTTGCATATTGGTGCATGTGTTCCTCAGACGGTGCGCGGTTGCCGTGCTGCGATGGTGATGATGCAGTACAGCGTCATGGCCAACAACTACTGGCTGCTGGTGGAGGGTCTGTATCTGCACAGTCTGCTGGTCATCACTGTCTTCTCCGAGAGGAACTACTTCTACATTTACCTCTGCATCGGCTGGGGTGAGCATGCAGAATTACATCCTTTCAGAAGCTCTATTGTCTGAGAGTGTTTTTCTAATAATTGAAGTCTGATCTGTTCAGAATTAGCACAAAGAAAGGTCATAAAACGACACTCATTTTCATGCTCACTGCGAGTCGTTTGAGGAAAGTTCGGCCCACCCCAGCCGTTTGAAGCGTTTCTGACATTAGCAGCTCACAATCACTAACGAGCTGAGGAAGCATTTGATTGGCAGACTGACAGTCCGGTGACTTTATCTCTCTTGTGTTGCAGGTGCGCCGCTCATATTTGTGCTGCCGTGGATGACAGTCAAATACCTGTATGAAAATGAAGAGTATGTTTCCTTTACTTTATCTTTGACTAACAATGGCTCACAATGCATCGCACTTAAAACTGTCATTGCACTAGATGTCAAACATTTTTTTGCTCAGTGTCTTTGAATCATCTGGTGTTCTGATGATTTTAGTGTTTTTTAATTGAATTCAAACTGAACTGACGTCTTTTTGTCAAGTGTTGACTTGCTTTATTTGGGTTTATTGAACATAAAAGCCACTTAGGTTCATATTTAGTATGTAATGTAGAGACATTCAGGTTTTATTTCGTGACGGAAATGTCCAAATACATTTTTGAGTTATTGTATGCAAGCATGCATATTATCCTGATTTATAAAAAGGTTTTAAGTAGATAACTTATATTGAAAAAAATATATATTTGTTAAGGTAAGTATTTGCAAACAATTTATTTTAGCTACATTTAATGAAAAAAATAAAGTTAGTCAACTAAATTTGTTTATTTAAAAGTAGCTATAATAAATAGATTGCAAGCACTTTCCTTTCAATGAATAAAATATTAAATATTATCTTACACATATAATAAAGATAAAATATTAAAAAGAAGCTATATAAATATATATATATATATATATATATATATATATATATGATTTCTTTATATAATAATAAATGTAATATAATAATTATATATATTACTTTTACATATAAATATAATATAATAAAATATTTCACATCCTGCCTAGTTTTGTCCTCCAAACAATGTACGATTTGAGGCCTATCAACGCAAATATAGTGAATGTAAGCCTAAAACGCATCTGATACATGAAACCCTGCCGGAGCTGTACAGTAAATCCTGAAGTTCAGACGGATATGGAATGAGTTTGTGTGGGATCGGCACAGATATAAGAGGAAAAATCGTTGGACAGTGAGACTATTAGCTCTTTATGAGCCGTTCACATCTCTAATCTCCCCAAACGGTCATGTTCTGACTGAAAGCAGGTGAAAGGAGTCATAAAGCAGCCCATTGCTCTTAAATAATACACACTGATATGAGAAACTCTTACACGTGTCTGAACTCTTTAGTATTCATGGGTATTTGTGTTTAAAGGGCAGTTGGTTTTAGTCTGTGTATTGATAGGTTCTGGCCTGATGTAGACCTGACGAGCCTCGGGTGACTTTAGACACGCCCCTCTCCCTCTGCACCAATCAGGTGCTCTCGTGATGATGATGAGGTGGCGGTTGAATAAAAGATTATCTGAAGGCGCTGCTTTTTTCTCTCTCATGACGTCTGTATTTGGTCTTTCATCCCTGTGGTAAAGCAGCGAATATCACTCCCTCTATTTTATATGCCTTTCTGTTTATTGTTTGAGTTTAATTTGATACTTCAGTGGCACGAGATATTTCATAACACACGGCTGATTTTGTGTGAGTTTTAGTTGTTTAGACTGTGACAGCATTAATGCATTTATAACTTTAAAAGTGCAAGATATAAAGAACAATTCCAAGTTTAGTGCAAATTAGGGTCGATTAAAATTGAAAATTGTTGACTATTTGGCTGCAGGTGGATAATTGTTGAAAGTTGTTTCAATTATTGTCGACTTTCCCTCATTTTCTTTGAAAAGCAAGTTAAAACTCTGTAAAAGCTGGTTTACAGAAAGGCACAATGGAAATGAATGGAGAAGATCCATCATCCTACTCCGTAATAACATGAGTACAGCCACATAACATTAACATGTTAACATGATTTTAGTCTAACCATTAGTTTTTTTGTGTAAAGTTCAATTAAACTTTGTTGCAATGGTAATGCAATTGTCACGTTTAAACAGATTTAAACTACATTACAGCTCAGATACACAAATAAGATTTAACAGATTGATAAATACAAGTACATCTAATAAATGGACGTATGTTTTATAAAATGGCAGGCTTTTAAATCGGTCCAAAAAATTGGCCCCATTGAAGTTAATTTCTAAAGCACATTTCAAAACAAATGCTTTACCTAACTAATGTACAATCAAGAAAAATACAATAACTAAAGAACAGAAACAGTTAAATAATAACCCATTTACTCAAACTATTAAAACAAGAATAAGAATAAGGGAAAAGTCAAATGGAGAAAAAAATACAAACTCTGAACAGAAACTATTCAGATCATAACAGTCTAATAAAACAGTATAAACGTGTATATATTAAGTCAAAACTATATTATTTATGTTATTTCATATTTTTTTAATCAACATAATCTCACAAATGCTGTTTGCTGTTGTAATACTGAATATACATGAAGTGCTATACACAAAGACTTTCACATGGCTTCATGTACCATTCGGTCTATATTTGACGGACTTCTAGATACATTTCCATGCATAAAGTCTTTCTTGAACTGAATAAACTCGAGTCCTGGAGAGGAATTATTGAACGACAGAGCTCAAACGCGTCCAGTCCTGCATGTCTACACGAACATTCAGAACCGTTTGTGAAGGTTTAGACTTTAATACTGGACACAAATCACTCTGAAAACTAATGAGATCACAGTTTGAACAGATGCTCACAGGTGTTTGAGTGGGATTTATTAGGATTGGTTATTAAGACACTGAGGAAAAAATTACAATAAAGCAGATCATTGGCATGGCAACGCTTAATTAAAGACTTCTGCTTCTTTTACTTCAGTTTGAAAACAGAAGCACCAACAGAAAAACACACCTTCAAGTCAATATGAAGTCTAAACTCAGTCTGTTTTCTTGTTTCTTGATTTACTGTGAACTATGTCTCAGTAATCTTTCATCAAAATACAATAAAGCTCACTCTGCCTCTGGAAGGACTTTCTTTCTCTCTATACAATCGATTCTTGATGGGTAAAATAGAATCCTGCACTTCAGATTTATCTTGTTTCTCATTAAATGTGCTATTTAATTCTGAAATGTGTCACGTACTATAACTGTATATGAAAAATGGCTTGTGTAAAGCTTTCCAGGTTGACTTTAAAATGTAATTCTTTGTGTCACTGGTGTTATTAAAAAATGAATGATGTATTGGGTTTTTAACTGTTTGACACAGTTTTCATGTTTAAATGGATGGATTATGATATTGTGTCATATGCAGATGCTGGGAAAGGAATATCAACATGGGCTATTGGTGGATCATCCGTTCTCCCATTCTGTTTGCGTATCTGGTGAGAGACTCACACACAGATTTAAGGACTCCTACTTTAAATGTTTGTGCCGATTCTGTTGTGACTGGCTGTCAATGAGATTCCAGCTATACCCTCCCTCTGTGGTGTTGATTTTCTATTCTTTTACAGTTAGAAAGATTTTTTTAAACTACATATTTATCATTGTTATCCTTGCTTTTTTTTATAATAATTACGTGAACGTTCTCTCTTGGTTATAAAATAACATTTACAAAAGAACCTACAGGGAACGTTCCTAGAACGTTCTTATTTGATTCTGAAAATGTTGGAACGTTGAAACGCTCTGTGATTGTTGGGAAAGAACCGCAGCGATGACAATGAAACTGTTCGTCACACATCTACGCAGAAGATCCTGTGTGTTGCATATGCATGTGCTGAAGTATTGAGATTCAAGCAGTCTCTCATATGATTATCTATTAACCAAGGACGCGTTCGTTCAGCGAGTGTCTCGGGCTCAGGAACACTTTATGAAATCTGTTTGTCACTCAGTATTTGTTCATGTGCACTCATCAGAAATCCTGGTTCTACACAACCTACATGATTTATTTCACGAGTCCCATTTGTACTGCATTAGTACCGTGTTCTGATATGAAAACTACCAGGCTTTTGAGCGGCATGTGAATGTATGATTTCTGTTTTCAGAAAGGTATTTGGAAAACAATATTGGTATATCTAAGCTAATGTATGAGGCATTATTAAAAGCTTAAGCTTAAATTTTGTTTTGCTGTTTTAGTGTATTTAAGCCTTAATTAGAGGGTATTGTTATGCTTTTATTTTATACTCTCATCTATTTATATGAACATATATCTGTGCATTCATGCATTTCATTTATTAAGTGTTCATAAAAAAAGAAGTTTAAAAAATCTAAACAAATCATCAGCTGTTTAAAACTGAAATTGCCAGATCTCCGTTGCATATCTCTTGTGCCTCGTGTTGTTTGTGTGGATCAATTCAATGATCTAAACTCAGTAAGAATCAAATATAAGATAAATCGATCAGCTTGATTTTATAACAGTGTATTTGTTTACTCACTTATTGATTTGTGTTTGTCACATTAATTCTAGGCAGGTTTGAGAAGTTTCACAGAATAGAATGGAAGCATTCTAAAGTCAAAATAGAGAGAGCCCATTAATGTCTATGTGAGGACAGTGGTAATGCGTTACGCTGTGACATGTCATCATGCGCGGTAATGAAACAGAGATATATTGTGCTCATTTAAAAGACATGCATTACATCAGTCCCAGTGATGTTAACCTCTCTCTCTCTTTCTTTCCTTCTGGAATAGATTAATTTCATTATATTCATTCGTATAATAAAGATTCTGATGTCCAAGCTGAAGGCGCATCAGATGAGATACACCGACTACAAGTTCAGGTAAACACCGCTGTCTTTTTTTTCATGCAAGCAGAGCTCATGCTCTCATTAAATGTGTTTCTCTCTCTCTCTTGTTTGTTCTCCTCAGGCTGGCCAAGTCTACGCTCACGCTGATTCCTCTGCTGGGAATTCACGCCATCCTCTTCACCTTCGTCATCGATGAGTCCGTGCCGAAGGAGTCTCTTCTGAGGCTGATCCGCCTCTTCTACGACCTCCTCTTCAGCTCCTTCCAGGTCAGAGGGCAAAGGTCACCCGCCCACTGTCATCATCAGATCACATCAGCTAGAGTGCTTAAACAGATGCTCTCTGATGGATTGTATCTGCTGTGAGATGATAGCAGATGGTTGAGGTTCATGTGTATTGTTGTCTGTAATCATAGGGTCTGCTCGTGGCCATCCTTTACTGCTTCGTCAACAAAGAGGTGAGAGTTGTGTCTCTTTTTCGAAAAGCATTATTTAAAAGCACAGATACACATGATCTATGGCATCTAGCAGCTCTCAACTGTACATTGGACTTGACCAGTGACCTAAGCCTAAGACCATTATTTTAGCATCAGTAGTATAGATTATATATATATTCAGTTAACATGCAACATTTATTTTATGGTTTTAGATTTAGTAAACTATTATAAACTTGCCCAAAACAGCAGCAAAATTAAAAAGGTAATAGGTATTAACATAATAGGCAGTATATGAAAATGTATAATTTTAGAAAACACCAAATTAATATGACAAATTAAACTCCATGACGGAGGAAATTTGCACCAATATACAGTCCTGAGATCATCCTTGGGGAGCCTTTTGTATTGAACATGAACATGTGCCCTTTTTTCACTTTTATTGCATTTGATGCATTTTTCAAATTTGAATTTAATTTTGGCTTTATCACTCTTGCTGTGAATAGTCCTGTGACTCATTAGCCTGTGTTTCTTCGGCTCTCCAGGTCCAGAGCGAGATCCTGAAGAAGTGGAAGAGGTGGAAACTAGGCAAGGACATTGAGGAAGAGTACCGTCACACCCACAGCCAGACGCCCCATGCCAAGAGTGGCAGCATGGCCCCGGCGATGACCCACGAATGCCCCGAAACCCCAGAGACCCAGCGTCTGGTGACGGGCCTTCAGAACGGAGTGAAACAGAACCGGGGCCGCGCGAGGCTGCCGCTGACATTCCAGCCACAGGAGGGCGCTAGTAACAGCAGCTCTCTGACAGAAGACATTTGTCTGGAAGAGCGTCCCCTCAACAGTGAGTGCTCAGCAGCGGTGACAGAAACCAACGTTTAAGGAACGTGACGCTGACGTCTGTTTTTAACACTAACGGATCAACGGAGGTTAAGTTACATTCCAGATATGGTCTTTGTTTCCAAACAGGCCTCTATCATGAGAAAGCATGGAGTTGTGGATCTAGTAACCTTTCAAACAAATCACAGTTATCTCCTGAGTTGGTAAATTACCAAATTGCGTTATGTATTGGTGCCTTCTTAAGGTGCGGGCTCATTTATCGCTGCTTGGCAACATTTTGCAGCTGAAATTAGTTATTAAAAGTGCTGGGGAAAGTTACTTATAAAAGTAATGCATTACAATATTGTGTTACTCTCTAAAAATGTAACTAATTGCATTAGTTATTTTTTTTGGAAAGTAATGTGTTAAGCTGTGCTGGGCTTGTTTGTTTTTAATATGAAAAAAAGTTATATTTTTGGCAAATGTAAAAGCCCTTTCAAACCAAAGGTGAAATGAATGAGCTTCGGGCTAAAGGAAATGTAAATGCACATCTACACAACAGAGCGCGCAGCTCAAACAAACCTTTTCTGTTCTGCTGCCGTTCTGAATTGAAGAATAGGATGCAGCCGAAGAAAGTGTGACACTTTTCAGCGATTAAAAAAGCATAACACAAATATTTATCTAAAGTCTTGAATTCATGTAAAGGTTGGATTGGGTCATCGAAGGGCAGCAGATTAAATACTGGTTATAATTCAGCACATGATATCGGTGTTATTTAACATTGAACTATTGCAGGTTTTCGACACATTCTGAGTTTGTATTTCATGGCTTTAATCATTTTGAGGAATACTGAATCTGTTTTTGTGTAAGAGAGATGAGTAAATGCATGCTCACATTTAGTCGAGAACTGCCTTTACTTATTTGATAAAAGTAACTCCGATATTTTCTTGCAAATTAAAAAGTAATGTATTACTTTACTAGTTACTTAGGAAAAGTGATCTGATTGCGTAACTTGCGTTACTTGTAATGTGTCTTACCCCCAACACTGGTAATTAAAATAGGAATCCACATGAGTTTCACATCTGTGTGAAAAAGTTGTGCAGATTTCACCTTATATTCAGGTAGGTCACATTAGATTGCTGCGTTGACCAACAGAAAGCTGCTTAGTTTGAGTGTGTGTCGAACGTGTGAGCTGTGCTTCATACATTGTGACACTATTGACAACAGACAATGGAGGTTTTTTGGCTGGGAAATTTTTGTTGAAAAAAATAAACAATGTTCTTTTGACTGAACACTGCAAGGCACTGCTCATTCAATACCAATGCAAACACTTGGTTATTTACCCACTCAGGAGTTAAAACCCCTTTCATTGTGTTGCCCTTTAAGAAATGCTCACACTGGCAGATAAGCTGTGAGCGTCCGTAATTCAGTTCCATTTCTACTGAACACTAACCAAGGACAGAAAAGGAAACCCATCGCTTGCTCAACGTTAAAACACCTGAGCTTGATGTTTCATGTGGGGTGTTCGGTTGGTATCGTGACCAGGTGCTTTAATAAATGGTGTCAAATTTAATCAGATCCTCAGTGGAAGCTTTTAAAGTGACAGTGTTCACTCGCTAAATGTCCATCCACACACAACACTGGAGTGCCATTCTTACAGACTACCCACAATTCGTCTGGAAAAAAACTGCTCAACTGAGAACTCAGCAATGATCTTTACAGTTTCCATGTGAGGCTTCTTGGCTTGTGGAGGATCTCTAGCAGCGTTCAAGACCATTACTTAAACATGGCATGCTTATTCATTCTGTATTTGGGTGAACATTGTGTATTTCAACGCAAGACTGAAACAATCTCTCTGTTCATGATGCATTATTTACTGAAGCAAACCACAAGCTATGAGAGGTTATGTTATGCATATACATATTTATGAATATACATTGATAATATGTGAATATATGTTGTTAAAGTGTGTTTTAGAGTGCAGCATGCAGTGCTTTCTCAACCTTAAGTGAAATATGGCTTTTATAATACAAAATTAAGGATGGAAAATCATATCTTAGTGTCACACGCCACCTTCTGGCTTAAAGATGTAGTCCATAATGTAACAATGTTTATATGCACCTAATAAGCAGACATGCAGTGATTTGATGAGCAGGTGTTTTGTTTGTTTCTTCAGTTTATTAGAATTGGTTTAGAACGCTGCTAATCATTTTCTATTTATCTGCTTATAAAGTTGATACTGAAAAGATGAAGTTGATTTAGTTAAAACCCAACCACTAAATCTCAAGTGACTGTGTATCTTCCATTAAGCTTCAGTAACATATTAATAATGCATCATAAACACGGAGCTTCGTATGGAATCCTGGATGTCATATGATTGTAATCTGTGTAATTTGAATGTTTATTTTTTTGTGTGATTTATGGATAGAATTTGTATGGAAGAGTTAAACTATGGTACATGTGTAAATGGAATACATTTTGTTATTGCCTGTGAGAACAATAAGTAAAGAGGGAGAAAAAAAGACGTCGAAACCAAAAGCTAAATTGTAAAAATAAAACTCCCCGAGTCTGTAGCCTGATGACTGTTTCTTATGGAGATCTCTGGGAACTTGTTGAAGCCACTGTGGACCACTGCCTCCATAAATCACTCACAACAAACACTCTGCCATTATTACATTTACATTTATGCATTTAGCAGACGCTTTTATCCAAAGCGACTTACAGTGCATTCAGGCTATACATTTGCATTGTCAGTATGTGTGTTCCCTGGGAATCGAACCCACAACCTTTGCGCTGCTAACGCAATGCTCTAACCACTGAGCTACAGGAACATTATTACCACTGCAAACATCCAAATGTGGTGCATCATGCATTGATTAGCCAAGAACAAAGCAGCTTGATCAAAAGTGTAAGTTAATGTGCAAATGTGCAGTATTCAAAGAGAACCTGTTTGTGTGTGTATCTATCTATATAAGCACACACACGCACGCATGCACACACACACAGCGAGACTTTAACTAATAAAGGCCTGCTCAAGTGAGGGATGTACCTATTATTCCCCTTTCATTAATTCTGTTCTCAGGTCATTTGCTGGAAGCACATTTCCTCTCTCTCTTTATGATGCAGTAATTTCTGTTAATGAGGCGGCCATCTCCTGTATGTTTCAGCACGCTGCTCGAGCATATGGTCTGATCAAAGCCCTCTCCCATCACAGAGCCCGACCTCACATCTTGACACACGTTTAGCACACCTTCGTCATTTCCACAGCTTTTATTTTACAGCCCTGAATGGATCATTTGACGGTGAATGACTCTGAGATTGTAATTGTGTGTCATTTACAAAATTTTCTGATATATTCCCTTGTGCAGTCAGACTATGGCTGCAGATACAGCTCAGGTCCTTTACTTCATTTACCGCGGTGCTTGACATCAACACACCTGATTCTAAAAGGTCCTGTTATAATGGAAGCTACAGCACTGTGCAGTTTCACAGAGCATTTCTCTAGACAAGCAAACAGGTTCAAAACATTTGAAATCTTCTTTACATGAAACTATGAATACAAACTTCAGACTTAGCAGTACCTCTCTTGGTTATTCGGCTTTTGTTGTCATATAGAGTCGTTAATATATTTTGCATTAGCCTTTTACAATGATAGATTTATCTTGATGATTTATCAGCTAACGGAATGTTCTCTCTCTTTTTAAGTTGTATAAATGTTATGGAAAAAACGTTAAAAATTACTGACAGTTCTTATAATTTTTTATATTTGATGTACAGTATCTCACAAAAGTGAGTACACCCTCACATTTCAGCAACATTTTTAGAATAATTTATCAAGGGACAATACTGCAAAAATGTAATATAAATATAACTCTTATTGTCCAAATATCTGGCAACAAAATTGAGGACATTCTAAGTGAACATGCCAAAACTGTGTCCAAAGTGTCAATATTTTGTAGGGACAGCAGTGTTATCTTGCACTGCATTAATCCTCCTGGGCATGGACTTCACCAGAGGTGCACAGGCTGTTGCTGTCATCCTCTTCCACTCCTCACTCCTAAAGACCTCCCGTAGCTGCTGGATGTTAGACACATGGTGCTTCTCCACCTTCCGCTTGAGGATGCCCCACATGAACTCAATAGGGTTCAGGTCTGGAGACATACTTGGCCCCTCCATCACCTTCACCTTCAGCAGCAAGGCAGTTGTTATCTTGGCGGTGTGTTTGGGGTTGTTATGTTGGAAAACAGTTTCTGAAGGGAGGGGATCATGCTCTGCTTCAGAATGTCACAGCACATGTTTCTCTCAATGAACCGGTGAAACTCCCCAGTACCAGTAGTAGACATGCAGCCCCAGACCATGATGCTACCACCACCGTGTTTGGCTGTAGGCAAGGCACACTTTTCTTGGGACTCCTCACTAGGGCGTCACCACACATGCTGGACATCATCTGAGTCAAACAAGTTTACCTTAGACTCATCAGACCACAGGGCATGGTTCCAGTAATTCATGCTCTTGGCCAGGTTGTCTTGCTGTTTGCAGGCTTTTTTGTGAGCCAGCTTCAGAATAGGCTTACTTCTGGGACGACGGCCATGCAAACCGACTTGTTGCAGTGTGTGGCGTATGGTCTGAGCACTGACAAGCTGACCTTACACTTCTGCAACCTCTAAAGCAATGCCGGCAGCACTCATACATCTGTTTTTTGAAGCCAGCTTCTGCACCTGACACACAGCACAAGGACTCAACTTCTTTGATCGACCCTTGCGAGGCCTGTTCCATGTGAAACTCGTCTTGGAAAACCTCTCTATGACCCTGCACTGTACTGTAACTCAGTTCCAGGCTGTTGCCGAACTTCTTATAGCCTAGGGCATCTTTGTGGAGAGCAACAGTTATTTGCCATGAGGTGCCACATTAAACATCCAGTGGTCAGTATGAGAGAATTGTACTCAACAAACCAAATTTTAACTGCTCTAAAACAATATATACAAATTTGTATGCCTTGTGAAGCAGACAAAACACGATGAATAGGACATGTGGCTGTGCATGGTTAAAACGATGTATCACTTAGGGTGTACTCAGTTTTGTCGCCAGCTTTGACAATAATGGCAGTATGTTGCGTTATTTTCAGGAGGACAGTAAATCTTTACTGCTATACAAGTTGCACATTGACTACTATAAACATATCCAAGTTTAATTTCTATAGTATTGTCCCTTGAAAGGGTATACTAAATTGATTGCCGAAATGCTAGGGGTGTACTCACTTTTGTGAGATGTTGTATGTTTTCCTAATATTGAGAAAACTTTCCTAACATTGAGAAAAAAAAGTTTTTTTTTAATCTTTAAATAACATTACTGTTCTTAGAATTGTTTATATAAATGTTCAAATAATGTTTTATAGTTTGTTCAATTCCAACTGCAGCAATGTCAGATTGTGCAGAGGACTCATCTGGTTCCAGTGGTCTTTTCCCAATTGCTGTCTAGGTGACGAGGTCCTCACTGGGGATCTGTCTCTGGGGCTCATCTAGGTGTCCTGGTCTCCGCTGATGTTCAGAGCTGTAGAGGTCATCTCTAGGTGATGATCCACCATCTGATCTGGATACAGACTGGATCTGGTGACTGCAGTGATCATCTGATCTGGATACGGACTGGATCTGGTGACTGCAGTGACCATCTGATCTGGATACGGACTGGATCTGGTGACTGCAGTGACCATCTGATCTGGATACGGACTGGATCGGGTGACTGCAGTGATCATCTGATCTGGATACGGACTGGATCTGTTGACTGCAGTGATCATCTGATCTGGATACGGACTGGATCGGGTGACTGCAGTGACCATCTGATCTGGAAACGGACTGGATCTGGTGACTGCAGTGACCATCTGATCTGGATACGGACTGGATCGGGTGACTGCAGTGATCATCTGATCTGGATACGGACTGGATCTGTTGACCGCAGTGATCATCTGATCTGGATACGGACTGGATCGGGTGACTGCAGTGACCATCTGATCTGGATACGGACTGAATCGGGTGACTGCAGTGACCATCTGATCTGGATACGGACTGGATCGGGTGACTGCAGTGACCATCTGATCTGGATACGGACTGGATCTGGTGACTGCAGTGACCATCTGATCTGGATACGGACTGGATCTGGTGACTGCAGTGACCATCTGATCTGGAAACGGACTGGATCTGGTGACCGCAGTGACCATCTGATCTGGATACGGACTGGATCGGGTGACCGCGGTGACCATCTGATCTGGATACGGACTGGATCGGGTGACCGCAGTGACCATCTGATCTGGATACGGACTGGATCTGGTGACCGCAGTGACCATCTGATCTGGATACGGACTGGATCTGGTGACTGCAGTGACCATCTGATCTGGATACGGACTGGATCTGGTGACTACAGTGACCATCTGATCTGGATACGGACTGGATCTGGTGACTGCAGTGACCATCTGATCTGGATACGGACTGGATCTGGTGACTACAGTGACCATCTGATCTGGATACGGACTGGATCTTGTGACCGCGGTGATCATCTGATCTGGATACGGACTGGATCTGGTGACTGCAGTGATCATCTGATCTGGATACGGACTGGATCTGGTGACTGCAGTGACCATCTGATCTGGATACGGACTGGATCTTGTGACCGCGGTGATCATCTGATCTGGATACGGACTGGATCTGGTGACTGCGGTGATCATCTGATCTGGATACGGACTGGATCGGGTGACTGCAGTGATCATCTGATCTGGATACGGACTGGATCTGGTGACTGCGGTGATCATCTGATCTGGATACGGACTGGATCTGGTGACTGCAGTGATCATCTGATCTGGATACGGACTGGATCTGGTGACTGCAGTGACCATCTGATCTGGATACGGACTGGATCGAGTGGCTACGTTAACCTCTGAATAAGAAATAAATAGACTAATATTAGCATAGATGCCATCTTCTTAAGATGTAACAAGTACATCGTGTTTTATGGGAAGTGTTCCCAGTTACGTTTGACCTAATTAATGCAGCCTAAAAATCCTTTAATGTATTTGAATATTAGAAGCGTATTAGTGTGTTAAGTGTACGACAGGTTAAAGAGATGGGTCTTTAATGTACTGTACACGGACCACCCCATTTTTGTAACTGCGTGTACTTTGTATGCTCTGGTCGCACATGCACATGGAAGTTATTTTGCAGTAATCAGTTTTTCCACGTGGTAGCAACATTGTCCAGAATCATTGTTTCACAGTAGAAAACCAAACTAAAGATACAGAACAACTACAAAAAAAATATATTGGCAACTGCAACAAAAACAGTTCGCACACAACTTCAAATAGAGTATACTTTGAAAGACTACATGTTTGACTGTACTCATACACTAGCAGTGGTGGTCAGTAACGAAGTAAAACTTCTTCGTTACTGTACTTAAGTACTACTTAAGTACAGTAAGTACTTAAGTACTTTAATGGAGTAGTTTTATTTTGAGTAACTTTTACTTTTACTTCACTACATTCCAAAGCATAAGATCTTACTTTTTACTTCACTACATTTCATAAAACATATCGTTACTCCTTATAATGTCACGATCTCAGTGGGGGCTGTCTTGCTTTCGTTGTTCTGGAGCACATGGCCTTTTGTTTTGACAGCGCGCTATGTGCTCCGCTGTCATCACGGTCTTGCTCCGCCCACCTTGTTATTCTATTTGCTAATTTTTCCTTCCCACCTGCACTCTATTCTATCCTCATTATCTCCCCTTTTTCATGCCCTCGTTTCTGCTGTTTTTTTGTCAGTCCGTAAGCATTTGTTCTGTAGCTCTGAGTATCTCTCTGCTGTTGTGTTAGCTGACGTTTTGCTTTATTTTTCTAGTCCTGTCGGTCTGGCGCTACTATTTTTGCATCATTTATTTTATACACTCACCTGTCTCTATAGGACTCTGGTCGGCTCTCTGCCCTGGTTTTTCGCTGTTCGTGTGCTCGTCTCTTCACGGCATCCCTCCAGCTCATCTCGGTTCGTATCCAACGCTTCTCCTGGATCTAAGCGGCGGCTGTTTATTGCCTTCTCTCTGCCCGCCGGCTCGGCTGAAGCCGATCTCTGTTCGGCACGCCGTGGAAGTGAACTTCTCGCCATCGGTGAATGCAAGCTGGTTGATTTTTGGGACTGAGTTTTTGGTTTTCGTTGTATAAATACATTTTATTTTTCACCTGCTGTTGGATTCCGGTCTTGTTCCTGACATATAATACATCACGTGCTCCGAGACGCAGAAGCGGTGTCTGATTCATAAACAAACTGATTCTTTTCAATGAACCTGTTCAATCGGTTCGCAAATCGCAACAAACGATTCATTCACGAATTGCAATGATCCGATTGCAGCTGTTCTCGAGTCGAAAACTCACTGAAATGATCCGTTTAGAGCGAGTCTTCTTCAGTGAACTGAACTCACAAGTAAAGAACCGGGAGATCTTGTGAGCGCGCGCTACTGATGCTGTGAAAAGTAAGTTACTAATGTCGAATTTTAGGATTAATTATTGTAACTGAAAATAATATTTAGGTCAAAACTGTCAGTTGTTTGTGAACTAAATCTGCTGTAAAAGGTGATCTATTTAAGCCCACTGAAATGCTTGAATGCAGACAGATCAACATCAGTCTCTCTAACGTTATGTTTTAGGTCAAAAAACAAAACATTAAAATAACACCGATTATATAAAATAACTCATGCACGTTCATATTCCCCGCTGCAGTTTTATTAAAATGCTATGCATTTAGACCTATGTGACGTCTGTTTTTATATTGTTTATCAACAGTATACATTTTTATATTGTTTAGATCAACTAGCCGAGTAGACAGATATTAATGTTTATTCATAACCATACTGAAAATAAGTAAATATTGTTAGCTGATGCTAACTGTCTAGCTAACAAGCTTGCTGGTGCTAAGTTGAGGACATTTTTAGATATAAAGTCCAAATATCTTTATTCAGCCACCTAGATAGATTCCATCTGAGGGAAAAAGAAAGGATGTGATGTTCAGAACATAGTAACTACAGTAATTATCACAGTGGGAAGTGATGCCCTCTGGGGGCATTGGGTCAGGGGTGTTTTTACACCACAGACAAGGTTTGAGAAGAAAAAAAAATCATTATGAAAATATAATTAGATTTTCTAATTTCAGGCCTAATTCTCATGTCATATATACCTGACGTTCTGCAAAACAACAAGTTCTAAAACACTTTTTTCTTACTGGTGAAGATTCGATGGTGAAATCTGTTTTTTCTCAGGTACATGGCAGTGTAAGCTTCACAGTGAACATTACTACATCACTCTCATCAACATAGTCCATATCAACAAAATATATATCTTGACTCTATATAGTGGTTATTTTGGGAAAAACCCAGGTATTTGGGGCAGTAGGATTATACAAATATGTGCTAATATAAAATTAAATAAAGTAGTCTATATAAAATTGCAAAATAAATCTGTCTCAGTACTTTTTTACTTAAGTACATAAAAAATTGAGTACTTTTGTACTTTCACTCGAGTAAAATTGAAAAAGCAGTACTTTTACTGAGTAATATTTTATTATACGTATCTGTACTTTTACTCAAGTACTTGATCTGTGTACTTTGTCCACCACTGTACACTAGTGTACACATACAAAAACAAAGTTCACTTTGGGCTCAACACGACACATACACTGCTTCCTTTGTTCATGAGCAGAGGAATGCACATGCATGCATTGTGGTGATAATGGCAGAAGACGGTAACTGGGCCTTGAATGTGGTAGGATCCTTGCTGTCTAGTCAGAAAGCTCTTGGATCCAAAAATATCTTAAATGTGTTCCAAAAATGAACAAAGGTCTTACGGGTTACGTGTGTGTGTGTGTGTGTGTGTGTGTGTTTGTGTGTTTGTGTGTGTGTGTGTGTGTGTGTGTGTGTGTGCTCGTGTGTGTGAGAGAGGGAGACACGGTCACATCACAACCGCGACTTAAAGCATGTCAACATATTCTGTTTCACCAAATACACAAAATAATGATCTTAAAAAAATCATCATATGACCTCTTAAAAAAAATATATATATATACACTGGTGTATCTCAATAAATTAGAATGTCGTTAAAAAGTTTATTGTAACTTATTTCAAAAAGTGAAACTTTCATATATTTTAGATTCATTACATGTAAATTAAAACATTTAAAAAGAAAATGGTTTCATTTTGATGATTAGAACTAATAGCTCATGAAAGTCAAAAAATCAGTATCTCAAAATATTAGAATATTTACAGTTGAGTTTCAATTAATGACCATTCCTGCAGTATAAATTATGGGTATCTCTTGTTCTTTGAAACCACAATAATGGGGAACACTGCTGACTTGGCAATGGTCCAGAAGACGATCATTGATGCCCTCCACAAAGAGGGTAAGTCACAGAGTGTCATTACTGAAAGGAGTGCTGTATCAAAGCATATTAAATGTAAAGTTGACTGGAAGGAAGAATTTGGGTAGGAAAAGGTGCACAAGCAACAGGGATGACCGCAAGCTTAAGAATAGTGTCAAGAAAAGGTGATTAAAACACAAAACTTCACTTGGGAGAGCTTCACAAGGAGTGAACTGAAGCTGGAGTCAGTGCATCAAGAGTCATCACGCTCAGACATCTTCAGGAAAAGGGCTACCAAGCCACTTCTGAAACAAAAACATCGTCAGAAGCATCTTACCTGAGCTAAGGAGAAAAAGAACTGGACTGTTACTCAGTGGTCAAAAGCCTTCTTTTCAGATGAAAGTACATTTTGCATTAAATTTGTAAATCAAGGTCCCAGAGTCTGGAGGAAGAGAGGAGAGGCACAGAATCCATGTTTCTTGAAGTCCAGTGTGAAGTTTCCACAGTCAGTGATGATTTGGGCTGCCATGTCATCTGCTGGTTTTGGTCCACTGTGTTTTCTGAAGTCCACAGTCAACGCAGCCATATACCAGGACATTTTAGAGCACTTCATGCTTCCTTTTGCGAACAAGCTTGATGGAGATGCTGATTGCATTTTCCAGCAGGACTTGGCACCTGCACACACTGCCAAAGGTACATGAAGCTGGTTAAATGACCATGGTGTTGGTGTGCTTGACTGGCCAGCAAACTCACCAGACCTGAACATAGAGAATCTATGAGGTCTTGTCAAGAGGAAAATGAGAAACAAGACCAAACAATGCAGATGAGCTGAAGGCCGCAATCAAAGAAACCTTGGCTTCCATACCACCTCAGCAGTGGCACAAACTGATCATCTCCATGCTACGCCGAATTGAGGTAGTAATTAAAGCAAAAGGAGCGCCTACCAAGTATTGAGTACATATACAGTAAATGAACATACTTTCCAGAAGGCCAACAATTCACAAAAAAAACACTTAAGTCTGTGTGCATTGAATTGATTTAATTCACAAGTTTCACAATTTGAGTTGAATTACTGAAATAAAAGAACTTTTCCACGACATTCTAATTTATTGAGATTCACCTGTATATGTGTGTGTGTTTGTGCGTGTGTTTGTGTGTCTTTATTTGCTTATGTATGTATGTATGTACGTACGTACGAATGAAGACAACAAATATAAAATATTAATAATTGATTATGTTTTTGTCCAAAGTGTTTAACCTGTCTGAAGTAAAATGATTTCTGGAGGTGATGCAGCCGTTAGCAGTGGAGAACATCACACAACATAAAGCCAACAACACTCAGAGATGGGCACAAATATATCAAAATGTATTTAAAAATAAAAATACAAAATACTGTGTAGAATTTTTATTTATTTATACAAATACAGTATTTTGATAATACACATAATACATTTGAAATTGGCCATCCAGTGAAGTAACACTATTAAGGACTGTTTACACCAAGAACGATAATTAAAGATAACGATAACAAAATGTATCTAAGTATACAATGCAGTTGTGTCATGTCACTAAATGCTCAAGCTTTTTAAAGCAGAAATTATTCTGATTGGCTGTCAGTTTTTATCGTTCATAATTTTTGTTTTGCTGTTATGGTTATAGTTACATACATTGTATAGTTGCTTAAACTTATATTTATCTGCTGCCTTACATTTCACTGCTGGTTATATTCTGTATAATTGTGCATGTAATGAATAAAAAAATCTTGAATCTTGAGTTGTGGTGTGTTATCTTTTATTCACTTAGATTTAGGATGTACTCGCGCTAGGGGATCTTATCCGCGCTAGAGCACGATTGACCCCCAAAGTCCAGTTAATTTCACAAGTGTGACTGCTCTGTACCGTGTCCAGTGCGGTTCATTTAACCGTGCCCTGGCCCGCTTGAAGAGGTGGATGGGGTGCGGTACACATGTAGTGTGACCGCTAACCGCGCTGGAGCATGGAACAGTTAAAGGTGGGGTATGTCATTTTTCAAAAACGCTTTAGAAAACTGAGCCAGGGCAGAGTAACATAACAAACTTGTAGCCAATCAGCAGTAAGGGGCGTGTCTACTCATGATGTGGAGGAGAGAGCGTTCAGTGATCAGCCAAGCCAAGTGACAGAAAGACATGGTGGATAAAAAACAAAAGTATAAAGCGACTGTTGAAAATCGCTTTAAATTTGTGTCAACACGACATAAACAGAGCGCGGCAGCAGTTTTCTGTCAGGAATTTGTCGCACCGCGCAGCATCCAGTATACACAGCATCACTGATTATAATGACTTCTATAGTATTTTGTCACACCGCTCGCGTCCGGTGTAGACACGGTGTAGCATTGGTTTTGCTTTGTTTCACAGAATTAATCGTTGCATGGGTTGCGTATCCATGTTTATGCATGTCATTAGCTCCTGCCCACTAAAAGCAGATATATTTGCATATATTCCCACTAAAACAGATATATTTGCATACCACGACGATACATAAACGATATAGAAAAAGTGAAATCCATTTACACTTTATATCATCGCCAACATTGATATTGTCATATCGTCATAGCAAGCCGTAATGATTAAAGTTTAATGAATAAATAAAAAAACTAACAAGACAGACTAGTGCTAATGCTATGTTCCCCTGGCTAGTTTTTTTTTTGTTTGTTTTTTAAAGCAATATCGCCTTGTTTTAATGTTAAAGTCATAAACCATAGTAGTGCAATAACCATTTCAAGCATTTTGTATGGTTTATACATAGACAGATATGGTTTATGGAGACGTGTTGAAATCGCGTTTGGTCTCGTACTGTATCGCGTCCCTTGTCATTGTCGGGCACTTGCTTGGCCATTTGTTGTGATTAACAGGAAAGTGTGTTCAGCTGAATTGGAGTAGTATTTTGTTAGATGGTATAAACAGCGTAGTTTACCGCGGCAGCGGTCGCGTGAAGACCGAAGAGTGTAAAGACCATCGACTCCGTGCGACTTGCTGTCTGCAAGCGCGTGTGTGTGTGTCGATTGCGTGGTTTTTAGGACTGTTGTGCAAACCAGCAATGTAACCTTAGCGTGGAAAAATAGCCATTTTTAAAAACGTTTCAATTAAGAGCATGGTTGCAAATATATATGTAAGTTACAGGACTGTGTAGAGCACAAAACAAGACTGTCGTAATTTTAAATAAATTATTTAAGCCGAAAATACTCTCGTGATGATCTGGCCGCAGTGTGTTCTGGGTACCCCTTAGTTTCAAGTAAGCTCGCGAAAGTGCTTGGTTTTAAGGGGTATCTACCCTTTCCCCTTACCCCTACCCCTCGATCAAAATGAGAATTGGGACAGCCCTTACTCTCACGTGAACATGCAAAACTAAGGGGAAGGGGTAAGACAGAGAAATGGGATTCACCCTAAGTGTTTGAGAGAGGCGGGGCATAGAGGACCTACAATAATGTACAGTATTTTAAAAATAATGTTGTTTTTTTACATTAAAGCATGTCAACATATTCTGTTACACCAAATACACAAAATAATGATCTTTAGAAAGCATCATATGACCCCTTTAAAAAAACAAATATT
>QVTF01006616.1:0-27053 GCA_003573665.1 Oxygymnocypris stewartii | reverse complement strand
TGAGAAGATGATTGGAGATCTCTGCATAATGTAGGATCCATGGCCATCAACATTTCTATCTTGTAACCCCCAGTGATGATAGCATTTATGATTTCATAATTTTGGATCTAAAAAAAATAGTTTATTCAATAATCTTATTTTTATTAGTCATCCTGTCTACACTTTTTTTATTTTATTTTGATTTATTTTCCCCCAAAGAGTTCAGCATTGTTGTCAATAATTAAATTGTTCATTTTCCCTAGTTTGTTAATGAAATGGCGCTCACTATGCCAAATCCAGCTCCATTTTTATCTGGTTGGTGAGTCAAGCACCCACTGCTGTCTGACAATTCAAGTCAAGTCACCTTTATTTATATAGCACTTTTAACAATACAAATTGTAACAAAGCAACTGCACAACATCAAAATAGGAAAATAGTGTCAATAATGTAAAATGACAACATTAAACACTCAATTTTCAGTTAAAGGCATTTCATTATTGAATTCAGTGATGGCATCGTCCAGCTCAGTTCAGATTCAATATTATCTGTGCAATCGAGTCGACAATATCGCTGGAAATGAAGTGTCCCCAACTAAACAAGCCAGAGGTGTTAGTGGCAAGGAACCAAAATTCCATCGGTGACAGAATGGAGAAAAAACCTTGGGAGAAACCAGGCTCAGTCGGGGGGCCAGTTCCCCTCTGGCCAGACAAACCAGCAGTTTGTTCCAACTGCAGCAGAGTCAGATTATAAGGGCTCAACTGGTTGCAGTGGTCTTTTCCCAATGGCGGTCTATGTGACAGGGTCCTCACTGGGGATCTGTCTCTGGGGCTCATCTAGGTGTCCTAGGATGTGCAAAAAACAGTGTACTGGGACTTAATAAAGTGATATGAATAGGAGGGATGTGCAGACGGGTTGTTCAGGGTATGTACACAAAAATACGGGTGATGAGAGTATGGATGTTTTTCAGTAACAGTCTTGTAGGTGATTATGAGACTGGGTTTGTGTTTAGGAGCCTGATGGCCTGAGGGAAGAAGCTCCTCCTCAGTCTTTCAGTTTTTGCCATCATGCTCCTGAAAGCGCTTGCCAGATGGCATTAAATGGAAAAGATGGTTACCGGGGGTGAGTTGAGTCTTTGATGATTTTAGCAGCTCTGCTTTTGCAGCATTTGAGGTAGGTGACCTGCAGAGAGGGAAGAGCAGACCCTGAGATGCGTTCAGCTAAACGCACGACTCTCTGCAGAGCTTTGCAGTCCTGGTTTGAGGAATTACCATACCACACTGAGATGAGTCAATACACTTTCTATGGCCCCTGAATAGAAAGTTTTCAGGATAGCTGGTGAGACCCTGAATTTCCTCAGCTGTCGCAGATGGTACAGTCTTTGCCTGGCTTTCTTAACCTGAGTCTGAATGTGTGTAGTCCATGTCAGGTCCTCGGAGATGTTTACACATCTCCGAGGACCAAGGTACTTGAAGCTACTCACCCTCTCCACAGGGGTCCCACTGATCATAAGAGGGGTGTAGGGCCGCTGCTGTCTCTTCCTGAAGTCTACAATCAGCTCTTTAGTTTTGCTCACGTTCAGAGAGAGACAGTTGTCCTGGCACCATGATGTGAGTCTCTCCACCTCATCCAAGTATGCGACCTCGTCATCGTTGTTAATGAGGCCCAGAACCACAGTATCGTCCGCAAATTTGACAATAGAAGTGGAGCTGCGAGAGGACACGCAGTCGTGTGTGTAGAGAGAGAGTAGAGCAGGGGGCTCAGGACACAGCCCTGTGGGGCACCTATGTTCAGGGTGATGGAGTTGGAGGTGAACTGGCCGACTTTCACCACTTGTGGTCTGGCGGTGAGGAAATCTTGAATCCAGTCACAGAGTGAAGTGTTTAGGCCGAGGTCTGAGAGTTTGACAGCTAGCTTGGTGGGGACTATAGTGTTGAAAGCTGAGCTATAGTCAATGAATAACAGCCTGACATAGTTGCCATTTTGCTGTCGATGTGAGTGAGGGAGGAGTGCAGTACCTGGGAGATGGCATCATCAGCAGACCTATTTGGTCGATAGGCAAACTGAAGAGGGTCCAAAGTAACAGGAATGGAGGAGCAAATGTGTTTCTTTAAAAGTCTCTCAAAAACCTTCATGACTGTCGATGTGAGGGCAACTGGACGATAGTCATTCAGGCAAGAGGGTTTACTGTTCTTAGGCACAGGGATTATAACAGATTTTTTAAAGGAGGTGGGAACAACAGAGGTAGCGAGGGACTCATTAAAGATGGAAGTAAACAAACCAGCAAGCTAATCAGCACAGGACCTCAGAACGCGGCCAGTAATCCCATCAGGTCCTGCTGCTTTCCTGACGTTCACTCTCCTTAGTTCCCTCCGAACGTCGTCCTCTGAAAAGGTGATAGCATAATCATCGCTGCTCTGTCTGCTGCTTTCTGACGCGCTGCTCGGCAGAGTCGCGCTGCCACCATTACATTCAAAGCGGCCGTAGAAGGTGTTTAGCTCTTCGGCCAGCAACGGATCTGCTCTCACCTTTGCGGAGGAGTTATTTCCAGAGGAACAAATGGTCTTCAGTCCCTGCCACATGTGTCGAGAGTCATTGAGCTGGAAATGTGACTCAATTTTCTCCCTGTACCGGCGCTTAGCGGCTCTTATTGCACGACGGAGAGCGTAGCACGAAGCTTTGTACTCGCTCATGTTTCCTGACAACAGACCGGCGTTGTATGCGGCAGTACGATGGTTAACCGCATCACGGATTGATCTGTCCACCCACGGTTTCTGATTAGAAATGTCCTTATTGTTACCGTTTCAGTGGCCTGTTCGGTTAGCGTGTTTACGAAGCTTAATGCTACATCCGTGAATTCGCTGACGTCAGATGAACTCGCCCGGAACATGTCCCAGTCGACGTCATCAAGAGACGCCTGTAGCATAGCTTCAGAGTGGGAGGACCAGCGCGTCACTTCCCTCTCCACCGGCGGTTCATGAGCGATCCTTTGTTTGTTTTCCGGTGTGAGGAAAATGGCGGCATGATCTGATTTGCCAAAAGCCGTCAGTGAGTGGGCTTTGTAGGCATTTTTGAGCGGAGTGTAGCAATGATCGAGTGTATTCAGTCCTCTGGTTGGACAGGATATGTGCTGATGAAAGTTCGGCAAGACATTCTTGAGGTTGGCTTTGTTAAAGTCCCTGGCGTTGATGAAGGCAGCGTCAGGATGTTTGTTGTTATATCCGCTGAGCTCATCGTGGAGTTTGGACAAAGCCAAGCTAGTGTCAGCCTGTGGTGGAATGTAGACAGAAGTAATGACGATTGATGAAAATTCCCGGGGCAGATAGAATGGGCGGCAGATAATGGAGAGGTGTTCTAGATGCGGCGAGCAGGAACGCGACAGAATAGAGATATTCCTGGGGTCACACCATTTCCTGCTAATCATGAAACACACTCCACCACCTTTGGTTTTTCCGGCCTCGACTGTTCTGTCCATCCGTAAAACAGAGAAGTTATCAGACGGCGTTACAGCGGTGTCCGGGGACCGTCGGCGTGAGCCATGTTTCAGTCAAACAAAAGATGTTGCAGTCCCTAATGTCCCGTTGGAAACTTATCCTGGCTCTAAGATCGTCCATCTTATTCTCCAAGGATTGGACATTAGCGAGCAGAATACTCGGTAGAGGAGGACTGTGAGCCCTTTTCCTCAGTCTGTTGCGTATTCCAGCGCATCTCCCGCGATGTTTCTTTCGCCTCCTGCAGTTATTCAGGTGGTCATTGTTCAACTCGTTGTTCCGAAGTATCTCCAATGGCCACGCTGGGTCCATAGATAAAGTATCCTTAATCAGGTTAGTGTAGCGCTGTCCAATGTCCAAAATTGTTCTTCTGTCGTACATAATCATTGCAGACGATACACGTATCAAAAAGAGAAGTAAAAAAGTAAAAAATAGGAAAAATAAACATAAAAAGCACAGTTCTGAGCGGAGCTAATTCACAGGCGTCTGAACTCAGCAGCGCCACTGGAAGAAGGGCTGTAGGGGCCATTCAGGGCTGTAGGGGGTTTAGAGGTTGTCTCTAGGTGCTGATCCACTATCTGATCTGGATGCGGACTGGATATGGTAATTGCAGTGACCATCTGGGCTGGATAAAGACCGGATCGGGTGGCTACGGTGACCTCGGAATAAGAAAGAAACAGACTAATATTAGCGAAGATGTCAATCTTCTTACGATGTAACAAGTACATCGTGTTTTATGGGAAGTGTTGCAATTACCGGTTGACCTAATTAACGCAGCCTAACGGATTTGAATATTAGAAGTGTATTAGTGTGCTATGTGTAAGCCAGGTAAAATAGATGGGTCTTTAATCTAGATTCTAGACCTTCCGAACATTTTTTAGGTTGATTGTTGCAGAGTTTGGGCGCTAAATAGAAAAAGGATCTGCCACCCGCAATTGATTTTGATATTCTAGGAATTATCAAATGGCCCGTGTTTTGAGAATGCAGTGGATGTGGACTATAATGGGATAAGAGCTTGCTCAAGTACTGACGAGCTAAACTATTCAGGGCTTTATAAGTAATTAACAAGATTTTAAAATCTATACGATGTTTAATAAGGAGCCAGTGCAGTGTTGACAGAACCGGGCTAATGTGTTCATACTTCATGTGGTCTGTCAAAATTCCTTTGTCTTTAAGACATAAGGCTGGACTGGTACCTTTTGAAAAGCAGATTGAGAATGTTTGTTAAAACACAGAATTCAGAGAACTGCTGTGAGATCAGTGAATAATCAAGATTAATACAGTTAATAGAATAACAAAATTTGAAACCGTCTCTGTAGTGATCAAATAAATATTCAGCACCTGTGCACGCAAAGGGAAGTGAGTGTTTCTGTTTAGTTCATCAATCTGTTGAAGCTGACTTTTGATTGATCCTGCCAGTTTTGCATTTCAGGATGTTCTCTTCACCCTCAGGAAAAGTTTCAAGTGAAAAATTCACATTTTCCTGCTTTAAGTCAGCCTTTCTCCATGTTGAAGTGTGCCTCCTCTTTCAGGAGGGGAGTTGACAATCTATCAGCCTCACCCACTTCTTTCTCTGCAGCCATGTCTTTGCTTCTTTACTGCATTGTTAGACAGACTCCAGTTCTTTGCTTCCTTTTGTCAAGGCTCTGTTCCAGAAGCCATCTGAAATTTGAACACTCTGAATCTGCATTAATCAAATTGAACCTTTGTAAACTCTGACCAAATTGTGTCTGAGCAATCAGCTCTTATCTTATTTACATTTTTCAACCATCTCTTTCACTGCTTCCTTAAAAAAAAGGTTAAATAAAAATAAATACATAAAATAAATAAAAAAGGTAATCTGGTTAAAAACAGCAGTTCCCTTATTCTATTTTAGTAAAGCAAGCTGTCCCAGATATAAAAATATACACATTTTCAGATATTATATATAAAGTTTTAAGCACGTGCAATATTTGGATTCATCTATTAAGACAAGTCATGAAATAAATGTATATCTTATTTTAATTAATCTATTATTATTTCAATACTCTGCAAAGTCTATATCTTGGATCACCTTTTTAAAATAACATTCATACATGTCCCTTTTTTAGATAGGGCTCACACATTCATTCACTCTTCTCCAGTGTAACACCAGCTGTGCCCATCTCCGCTGCCTGACCACACCCAAGTGACGTCCAGGAGGGGCATGCACCTCTGGTCAACCAGATACAGAGCTTATTTTCTCATACAGCCACAATCACTCACACAGACACGGACACATACATTAAAAAAGTTATAAAGAATTTATATTCATCCAAATCTTAAGATTTATACATTATTAAGGACTCGTCCAGCTACCATTAAAATCAGTATATCTTTAACAATTTCATTTATCCAGCGATAAAACAAACAAAATAGTACTTTATCAAATTTTGAGCTAGGTAACACAATCTTTGGCAAATAGTTTCAAACTTGAAAATCACACAGCACAAGACACCATTCTTTATAAATTAAACAAGGTTTATTTGCTAACTGTTATTCTACAATACATGGACCAAACTTACTAAAACACATATACACACATACACATATACACACACACACACACACACACACACAGGTCAGAAGTTTGCAGTTTGAAGAAAGTTTAAGTCTAGCACTCTTTTGCGATCTTATAACTTTTATCAGAGGTAGATCACAAGTAGAGACTTCGCTATCTTCAACTTTCAGTTGAGTTTGAAAGCTGATCTGGTGATTATGCGTGTTTCTGCGTGGTTGATGGAAACCTCCGGCTGTTGTTGGTTAGCTTTGCGTGACGTGTTTCTAGGAAAGCCCTCCTGTGATTGGCGGTTGTTCCTGGTGACGTTAGAGTGACTCGTTCCCTTGAAGTTCTTCTCTGAGTTTCGAGTGGCTTCCGGCTCTAACTCTTAGAGGTCTCTTCAGTGAGAAGTTTGTCGAAGTATTATTTGTCACACACAAAATATATATACAAATGTGTATCTATTACACAAGTTAAGGCATATAAACATTTCTAAATTACTAAATACTAAAATACAAAAAAATACTAAATTCTAAATAACCACACCAAGCCTATACAAGACATAAGGTACAACATTAATATACAGTATATTGTATCTTAAGTGTATTGCTTTAATAGCAGCAACAATTATTACTTGTCCTTTTGAAATACTTTATAACAGTTTGAGTCTCTTTGTCTGATAAAGGAAATAAAAAGCACATTCTGGTTGGATGCGGGAGAAGAATGGGAGGGGGTGTTTCACGGTCATGAGAATGTCACATTGAGGATCTGCAGAGCTTCAGTGCTGGACATCTTCTTGTAAAACTGTCTTCCATTATTTAATTATGCGTTAAACGGTCATCCGGGACCATGTCCAAGGTTTCCTTAGGATTAATAATTGCTGTCCTGCTTTCTCTCTCGACAAGGCTCTACACATCCCCCTTTGCTCGGTGAGGTTCCCATGGCGGGCAATGGAACAAGAGGCAGAGAGAACAGGCACACACAAGACACAAGCAATCTCCATCACTGACTGAATCCTGGCATAGGATAATTTGGGAATTAACAGGTTAGAAATTTGAGAAGACGTAGGGATGCACTGTTTAGGATTATTTGTAATTGGGTCATTTTGATTGGTTTAATTGTCAGGGGTTTGACGAGGCGGTATAGGCGTGCTCTCAATCAGGTTGGTTGGGTTCTCAGGTTCGGGATCTTGGTTGGTTTTATCACGTCGGAAAATGCGAGGGACACCGGATGTGCATTTGTTGAAAGACTCTTGAATGCCGTTCACTCGCTTGTGTAGGAGGAAGGCCAGTGTCAAAGTCACAAAATATCCTACAATAGTAGAGATGCAAAGCGCTGTGTCAGCAGCAGACCGAGACCGAATGATTGGTGCACCAGCGGGTGGAAGGCGATAAATAGCTTCTAAAGCTGTACCAGCTGGAGTCAAATCAATGAGTTGTGTTCCTTCCTCCTTGATCCTTCCTTCCAAATCGGGATCGAGGATGAATGAATGTTGTTTGAAAAAGGGCGATATTTTGAGTTAAGCCTGATACTCGTCATCAGTAAGGTGATACAATACCAAATCGTCAATATGGAGGATTGAGCCTGTAGGGACAATGATCCATAAAGTTTGGTTGGGCAGAATAATGTGTGTGGCAGTGTTGTGTTGATCGTATGTGAGGGTAGCTGTTCGCGCTGGGGTGTTGACCAGCCATCGGTTTCCGATGATTTTGGCTTGTGTTACCTCAACTTGAGAATGTGGTGTCGCTTCGGTGGGGCAGTTAGTGTCGGGTCTAATGGATTCTAGGCCTCAGATGCCTCGGCAGAAGAAGTGAATGTCTTTAGTGAGCGTACACATATTTAGGTTTGGGGCCAGATACAAATGCTCATTGTTATCGTGATACGCAATGACTTCAGGAGTGTGGATTTTGACATAGGTGTTCCCTTGTCAAAATCTCACATTCACAACGTCTTTGAGCCGGTAAATGTTATTGGCGTCGGTAATGGGCAAACTGATTGAGAAAGGCCAAGTCGCTTGCTTTTGGGTCTACGTATAATGGAATAGCGCTACCCAGGGAAAAGGCGAGATGGGTATGGATGGGACTAGTGGGGCCTGCAGTGGCCAAAGTTAGGATGTTTTGGACAAGGGTAAGAGGTATCAAGTAGTGTGGAATCCAACCCATGGCTAAGTTATTGATCGAGGAACTTACTTCGCGTAGAATGTCGGTCATGATTTGGCAGGTTGCCTCGATCGGTTGACAACGGTTCTCACAACGAGTTAAGATGAATTTATTGAAGGGAGTCAATCTCAATTTTGGGACATGGATTTAAGGATTGGTTAAGGTAGTTCCCCAATGAGGGGACTGGAGGGGAAAGGAGGCTATACAAATAAAATATTAATTTCTATATAAAAGAAAGAGAAAAAAATAAACAAAAAACAAAGTGAGACAGGAAGACAAAAAACAAAAACAAAGAGACACAAGGACACCGAATAAGGTGAGGCAGCAAACGAGTGTTACATGTGTGGAGTAACTCCTCTCTACCAGAAGTTGGCCCTAGCAGTGCAGCTGAGGAAAGTGTTGTGTCTAAGCAAGGTAGCTATATGTTTTCCTAGAACGACATAAATTATTTTAGTGTGGTGTAGAGCATATGATTGTCGGTCTGTGTCATTGGGTTTGATCTTCCCCCTTTTCCTGTCGGCTGGAGCCCTGGTGCCTCTTTAGCTGGTTTCGAGGGACCAATCAAAGGACTGGCTCGCTGCACCCTTGTCTGATATTGATTCGATAGGCAGCAGGTGAGAGCTTGTCTACAATTTTGTGGGGTCCAGTTAGGTAGGAACTTCTTTGACAGGCGATGGGGAGCATTCTGCCTTGATTGGGCAAAACTGTAGTACCACACTTTGTCTCCAACATTGAGCTCATGCATGGTGAGAGGCCTTTTGGTCATACTAGGCTTTACGACCTTCAGCGCTTCTTTTGAGGTACTGTTGCGCAAAGGCGAAAGTCGTTCTCGGGTGCTGATGCAACTCTTCCAGGTACTGGTGAGTGGTATAGGCGGTGACGAGATTCAGGTCACCAGGTTGGTACAGCAGGTGAAGCGGCAGCGTCATACTTCTCCCTGTCATCAATGTGAATGGGGGTACTCCGGTAGACTGGTGAGGGGTGGCTCGAGTGGCCATTAGAACCAGAGGAAGTTTAATATCCCGATCCTTTTGATTGGCGGACACGTACTTCTTCAACATGCTGACCACTGTCCTATTGGCCCGTTCATCTTGATCTGAGGAAATTGGGTGATGGCTTAAATGGATCTTGGCCTGTTTACCCAGGAGTTTCCACACGTCCTGCATGACCTCGGCGGTGAAGTGGGTTCCTTGGTCAGAGTTGACTCTTAAAGGCAGTCCGAATCTTGAGAAGATGTGGTTCATTAACAGGCAGGCTGTCATTTCTGATGTATCATTGCTGGGAGGCACTCGATCCAGTTTGTGAATTCGCAAACTACGGTGAGGAAGTATTTGTTACCCCGTGTTGATCGTGACAGGGGTCCTACTCAGTCTATTTGGAGGTCTGGCCATGGGACGATCATTCCTTTCTTTTGCAGTGGTGCTCGGTGGTTTGGATTTTCCGGTTGGAACTGGCAACACACCAGGCATCCTTTAACGTATTCTGCTACATCTTGCTGCATGCCAGGCCAGTATACTACTTGCTTGAGTGTTTCATAGGTGGCCTTGACACCGTGGTATCCTGCGCATGGTCCATCGTGGGCATGTGTCAGCATAATCCCCCTTTGGCCCAGAGGGACTACTAACTTTGCCGCAGAGAGGGGCTCAGGGACATATGTGAGAACGCCGTCTTGTAGATGCAGCATGTGCTTGATGGAGTTGAGTGTGAGGAGCTCAGAATTTCGTGTTTAGGTTGGAGGTGGAAATGGGATGAGTTAATGGGTCGGAAATGTGGAAATGGAAGTTAGTGGTCGTGCAATGTCAGCGTAGTTTACGATGAACTGTCGTGAGTAATTTCACACCCTCACTTCTCCTTTCCTCTTCTCTTTACTCCCTGCTGCTATATTCTAATTTGACTACTGCTACTGTTTTCTGAGATTTTGCCTGTGAGAAGATCATGAGCAGAGAACTTTCGCAATTGAACAGGTATTTGTGAAACTTGAGAACTACGTTTCAAAACTGTCTTCTATTTATCTTCCTCTATTGTGAAATTCTACCCCTCCAAGTTAAAGCAGGTCAATGAGAAGAAAGGCATCGGCAAAAGAAAGCACGCACGAGAGACACGCTAACCAGCGTTGTGGTGTAAATTTAGCCATTAAGGGACCAGTAGTGTCATTGTTGTTGTTTTCCTCCATCCAGGAGAAAAATTTGAATAGCAATCATAGTCCTTTTACAAAAGAGAAAACCAGTTTACAATCCTCTGACTAGAAGCGTCCTTCTAAATCAGACTCAACAAAAAAAAGAGCGACAAGAGGAAAATCAGCTATCTGTAGCTTGTTTATTGAAGATGCAGGACAACCACCTAGCAGTGCATTACAATAGTCCAGTCGAGAGGTCATAAATGCATGAACTAACTTTTCTGCATCAGAAACAGTTAACATGTTCCGTAGCTTGGCAATGTTTCTAAGATGGAAGAATGCTGTTTTTGTAACATGGAAAATATGATTTTCAAAAGATAGGTTGCTGTCTAATATAACACCCAGATTTTGGACTGTAGAGGAAGTAAAAGTACATCCATCTAGTTGCAAATTGTGATCCAATATATTTTGTGTACTGTTTTTAGGTACAATAAGTAATATCTCGGTCTTATCTGAATTTAATAGAAGAAAATTATTGGTCATCCAATCTTTTATATATTTTACACACTTCGTCTGATGCAAGAAGCAAGTCATTTGTGATTTTAACAAGTGCAGTTTCTGTGCTATGGCGGTGCCTTAAACCTGACTGAAATTCTTCATAGATATAATTTCTTTTGCAAGAAGGAGCACAAATTTTTTAAATTAAGTTTTATATTTTTGACATAAACGGAAGATTTGAAATGGGCCTATAATTTGCCAGTTCACAAGGATCTAGTTTTGGTTTCTTAATAAGAGGCTTAATAACCGCCAGCTTGAATGGTTTTGGGACGTGACCTAAAGATAATGAGGAGTTAATCATATTGAGAAGTGGTTCTTCTGCTACAGGTAACAACTCTTTCAATAATTTAGTGGGTACAGGATCTAATAAACATGTTGTTGGTTTAGATGCAGTGATAAGTTTATTTAGCTCATCTGGTCCTATATTTGTAAAGCAATGCAGTTTTTCTTTGGGTGCGATGAATGAAGCTGAAGTACTAGATGATCTAGAATCTACATTTGTTATTGTATTTCTGATGTTATGTATTTTTTTCAGTAAAGAAATTAATAAAGTCGTTACTGTTAAACTGTGAGGGAATATTTAGATCTGGTGACATCTGTTTATTTGTTAATCTAGCCACTGTGCTAAATTAAAAACCTTGGGTTATTTTGGTTATTATCTATGAGTTTGCTGATACGTTTGGTCCTGGCAGCTTTTTGAGTCTGTCTATAGCTGGACATACCGTTTTTCCATGTAATTCTAAAGACTTCCAAGTATTTTTTTCTCCATTTGCACTCAAGATTAGGAGTTTCTTTCTTGAGAGAATGGGTATAACTGTTGTACCATGGCACAGCATGTTTTTCTCTAACCTTTTTTAATTTGATGGGGGCAACAGTTTCTAGCGTATTAGAGAAGATAGTTCCCATGTTGCTAGTAATTTTGTCTAGTTCATCTGTAGTTATGGGCACATAGAGCAGTTGAGATAAATCAGGCAGGTTATTGATGAATCTGTCTTTAGTGGCTAGAACAATAGTTCTGCCTGGACAATAACGCGGAGCCATATAGTTCAAATTAGTAATATGCAGCATGCACTATACAAGGAAATGGTCAGTAACATCACTTTGAGGAACGATATCTATATCAGTACGATAAATTCCATGCGATATTATTAAATCTAGTGTATGATTAAAACGATGCGTGGGCCCGATGACGTTTTGCTTGACACTAAAATAGTTTATTAGGTCAGTAAATGCAAGTCCTAATGCATCATTTGTATTATCAACGTGAATGTTACAATCTCCAACAATTAGTGCTTTATTAACATTAACCAATAGGTCTGAGAGGAAATCTGAAAATTCTTTTAGAAAATCTGTATATGGCCCTGGCGGTCTATACACAGTAGCAAGAGCAAGAGATAAGACATTTATTTTGCATATCTGACAGTGTAACATTAAGCATAAGTATTTCGAATGAGTTAAACCTGTATCCTGTTTTCGGAGTAACATTGATAATATCACTATATATTGTTGCGACACCGCAGCCACGACCAGTCTGACGAGGCTGATGCTTATAACAGTAGCTAGGTGGAGTAGATTCATTTAGACCAAAATAATCATTTGTTTTAAGCCGGGTTTCAGTCAGACGGAGTACATCCAAACTATTATCTGTGATAATTTCATTTACAATAACTGCGTTCTGTGTGAGTGACCGGATGTTTAGGAGCCCAAGCTTTAAAAATAGCTTTTGTTCATTTATTTAGCATTTTTCTGGTTTAATCACGATCAGATTTTTTCTAGATCCTGCATTAAATTTATATTTTGACCTCACTATTCGGGGAACAGTCAAAGTCTGTATAGATTGGACACTGCACGTACCTCTATCATTTAGGTGGGTAGAACAAAAGTCATCATAGCAGCTTTTTGAGAATTGGCTTTCTAGTCAGATGGAGCGTAGAATCCTGGAGATGTTGTCCGACAGGAGTTCCGGTCCGACTCTGCTGGGGTGCAGGCCATCAGCATGGAAAAGCCTAGCACACTCCCAGAAAAGATTCAAATTATTAACAAAGAGCAGTTTCTGATCTTTACACCATGACAACAACCATTTGTTTAAAGCAAACAGTCTACTGAACCTTTTGGGTCCTCGTCGATACGTGGGAAGAGGTCCTGACATGATGATTTTCATCATGGGGGATGTGCTGCATACCATCTCGATCAGGCTCCTGAAGTCCCTCTTCAGTGTCTCTGTCTGCCGCAGCTTGGTGTCGTTAACCCCCGCGTAAATCACAACAGCCGCAACGGCTGCAACGCTGTCATCATCCTTCAGGATCGCGGGTATCGGCGCAGAAACATTAAGAACATGAGCACCAGGGAAACAGTGAGTGAGCACTTTACCTTCAGCTAACGTAGCACGGACGTGCCGGACGATTGAGTCTCCGATGATCACAGCATCACGTTCCGTCTCGCAGAGAGGAGCGAAGCAGTTACGGGAGGAGATCTCAAAGACCGGAGGGGAGAAATCGTTGACCGGGGCCTGGATCGCATCTTCCGCTGCTGCACCCAGGGTCCTGGGTTTCCCAGCGCCAGAGTGAAGGACATCTGGGAAGATCGCATCCCGCAGTCTTCCGATTCAACTCTCGAAAGTCAACACATAGCCTTAAGCTACTATCCTTCTTCAGGACACAGACAACTGGTGATGAATACAGTAAAGAGGATTTCTTTATCCAGCCATGGTCAAGGAGGTTTTGGACATACAATTTAATTTCCTTGTATAGGGGTTTTGGAATTTAATTGTAGCATTTCTAAATGTCGTCTTTCAGATTTATCTTCAATTTCAGATTTGGGATACAGCCTACATCTCCATCATCGTGAGCGAAGACATCAGATTGGTCATATAGCATTTGTCTAACTATCTCCTGCTCTTGTTCTGAAAGGTGTTCCAAATCGACAGGTGGGTGCCACTTAACTGTTTTGTCAATGGGTAACTGACATGCATTATCCACCTGGCTCAACTGATTTACATGAACAACACTTTCCTTCTGGTTGTTTTCTTTTCCAGCACCATCAGGAGTGAGAGGTAGAATTTCAGACACCAAAGTGATGGTACCCAACATTGTTCTTGCGGGGAGATAAATTTCATGCCGAGTGGAATTCAGAACAGGAATCTTCACGACTTTAGAGGCACCCTTTGGCACATCCACCACAGTAGGAAATAGTTCAAGGCCATCTTGGACTGGACATTCCGGGAGTGGTTCAAATGGCATGACTCCACCTTCAGGCCAACCTCTAATTCTGCACTTGACTTCGCAAAGTTCACCTCTTTTAACCGTGAATCCTTTCTTCCCTACTTTTACCATTTAACTGTCTGACATTTCCTCATAATCTGTTAATTGAGCGACAACATTGACAATTTTGTTAGCTCTACTCTGTCTTACATTCATAGCTTCACTCAGCAGAATGGTCAGATTTTTAGTGCTGTTTGGCTGGTCACTTTTTACTCTGATCAATTCTTCAATGATATTAACATATTATAGCGAATACCATTCAGTAAATGGCAAGTGGACACTTGTCCCACTTGCAATTTATTGTATGGGAACAGTTTAAGTGTTTAGTGGAACACCCCACTAAACTATTATAGTGGTCCCATTCATTAAATAGCATGTAGACACATGCCCCACTTACAATTTATTGTATAAGAACACTTTAAGTGGTTAGTGGAAATTTGCCCACAAATGTTTATTTGGACATTTTAAATAAAGGTGTATTCATGATAAATAAATATTTTATTGAACTCAGCAGCTCCCCCTGAGTCCACATCACCCAGTTTCATCCCAAACATCCACTGTCCACAGACCCATTATTTTCAATTATGGCATAAATTACTAGTGGGATCTCAATATCTCAGCACTGGGAGAGCCTAGAGCCTCCAAACTTAAATTCCTGTCTTAGTCTTAGTGCCCTCTATCAGAATCCAGAGATTGGTTAAACTTTTTTTATCGACCGAATAAACCCCAAAGGGGTACGTACGCATTATAGGTTTTATTTGGTCTGACAAAAAAGTTGATTAAATCTTCTTGGATTCTGATAGAAGGCACTGAGACTAAGACATGAATGCAAGTTTGGAGGCTCCAGAGCTGAGATATGGAGGTCCCACTCACAAATTATACAAAAAAAAATTAAGCTCAGATGAGCTTTATTTGTCACATACACAATTATACAGAGTATAATGAGGAGTGAAATGTGTTCTCTGCATTTAACCCATCCAAGTGCACACACTTGGAGCAGTGGGCAGCCGACTGTGCAGCAGCCGGGAAGCAGTCACGGACTTCCTGCCAGAGCTGGGATTCGAACCCACAACCTTGTTACCTCAGGTTTCAAGTCCATTAGGCCACGACTGCCTATTTATTGAAATAGGGCTTTCATGGACAGTGGAATTTTTGGACAAAACTGGGTGCCGCGGACTCAGGGGTACCTGCTGAGTGCAGTAAAATACGTTTTATCACAAATGAACCTTGAACTGAAGTGTCCCAAAAAAACATCTTGAGCACATTGAATAGGTCGGAAATGGACGCGTCCCACTTCCAACATATTCAATGGGCCCCAGGTAGGAGGTTTATGGAAACTATGATTTATGGCCTTTAATCTTGAACTATTTCCATCAAACCTATATAACAGCGCTCAGAAGGCCCCCTGATTCAGAAGCACACAGTTTGGTGCCAAAATTCCACTGTCCACAAACCTACTATCTGGGGTCTATTGAATAAGCTGGAAATGGAAGCGTCCCCCTGACCCATTATAATGATTCCTTGCCATTTATTGAATGTGGACATACATCCCACTTGCAGTTTATTCGATGGGATAGTGGACAATTATCCCACTAACCTATTATCAAGATCCCCTTCATTAAATTGGAAATTGGCACAGATCCCACTTGCAACTTATTGAATGGTATTGGATTATTAGGTTGGTGGACAATCATCCCACTAACCTACTATAGGGATCCCATTCAATAAACTGCAAATGGACACAGATCCCACTTGCAATTTATTGTATAGGTTCGGTTTAATAGGTTGGTGGAAAAATCATCCCACTGTAAAGACTGGTCAGAGGCGAGTGGATCCACTTGCAGCAATATTTATTAGACAGAATCAATCAGGCAATGGTCAGCAGGCAGAACAGGAATATCAGAGGCAGAGCAGAGACGTAAACAATACCAGGCAGGGGTCGAGGTCACAGGCACAGGTTCAGAATTCCAAGGTCGGGCAGTCCGGGGTCAAACACAGAGATAGCAGGATGCATAACGCTCAGAATGTCAGCCGGGGCAAAACAAGACTTCGCAGTGAGTGCATGTGAGAGTGCTGCTTAAATGTGTGTGAGTGAATGAGGTGCAGGTGTGGTGAGACAATCAAGACTAATGAGTGAATGGTGACAGCTGTGTGATTGGTGTAATGGTGGACGGGAATGTGTGAGTGCAGTGCATGATGGGAGATGTAGTCCATGGGTGATGTGCAGTTGAGTGAGTGGCACCCACATTCATGACACCCACTAACCGATTATAGGGATCCCATTCATTAAATTGCAAATGGGCACAGACCCCACTTGCAATTTTTTGTTTGGGAATGCTTTAAGTGGTTAGTGGACAATCATCCCACTTACCCATTATAGCGATCCTATTCATTAAATGGCAAATGGACACAAGTCCCACTTGCAATTTATAGAATGGGAACACTTTAAGTGGTTAGTGGACAATCATCCCACTAACCTATTATAGTGATCCCATTCATGAAATGGCAAATGGACACATGTACAACTTGCAATTTATTGTATGGGAACAATTTAAAAAGTGGCTAGTGGACAATCATCGGAAGTCACCGGAACATTTGCTCACTATAGTGGGTAATCGTACAAATAGTTGACTTGGGAGTGGTAAGTGTGGATCCAGGGTTCATTGCACACTTTAGTGGGTAATTGGACAAATAGTGGGTCCATGGGATGGGGTGTGGCTTGGGTGTGGTCAGCGGAGGTCCGGGGGTCATTGAGCACTTTAGTGGGTAATTGGAATAAAAGTGGGTCTGTGGGTTGGGGGCGTGGTTTGGGAGTGGTCAGTGGGGGTCAGGGGGTCATTGAGCACTTTAGTGGATAATTGGACAAATAGTTGTTCTGTGTTTGATGGGGGTGTGGCTTGGGAGTGGTCAGTGGGGGTCCAGGGGTCAGTAGTGGGTTCATCGTGCAGGGGGAATCGAGAATGCGTCCACCCATAGACTATATGAATGGCCCAGAAGCCCATTGCATTAATCCTGGAGTGGGACGGTGTGGATGAAGGCAGCACTGCTTTTGAGGGCCTCTGATTTCACGGGGCTCCTGTCGGGCCCCCGGTTGGGTCAGGCCTCCCAAAACCCACCCGGGTTTATCGGCGGCCGGGGAGCATCGGCAGGGGGTGCCAGCCGGTCCCCCAAAAATTTTGGGTGGGAGGGGCTTAGCATTCACGATCCCGCATATGCGAACCCCTTAGCCAATGACTGTTTGGACGGGTTTTTAAATTATGTGCTTATTAATTAAAGGAAGTCCAACCTTTGTTAGGCTTTTTTTTACAATGGAGTTGATGTGAGTGTCCCAATTCAGATCCTGAGAGATGATGGATCCCAGGAACTTGAATGACTCCACTGCAGCCACAGTGCTGTCTATGATGGTGAGTAAGGAGATTGCAGGTGGCTTCTCCTGAAGTGCACGAACATCTCCACTGTTTTGAGCGTGTTGAGCTCCAGGTTGTTTAGACTGAACCAGACAGCCAGCTCTTTAACCTCCTGTCTGTAAGCAGACTCATCACCGTCCTTGATGAGTCCGATGAGTGTGGTGTCATCTGCAAACTTCAGGAGCTTCACAGAGGGATCTTTAGAGGTCCAGTCGTTGATGTACAGGGAGAAGAGCAGTGGGGAGAGAACACATCTCTGAGGGGCACCAGTGTTGGTGGAGTGGCTGTTTGACATGAATTTCCCCAGTCTCACTAGTTGCTGCATATCTGTCAGAAAGCTGGTGATCCACTGACAGATAGAGCTAGGGACAGAGAGCTGGGTTAGTTTGGTCTGGAGGTGTGTAGGGATGATGGCGTTGAAGGCCGAACTAAAGTCAACAAACAGGATCCTCACATAAGTCCCTTATTGTCTAGGTGTTGCAGGATGTCATGCAGTCCCATGTTGACTGCTTCATCCACTGACCGGTTTGCTCGGAAATGCAAAATGCAAGGGGTCCAGTCCATTACAAACACAGTGAAATACAACCATGCACATGTGAGTGCTGGTAGAAGTAATCTCAGCAGGCAGAGGGACGGGGCTGAGGTGCATAAATAGTCCACACATTGGGAACAGCTGAGAGTGATGAGTAGGTGCACAGGTGTGTGGAGTGAAGTGATGAGTGGGTGCACAGGTGTGTGGAGTGAAGTGATGAGGAAGGGAGGTGGTGCCCTCTGGCGGAGAGAGGGAGGACGCCGGGCCTGGACTCCTGACACTACCCCCCCTTACGGCTTCCAGACGTTTCCCAAGGGCCCAACAAGGGGAACGAAAGAGCGGGGGTGGAGTAGGGGGAGGGATGGGGGGTCCAGGCCCATGTAGAGGAAGAGGGCCTGGAGACAGAGGTAGACACGGGTGCCAGGGTGGTGCCGGTAGAGCAGGAGGACCGTGTGCAGACACCGCCGCTACCTCACAAGCCTTGTGTGCAGACTCTGTAGGCTCCCGGAATGGAGCGGACTGCGTGGGCTCCCGGAACGGAGCAGGCTCTGGAGCGGACTCTGTCGGCTCCCGGAACGGAGCGGGCTCTGGAGCGGACTCTCTGGGCTCACGGAACGGAGCGGGCTCTGGAGCGGACCCTTTGGGCTCACGGAACGGAGCGTGCTCTGGAGCGGACCCTCTGGGCTCACGGAACGGAGCGGGCTCTGGAGCGAACCCTCTGGGCTCCTGGAACGGAGCGGGCTCTGGAGCGGACTCTGGAGCGGACTCTGGAGCGGACTCTGTCGGCTCCCGGAACAGAGCGGGCTCTGGAGCGGACTCTGGAGCGGACTCTGTCGGCTCCCGGAACGGAGCGGGCTCTGGAGCGGACTCTGTCGGCTCCCGGAACGGAGCGGGCTCCACAGCTAACTCCACCCTGAAGGCTGCACCGCTCAGACTAAGAGCCAGGTTTATGTAGTCCGCCAGCGACTCTTCTGGGACCCAGTAAGGCATCCGGGACTTGAAGGGCTCGGCCAGGCCTCCCCAGAAGAAGACCAGGAGGCAGGTCTGATCTGTCGTCGACCGATGAGCGACTTCACAGAAGTGTCTGGCATACTCCTCCATACTCCCGTCTCCCTGACGGATGTTGCAAAGCTTACTTGCTGGACCCATGCTGGCTGCCGAGATTCTGTCACGACGCAGCGTGGAAGCCTGTGGAAAAATGGAGATCTGGGTCCAAATGCAGGTAAGGTCACTTTAATAATAAAATCAAAAGCCAACAGGCAAAAACAAAACAATAATCAAGAACGGGACACCCCAGACCGCAACGTAGTGCTGGTGTCCCGAGTGCACGAAACCGAATGTAATCGGTCAAATAACAAACACAGTGAAATACAACCATACACATGTGAGTGCTGGTAGAAGTAATCTCGGCAGGCAGAGGGACGGGGCTGAGGTGCATAAATAGTCCACACATTGGGAACAGCTGAGAGTGATGAGTAGGTGCACAGGTGTGTGGAGTGAAGTGATGAGTGGGTGCACAGGTGTGTGGAGTGAAGTGATGAGTCCAGGAGGAAGGGAGGTGGCGTCCTCTGGCGGAGAGAGGGAGGACGCCGGGCTGGACTCCTGACAAATATTTCTGTTTACAATGCAATATTTCAGTGTTTCCATGTTTTGCTAAAATTATGATTAAATGTGCTTATATTAGTACATGACAAATAGTGTTGACTGTTTAACCTGTTTAGACAAGAAGCAGTCATGTAAATACATAGAGTTTACATGTGGACATCATCTGTATAAGAGCACAAAAAAGTCAAGATATCTGGGTGATATGCATTTTACTTCCTATAGCTCATAAAAATATGTTCATTCTTGAAAGTACAATGCAGTTGTCTATGCTGAAATTGTATAAATTAATATATGTCAGACTGTTACTGTTTGCAGGTTTTGTGCATGAAATGGACAACCTGACCTTCAGACACAGTATTCTCCTAGTGGAGGGAATTCAAGTTAAACCTCAGTCTACCTATGTTGTTTTCACATTTTTTATTTTGGTTTATGTCTTCATAATGGTTTCCAATATTGCACTTGTTATTCTGATCTCAACAGAGAAGAATCTACATCATCCTATGCATTTCCTCTTCTGTAACTTGCCACTGAATGATATATTAGGGACAACTGTCATTTTGCCACGCTTATTGCAGGACATTTTAAAAGAAACGTCAGAGCGCTATATGACATATGTGGAGTGTGTTGTTCAAGCAAATTTTGTGCATATATTTGTAGCAGCATGCCATTATGTTCTTATAATCATGGCCTTTGACAGATATGTGGCTATATGCAATCCACTGCGATACACGACTATAATGACCAACAAAATGGTGGTAAAATTGTCAGCATCAGCCTGGGGGCTGTGGGTACTTATGGTGACAATTCTGATAGGACTCACTGTGCGACTGTCTCACTGCAGATCTAAAATTGAAAATCCTTTCTGTGACAATGCCTCACTGTTTAAACTGTCCTGTGAGGATGGTGTTGCTGTTAATAATGTGTATGGAATCATTTATACTGTGGTTTTATTTTCCTTCTCAATTCTGTCTATATTCATAACATATGGCAAAATTGCTACTGTATGCATAGCTAGTAAAAACAAAGCACTGAACCGCAAAGCCATAAAAATATGCAGCACTCATTTAGCTGTTTATTTAATCATGCTTGTTTCTGGCTCCACTTTTATTTTTCTCCATCGTTTGCCTCTCTACTCTGAGAGTAGGAAACTAGCAAGTATAATGTTCCACATTGTACCACCAGGACTAAATCCTTTAGTATATGGTTTACAAACTAAAGAAATAAGACAGAAGTTTGTAGAACTTTGGTTCAGAGAAAAAGAAGCATCTTAATTTATTATATTATTATACACTGGGAACAGAATTTCATGTGTTGAGTCAGTAACTCCCCTTTAGAAATACATACGATGCTGTGATAATCTTCAAACTCTGTCCAATCATACAAGTAATGTAACTGCTTTGTAACTTAACTTGTTATTTATTTTAGGGGCACTATATCAGTGTCTTCACATGGTAAGATGTTACAATATATTTATATTTTCAATAAAATATCTACCTACATATCCTAAATTGTATTTTACATAATTTATTGTACCCTTTTTCATTTAGAAAATCTACTGAACAAATAGTTAGTTTGTTTTTGTTGTTGTTTTAGCTTGTTTTTAATGGAGTACATGTCCGTATTGCACCTTATATAACCAAATGTTAAGGTAATAGTCTTTCTTTGAGTTTAGTTAGTTATATAATTATACAATTTAAACAGTATCTACTGTAAACCAATCCCACTGAGCCTCTGTCCTCCCAAACTTGTTCTGTCTCGGTTCAGGGGGTCCAGCATTCAGCATCGGTTCATCTTCCCGGCTCCCCCGTACTGAGGCATCTTTATTCCCTTTTATGTGGTAGTTGTTAATTGTTCCTAACAGCCTGCAGCTGAGGCTCCCTGTTAGAGGGGAAAGGGTGAACACCTGTGTTGGAGCTATCCCTGGTCCTGAACCCTCTTGTTGGGTAGCCCTGGTTACTTCCTCTGATGGGGCTCTCCGTGGTGCTGAAGGCGTCTGGTTGCTTTGTGGGGGACCATACCTCTTCCTGGCCACCACACTACATTAATTTACTTTTGACCATTGCCAGAGTATTTTCTTTTCAATTGAAACTCTTCTGTCTGAGATTCTTCTGACCCAATAGCTCTAAGTGGGATTACATAATAATAATAATACTAAGCTACATTACTATTGAAATATGCACAATAGTACACTCTAAAAATTTATGTTTCCTAAAATGTAAGCAAAATTACAATATTTGTTACAAATTAATTTGACTTAATTTCTTAATTCCTTCACTTGTAAGAAACCACCAAGCTTTTATTTTGGTGCAGGGAAAACTTTAAGTGACATTTAAGTTTAAGTTAAGGTTTACAAATGTTTCTTCTTATAGATTTGTGTTACGATGTGAAATGTTTACCTGTCCCTAAATATATAGACAATTATGCTAATGTGAAAAATGCATAACTAGCACATGTTCTCAAGTGCACATTAAATTCAAAGCACATGCAAACATTTGTTTGCTGGTATTGGTAAATCGATACTGTGGAAAATGAGTGTTGAAACCATTTCAAACATTCAGAATCACATATTGATTAAGTACAGAGTAAGTATCCTTGCCTTGAGCTATACTTTTTCGATGGGGGGCTTGTACATGGTCCTCCAGCTACCTTTCGGGGAAGAGTCTAATCCGAAAAATTCTGCCCATTTAGACTCTTTTACAGTTTCAAGTGCACGAAGATGAAGAACTTTTACACACAGGATATAAGTAGCTTTTTTCCCAATGTCTCTGAAACGCCCCAGTTGAGGTGACTTAAAGGATAGAATACCACCTTCAATTTCTTGCCACAATCCATTCGCAGCTGTAATATCCAGTTCTGGGAAAGAAGAAACAGCATTTTCTTTTTTGTGTAAAAATAAAGTGTCTCTATAGTCCACCGGCATGCACTCATATAGATGGTTCAACATCCTCTGCACAGCTCGGACTGATCTTATGCCAAGCTTGGTAGCCAGAGTCTCTGCAGAAATCCATCCATCTTCAGTCAAGTAAGTGTCCAATCTTTACAATATTTGCAGACCATAAAGCATGCCTCACAGAAGTTGATTTCAGAACATCCACATCGATTTTTGGGTTAAAGATCAAGGGTTCTTCCAATAACCACTGACTCTGTTCCCCATTTAGATTTCTGCAAACTTTTAAAAGAGTCCACGCTCTCAACATTGACTTGTAGAACGATGACAGACCAGTTAAGTCCAGCTTATTAATGTCCATTAAGAACAGTTGACGATCATAACCCATTTTACCTGCTCTTCTCAGGAGGCCATGGGCTACCTCACGCCAGCTCACTTCTTCGCCATACAGGAGCCTTTGAGCTGTCTGAAGTCTGAAAGCTTTGATTCTGGACCTGATGTCAACGAGTCCTTGACCTCCCTCCGTCCTGGGCAGATAAAGTACTGGTGCCTTTAGCCAGTGATACCCGGACCAAAAAAAGTAAACTAGTTTTTTCTGAATGTCCGTTATCAGTTCTTCTGGAGGTTCTAATATCATCATTCTATGCCATAAAGTAGCAGCAATAAGATTATTACAGACCAAAACTCTACCCCTATAGGATAACTGAAGGAGCAACCATTTCCATCGAGACAACTGAGCACATGTTTTCTCCACTAGTCCCTCCCAATTCTGTTTCCTATATTCTTCAGATCCTAAAAACACCCCTAAATATTTAAAGCCTTCTCTTCCCCATTGCAACTCTCCAGGAAGGATGGGACCGTTATTGTCATGTCCACACCATACTGCCACACTTTTGCCCCAATTCACTTTTGCAGAGGATGCTTTTTCATAAGTTTCTAAACACTTTTTAACAACATTAACATCTTGATTACCTCTTATTAAAACTGTAAGATCATCTGCATATGCAGACATTTTAATAAACTGGGAAGAATCTATTTCTCTGATTCGCAGTCCCATTAATTCTCTTCTTAATTTACAGAGTAACGGCTCAAAAGCAATACTATAAAGCTGCCCTGAGATAGGGCAAGCTTGTCTAATACCCCTCTGAACCTTTATGGGGACACTGAGACCGCCACCTATTTTTATCAAGCAAGTTGCCTCATTATAAAGCAACTTCATACATGAAATTAAATTTTCTCCAAATCCAAAAGCCTTAAGAGTTTCAAAAAGAAAAATATGATCAACTCTATCAAAGGCCTTCTCTTGGTCCATTGACAAAAACCCAACATCAACATTGTTGTAAAAAGCATAGTCATACAGATCCCGCATCAGATGCAAATTATCTGCAATAGATCTGCCCCTTACACAATAAGATTGATCCGTATGAATAATTTCATGCAATACATCATTTAACCGTTTAGCAAGACACTTAGAGAGAATTTTATATTCTGAACATAAGATAGCTACAGGTCTCCAATTTTTTAGTAGCGTCAAATCTCCCTTCTTTGGAAGCAATGTTAAAATAGCACGCTGACAGCTTCTTGTTAGACATCCTTCACTTATACATTTCTGAGCAACTTCAAAAAAATCATGTCCAATAATAGTCCAAAAGCGTTTATAAAATTCGGCCGGAAGTCCATCAATTCCTGGTACTCTCCCTGATGAGAGATCCATTACTGCTGAGGTCAGTTCATTAAAAGTAAATTGTGGTTCCAAAAGTTGTTTTTTTTCTGTAGATAACTCAGGAAGATCTTGTAAAAGTTCACGTCTGCATTGTTCATTTAGGGAATCAGCAGAATATAGTTCAGTATAAAAGTCCACTGCAAGTCTACGCATCCTTTCCGGGTCTGAAACAAGGTGTCCATCCTTATCTTTTAAAAACAACATATTTTTCCCATGTTTAGTTTTCCGTTCTAGATTAAAAAAGAAAGACGTAGGAGCATCTATGTCTCTTTTTGTTAGAAAACGGTTTTTTATAAGTTCTCCTTTGACTTTTTCATCAAGGATTAAATTCAAACAGTTTTTCTTTTCAGTCCACATTTCAAGTTAGGAGAAGCATTTACAATCATATTCCCTTCAATAATCTTAAGTTCTTGCTCCAAACTCTCTAATGTTTTCTTTAAACACAAAGTAGAATGAGAAGAATATTGTTGGCAATACTCCTTAATAAACACTTTCCCAATCTCCCACCATTGAATAATATTATCATATCTTCCTTTCTCAGTCTTCCAAACTTCCCCAAAATTCTTAAAATTTTCACAAAAGAATGTGTCTTCCAACAATTTAACATTAAAATGCCAATAAGAACTTTTATAGGTTTTTGTTATGAGCCTACATTCAACTGTGATTAGTTTGTGGTCTGAAAAGGGACAGGAGTAATAGTTGAATTCATGGTCCTGTTCCTCATGTTATGAGATAGGTAAAACCTGTCTAAACGAGCAGCAGAAAGTGTGTCATTACTAAAACTCACCCAAGAGTACTGTTTAACTAAAGGATTTTTTTTCTCTCCATACATCTGATAGGTGGAAATTATTTACCAATCTTGCAAGACAAGTGGCTGACATTTGATGTGGTTCTTCCCCATTCCTATCTATTATAAAATCTAAGGTGCAGTTCCAGTCTCCACCAAGAACAACAAAATCTCCATCATGTTGTTGTCTTAAAAAACGTTATAATTTAGAAAAGAGCCTTATTCTCTCAATGCCTAAATTTGGAGCATAAATATTCACAAAAATGAAATTCATATTATGTATTTCAGCTCTAACAATCAAGAGTCTTCCAGGTTCCAATTCATTTTTCCACAAAATATTCAAATTGAGAGAAGGAGCAAAACAAATTGCTACCCCTGCACTTAGATTATTCCCATGACTTAGAAAGTGTTCTCCCTTCCACCAGTCACCTTCATTATCTAAATTACTGTGGGTTTCTTGCAAGAAAATAACATTTAACTCTTTCAAATTAATAATCTCAGAAAGAAATACACGTTTTTTCATATCCCTCATCCCATTCACATTTAGTGATCCTACTCTTAAGATCTTAAGAAAAATTAAAGAAAAAGTGAAACCCATCATGAATCTTTAACTTTCCCCCTCGTTAGTTGCTCTTTTCCAAACGTTTTCAATTTTTGTATAGCAGATGTGATATGTTTCTTAAGCCGAAACCTTTTTTGTTGAGAAAGCTCAGTACAATTACTCATTTTTCGGGCCCAAGCTACCGAAGAAACAAATTTCTCAAGATCAGGAAAAAAATCACCAATTTCTACTCCTGCTTTCTCTTTTGTTTCATCAAGAAAACAATTAATTTGTTCAACAGTGTACAAATCACTTTCTCTTACTCTTTCCATCTCAGACCACTGTTCATCTCTCACGCTATCTTCAGTACTCTGAGATAAACCATCCATTTCATCTCCTTCGTCCTCCTCTAAACATTTTGCTTGAGTCACTAAAGAGTATTGCAATACATCCTCTACACTGCATTCATTCACCTGCATCCTATCCATAGCACCACAAGCACTAGCAGGCTTTTCGACAGCATAACTACACCCAGGCTGATCATCACTTAAGCTTTTAGAAACAGATCCACTCACCTCATCTTGTTCCTTCACCTTCACCTCCTCCGTCACTCTATCAATCTGCGCAGTGTCTTGTCTATTCCTTTCAATCGCTTGAGGTTCTCCATTTGATTCTTCAGCTCTAGATGCAATCGCTAAAGGCTGAAGTTCATCGCGCACTTTATGCGGACACGAGAAGCGTTTATGTCCGACATCGCCGCAATCAAAACATTTCAAACTCTCTGAGCTTGCGTATACCATGTATGAATTATCTTCATGTTTAACTCGAAAAGAAACTTCTAAGGATCGATCTTGGGAGCTTAGGAACATAAAAATTTGACGTCGGAAAGACATTACATGCTTTAGCGCCGTATTTTTGCACCCTAATGGGATCATTCTCATCGGACTTGCAATTTTCCCAAATCATAGAATTTCTTTTATTATTACATCGTTGGAAACAAACGGCGGAACATTTGAAATTGTGATTTTAGTAGCTGGGGCAGACAGCGGTGAAACCGGAACAAAAGCCTCTTTCACCCACAATCCGTACACAGTCAATTTGTTCACTATCGCTTCAGCTTTCAAAAAAACTACGACCGCTTTGTTCATTCGCGAGCCAGAGATTATGTTATCAAACCCAACCTTTTGTCCTACTGCCACAAACAAATCTTCGACTGTTACACCCGCCTCTGGCACACACCTGCACCCATTACGAAGGGATAAGCAAGCCGTTCCTTGCGCCGGAACGGCTGCCATACCTCACCCGGTACCTTTTTTTTTTTTTTTTTTTTTTTTAAACAAATAACATAGGGGGAAAAGAAACAAAAGAAAATAAACAAAATCAAAGAAAAGAAGGGGGAAAAACCCCAAAGAGAAAGAAACCGCTCTCAACGCCACCACACACAACCTCACCCTCACCGGAAGCAAGAGAGAGAGAGAAGAGAGAGAGAGATA
>QVTF01006615.1:0-27149 GCA_003573665.1 Oxygymnocypris stewartii | reverse complement strand
GCAGACTTGCACTCCAAATGAATCACTTCTGTGCAGACTCGGGCTCCAAATTAATCACTTCTGCACAGACTTGGGCTCCAAATTAATCACTTCTGCGCAGACTCGGGCTCCAAATTAATCACTTCTGCACAGACTTGGGCTCCAAATGAATCACTTCTGCGCAGACTCGGGCTCCAAATTAATCACTTCTGCACAGACTCGGGCTCCAAATGAATCACTTCTGCGCAGACTCTGGCTCCAAATTAATCACTTCGCGCAGACTCGGGCTCCAAATGAATCACTTCTGCACAGACTTGGGCTCCAAATGAATCACTTCTGTGCAGACTCGGGCTCCAAATGAACCACATCTGCACAGACTTGGACTCCAAATGAATCACTTCTGTGCAGACTTGCACTCCAAATTAATCACTTCTGTGCAGACTCGGGCTCCAAATGAATAACTTCTGCACAGACTTGGACTCCAAATGAATCACTTCTGCGCAGACTCAGGCTCCAAATTAACCACTTCTGCACAGACTTGGACTCCAAATGAATCACTTCTGTGCAGACTTGCACTTCAAATTAATCACTTCTGCGCAGACTCTGGCTCCAAATTAATAACTTCTGCGCAGACTTGCACTCCAAATGAATCACTTCTGCGCAGACTCAGGCTCCAAATGAGGTCATTGGCACAAGATAACAGCAGCCATACTGGGATATTTTGTCTTCACTATTCTATAGTGAAAGGAAGTGGAGACGCATCATACATCTTTTTTTACAGACTATGCCGCTACCATAGTAAATAGGGTAAGGATATAGAACATACTTTATTTTAGTAACAAAGTAATATTACTTGTTAAAAAGAAGTACCTACTCAGAAAGTATGCGATTTCAGATGCAGCCAAGTTTTTAAACTCTGTATTAACACATTATTCACACTTTAGGGTGAATAGCTTTGTTGCATTTCTTATTTCTGAGTCACTTTGGGCAAAAGCTACTGCTAAATGAAGAAATTTAAATTAACGAGTTGAAATCAAAAAAGTGACTTGATGTATAATGTACTGAGAAGTCCTACAAATGTGAACCTGGACCACAAAACCAGTCATAAGTCGCACGGATATATTTCTAGCAATAACCATAAATACATTGTATTACTGATTTTTATTTTATGCCAAAAATCATTAGGATATTAATTAAAGATCATGTTCCATGAAGATATTTTGTAAATTTCCTACCATAAATATATCAAAACATAATTTTTAATTAGGAATATGCATTGCTAAGAACTTAATTTGGACAACTTTAAAGGCAATTTTCTCAACATGTTTTTTTTGCACCCTCAGATTACAGATTTTCAAATATTTGTATCTAGGCCAGATAATGTCCTATCCAAACAAACCATGCATCAATGGATAGCTGATTTATCACTGATGTATACATCTCAGTTTCAAAAAGTTTACCCTTATGGTTTTGTGGTCTAGGGTCACATATAAAAACAGTGACACTGTGCAACATTACCTGTCCATGTGCTCTGATTGGTCATTATGAAGGCCCGGCATTGGGCATGGCTCTCACACACGTCAATAGCTTCATCGATGCTGAAGACTGACAGCAGGCATCCGTCATGCTGATAGGACGGCCAGCAGCGGTAGTTTTCCGCTGCTATCGAGGCATCTGACACACGTTTATACTCTGTCCAAAGAGAAAAATAAGAATTCAATCAGGGAAAAGATATCTAATGAATAATGAAGATTCTAATGAAGACTGAAGAAATTAATATAGTTCTAAATAGTTGTTATTTATGAGAAATACCTGGCAGAATTTAATTTAATTTAATTTCATTTCATTTCATTATTTCATTTCATTATTTCATTTCATTGCATTGCATTGCATTGTAAATCTTTCATGTTCAATGCTTTCTAGCCAAACTGACAGCCCCCACTGACCCACACTGCTCAATAAATCAAATACATACAACTGTCCAAGAAAAGCATAGTGTCTTTGTGTGTAGTAGTTTAACCCACAGTGAAACAATCTCCGTCGTTGTGTTAACACAGGGGGCTGTCTTGTTCTTTGACGAGGGGAGTCTTCAGGCTGTTGTTAGTCAGTTGTGTCTTCTGATTCTGATACTGCTTCCTCAGTAACTCACTCATACACACACTTTAAAAGCCACTCAACATGACCCCGACTGCAATAAATGACTCCATCCCAGCAAGAGGGAATCAGATAAAAAAGAGAAAGGCAGATAAATAGAGGGTGATATGAGGAGTGACTGACAAAAGAAAACTAAACTAACAATGTCCCTCCCATCTGTCCCACCCACACATTCATCTACCCCGTCTCTCTCGTTCTGTCACTTATCACAGCACCGTCAGGGCTTCAACAGTACATCACTGACCTAAAGAAACAAATCCTTCTTTGAAACACATATAATATTTCACGAAAAAAATAATTTATAAATCATAAAATTATCCTTTCTGTGATGCAGTAAAATGTTGTTTTCTTCTTAACATAATGTATCTGGACAGTTTACTTGTAAGTTTGAATTTAATTAAATGTAATTATTATTAAAAAAAAAATTATGTTGATTCTCATTTTATTATCTTTACTGAAATACAGCATTTTTTACTTAAATTGTTTTATTTAAATTAGCATAAATGAAATAAAACACAGTAAAGTACAAACAAATACAGCAAAAAAAAAACATTGCATGATGTAAAAGTTATTTAATTTAAATAACTATATTATTATATATTATTAACATATTACAATTATTAGAATTATATAATTATATAAATATAATATTACATAGGCTCTTTGTGACCCTACAGAGGATACATGGTAGAAGAATGGATAATATTATATAACATAAAAATCAAATATTGTTATTCAAATAATTTTCATAAATATTGTGAAATAATGTTATATAACTTATAGAAATACAGGCTGATGGTCGACCTGCTGGGCATCGGCCCTCCACCGGTGCCTTCTATGCAGGTGTGCTCCTCTAAACACCTCTCTGGGCATAAACGGATCATCAGCTGGGGACCACCAGTCATGGATGTTTCGCTCCTTTAACCCCAGTACATCTCCTGGTGGCGGAGCGATGGCAGGGATCATTCCCTGCCACCCCCTGCTGATGCCCTAGGTGTAATTTGGCCCCCACCCCCTATGCTTCCTCCTTAGCCACAGCCAAAAGCTGCCCTTCTCTGCCTCCTCTGCCAGTTCTTTAATGGCTTTTCGACACCCTGCTCTTGTACATCCCATGTCGCGGAGCAGGCGAACCGTTGAGGACCCAATGAAGCCCCTGCATCCCACTTCGACGGGACACATGGTGGCTTTCCAGCCAGCCTCTCTGCAGTCTTCTACCAGGTCTGCATACTTGGCACGCTTCCGCTCATTAGCAGCCTCCATGCCTTCCTCCCATGGGACAGTGAGCTCCACCAACAAGATGGTCTTGCATGGCTCTGACCACATGATCAAGTCTGGCCGGAGCGAAGTTTCTACAATCTCCCTGGGGAATTGGAGCTGCCTCCCCAGGTCGACCCTCATGTTCCACTCGCTGCCAGATGAGAGGACTCTAGGTGTTGTTCTCTGGTGACGGTGGTTGATGTTTTCTCCGGCCCTTGCAAACAGGATGTGACGTCTTGTTGGCGCGGAAGGTCTACTATTAGCCTCCTGTCTACATGACGCAGTCACCTCTGCTAGCTTCCTCAACACCAGATCGTGTCGCCACCTATAGCGGCCTTGGGACAATGCTGTCTTGCAGCCCGACAGGATGTGCTGGAGGCTTGCATTGTTGGTACTGCAAAGGGGGCAGAGTTCTTCTGTGCCGAACCACTGGTGGAGGTTTCTGGGACAGGGTAGGGTGTCATAGGTGGATCTGATCAGGAAGCTGATCCTGGCTTGGGGGATCTTCCACAGGTCAGACCATGACAAATGCCTGTCTGAGACACCTTCCCATGACATCCAGCCTCCCTGCCGGCTCTGAGACACCGCCTTGATGTTAAGGCGCTCCTGCTCAGTCCTTGTCACTTCAGCCACCACCATGGCTCTCCGCTCTTCCTTGGAGGCCTTTGACCAGAAGAGGGGGATCTCGCTCCTCCCAAGGCCTGCTCGACCCTCCTGAACTCTGCCGACTATTTCACGATGTTTCAGACTGCTAATTGCCACGTCGACCTCTTGCTGGGCTTTCCACTTCCTCCCTGTTTGTATTTTAGGGCCAGCTGCTCTCACCAGTTGGTCAGTGGATTCCCTCAGCTCCAGCACCATCCGAGCCTTCTCCTGCTTGTATCCTAGGCCAATGGATCGCAGCGGCAGCTGTAGCGTGTTCCCGCCGAAAAGGCCTACGTCTGATAGGCATCTCGGCAGACCCAGCCACTTCCTGATGAATGAGTTTGCCAGACCATCCAACTTGTCTGCCACCGAGGAGGGGACTTCGCTCATCTTCAGAGGCCACATCACCCTTGGGTACAGTATGAACTGGTAGCTCCACACTTTATACTTGCCGGGGAGTTGGCTCTGATTGATCCTGGCCAGGCCATCTGCGAGCTGCTTCCTCACTGTGTCCCCATCTGCCTATCAGAGAGGTCTGCTGTGTAAGTACGACCCAGGCTACGGACGGGTTGATTTGCCAACAATGGGATTTCTTCACCGCCTGCGACAAAAATGGTATGGTCGCTTCTAACCCCTTTCCTAAGGGACAAGCTGCGTGATTTGACGGGTTTAATCTTCATCCTCGCCCACCCCACAAGCTCGTCAATCCTCTTCAGCAGTCTTGTTGTACATACTGCTGTCTGGAGAATGGTGGTAATGTCGTCCATATAGCCTCTCACTGGTGGTAGCCTTTGGCCTGATGGTAGCTTCATACCTCCGACCATCACCCTTGCCCCTATCAGGATAACCTCGAAGGCTGCAACAAACAGGATGGGAGAGATCGAGCATCCCATGGCAATGCCTACTTCCAGCTGTTGCCAGCTTGTCGTGAAGTCCTGATGGGTGCAACACATCTTGATGTCCTCAAAGTACTTGGCTACCAGGGCACGGATGCAGACAGGGATGTAGAAGAAGTCCAAGGCATACTCGATGAGTTGGTGGGGGACGGACCCGTATGCGTTGGCAAGTTCCAGCCACACCACATGCAGGTCACCTCTCTCTCTTTTTGCTCTCTGGATCTGCTCCCATATGACTGCAGAGTGTTCCACGCACCCAGGGAAGCCTGGCACGCCTGCCTTCTGGCAGCTAGTGTCGATGTACCCATTGCTTATGAGGTAGGTGGTCAACCTCTTAGCCAGGATGGAGAAGAAAATCTTGCCTTCAACATTCAGGAGTGCGATGCTCCTGAACTGGCTAATGGTGGTGGAGTTTGTTTCCTTCGGGATGAACACTGTAGCAGCTCGTCGCCACTCTGAAGGGATGACTTGATTCTTCCAGGCCACTCTCAGGAGGTTCCACAGATATCTCTGGACCCCTGGGCAGTACTTGTACAGCTTATAAGATATCCCATTGGGGCCTGGAGCTGAGGCTGCTCTCGCTTTCCGTACCACTTCTGCTACCTCACTGAGTTTAGGGAGATCAGCGTTGAACAGAAAGGATGGGGGAGCTGGACGAGGAACATAACCTGGTGAACCCAGCGTTCTGTTGACTTCGCTGGGTCACTGTACTGCTCCCTGATGAAACTCTCCAGCTGTGATTGTGTGATCTCCAGCTTCCCGTTTCTCTTATCCTCCAGTAGTTGTCTAGCATGCTTGAAGGGGTTTTTGAAGAAGTTGCTCCTCTCCCTCTCCTTTCGCCTTCTGCGTTTGCGGATACGCTCTGCCCTCCGAAGGCTGGCTAGGTTCTTCTTCACCTCCTCCCACAGCGGCTTCAGGCCCTCCTTCTCCTCTTTGCTTGCCTTCCTCCACTGCTTTTGGAGCTGGCGTCGCCTCTTCACCAGTTGCTCGATCTCTCTCTCCCTCCTCCCCTTCTGCTTTGAGCCCTTCTGCTTCTCAGCCACCACTCCAACCCTATTTCTGCACTCCTCGTACAGGATGTCTCCAATGCGATTCAGCTTGGTTTCCACCTGGCCACGCAGTGACTGCTCTAGAATGAAGCTGAGGTCCTCGTCGAGCTGCTGCCACACTGCCACCTTATTTGCTTTTGGCCATTTGACTAGCTGCCTCCGCCCGGGTTCTTTCCTCTCTGTCCTCTGGCCTGGCTCCTGGTTGCTGGGGTTTGTTAATGTTGATTTCCTAAGGGTGTTTTCTCCTGTGCCACCCTCAGAGGAATACGTGTCGACCAAGGACCCTCCTGTGTCCTCTACCTGCCTTCCCTCAGCAACATTGGAACCCTCAGCACTGTGGTTAGCGACCTGGCTTTGGGCTCCTCTTGTCTGACCTGCAGTTGCAGAGCAATGTTGCTGCTGGCCCCCCACTTGACACTTCTTCTTTCCCTGGTGAATCCTTAAACCTCTGAAGGTAGTCACCTTCTCCCATCCACACCTGCATCTTCTCAAAATCTTAAAATCATTGCCTGTGTCCGTTCCAGTCATTGCCAAGAAGTCTGTCTGATTTGGCCCTTCTTCCACCCTGCCTCTCGGAGGGCCACCGGGTTGTTTTCCTTTATTCGTCTTCGTAGTTTGTTTAGGGTAGTTGTTTGCTTCGTAGTTGTTTAATAATAATATTACTATGTAAAATAATATTTTATAAAAAAATACATAATATCATTATATTATTACAATAATGGTAATGCCAGTTTTTAAGTTATGGTAATAAGGATATATTTAATTTTGATGGTTATGTTGTCGCAATATATTAATGCCTCCATAGTTCATACCAGCATGTCCAGACAAGTAATTTGTCTGTCCACATTAAACATAAAATACTGCGTCACAATTACAACCAATATGCTCATGTTAGATAATATACAACAGAACTTGCAAACAAAATGAGATTTCACTATAGGTGGGGTTTAAAGAGACAAATCCTAATCGATTGCTCATTATAATGTCACGTCTGGTTATGAAACAGTATGACATGAAACTAAAGTTGACGGTAGAGTCATGAGTTCAGTACATGTCAAGAGTAACTAATGAGAAGAGATGTGTGAGGAACAGACCACTGTAACGCTGCCAAGATTCTCCTCACAGCAGCTAGGATGGCCAGACCTTTAATGCATGTTTTTTGTCATAAAAAGTGCAGCTGTCTGTTTCTCATCTCGGTCATGATGTATCAAGTCAACATTACAAGATGTGATTCACATTAACACAACATTGTGTTTGTAATACTTAATGTATGACATTACATTACTGAAAAGGGGCAGCTGTTCTCTCTCAGATGAATGAAAGAATATATGTTGCAGCCTGTATGAATTCAACAGCTGCGAGCAGCTCAATTTGATGAAAACGGGCGAGTAGGAACAATCTGAAAAGTGTGAGTGGAAGGGGCACATTATACAGCAAAGCAAATATTCAAAACAAGACATGCCGTTCGTGCTTAACTGATTTGCTGAAAGGCAGACTTTGCTAAAAAGTCACTAAACATGGTTACATTTCTGAGAACTGAACCACAACTAAACTGAATCGAGCGAAATAATGACACTATTGACTTTTACAGCATAATCTGAATTGCTTCCATATTTGATTTTCCATAATTGAGTCTGGTGTGAAACTGCTTTGAAACAGTCTGTATTATATAAAGCACTACAGAAATAAAAGCAACATGAATTTAGCTAATTTAATTTAAAGGATATCTATTATGCCCCTTTTTACAAGATGTAATAAAAGTCTCAGGTGTCCTCAGAATGTGTCTGTGACGTTTCAGCTCAAAATACCCCCCAGATAATGTATTATATCATTTTGAAAATGTCTATTTTGAGTAAAAACAGAAGCACGCTGTTTTTGTGCATGTCTCTTTAAATGCAAATACTGTTCCCCTCCCCCTTTTCATTGATAATCATGGTTTTGATTATCATGTATATCGTGCTGAAATTATGCGTTTTAAACCATATTAGTTTAAACATATTAGTTTCTGATATGCAGTTTTCTGTGCGCACAAATCCGAAGAAAGCACACAGAACTCACCGGTTCTCTTTATTGTCTTATTGCGCATAAACTGTCAAATCCACACAGGTTTATGTTTACAACACACATGAGTTACAAAAACAGTTGCTGTGTCTGTGAAAGTAAACAGCTCTGAAAGAAATTGCATGTTTATATTAGATCTGTGTAGCAGCAGTGTAATATACAGTAAATAAATCAATAAATCCACTGCTTTCTTGTCACCGAGGCTGGGACTCTAAACAGTGTTCTGTGTTCATCTGTGCCAATGACAGAACCGTTAGCCTGCTTCGCTTGAAACTTTCGCCATGATGTTAAGAACTGTTGTCGAACATAAAACATAACCACAGCGCTGTGGGTGGAAACATGCAAATTAAGGGGTGGTAATATTATAATAAGATCCCCTTTCTATGTCACGGGGGAAGCAAAATCTGAGCGGCTCGTTTTTTCACAAGCTTGCCGGGAAAGTCTTAACAAAAAATGTAGGGTTCTTCTACTTCCATGTTTTCTGGCTTGGTAGATGCGCCGGGAACCTGATTATAGCACTTAAACTAGGAAAAAGACAGATTTTCATATTTCACCTTTAAGCAGTCGGCATGGTCTGCGTTATTGTTTTTAAAGGAACTTCACTTGTCTTTAAAGTATATGAACGCAGCCCTTCGCTAGCATATTGTGACAAGACCCAGCAAGCAAACCTGCATCGCATACTCATCTACTATCATCAAACTGAGTTGTTGACAGTACTTTGTGTGACATTCCTCTTTTGCATGCTAATGCAGCATTAATATAATCATTACAGACCATTGAAGGATGGCTTTGATTACATGCCAACCGCCGGTCAACCGTGCTGAAATACAGCCAGTCTGCATTTTCACAATCCATATGCGGCTCTTTTACAGTGTGCAGTTTGGAAGTGGAATGGCGATGGATACATTTTCATGGACCACATGCTTTTGGCAAAAATGCTGACAATGTGGTCATGTATTCGTACGCTTTTGCGAAAAACGATCCCAGGGTAGTCCACTTTGTGGACAGGATATATCAGTTGGAGAGCTGTCAATATGGCATTACTGCATTGCTGGTTCTGGAAAGCATCTCAAATGCTTTGTAGAGGTTTTTTTTTGTTTTTACACTCTCCGACTAGGATGTTACGTAAACTAAAGACCTCATTCACAGGACTGTGACAATGGATCTGATAAAAGGAGAACAGCCTTTAAAAGACACAAGTTAACTGTGCACTACAAATGTCTCGACTACTAGGCTATAAATGTCGGAATCTCTGAGTCTCTGAATTTTTCCTCTCTGGCTCTTCAGGGATATGGCTGGATGGGCTTTGCTGACATGATTCACTAGTTCTCTTCGGCTCTGAATGAAGGTCACTGGGCAATCTGCCCTCGATGAGGTCTTTCTGATGAGTGAGTGCGGTGGGATCGAGGAGAGTGAGGGCCGCACGTGGCAACTAAGTGGAGCTAGAAGCCATTAAATAAAAGCAATCTTTAGACTCTTTATAGCCTTAATTAATGCTTTATGGAGCTCGTGCTTTCTTTGAATGTTCCTGTAAGATGCAGGAGAAATGAGAGAGAAGGTGATGTAGTGGGCCAGAGGCATGCTGGGCTTTTAATGTGTGTTGGGCAGGAGTGAATTCCACAGGGAAGCCCCATCTGTATCCAGACAACACCAAGTGCTGCAGAGAAGTGTCCGGTCAATATTCTGCACACTGGACTAGACAAGAGATTATGAAGGCTTGTTCACATGCAGTGTGAGAAAATGCATGGATATTAGATATCATCCAATGTGAGTTATTTAATGGCTGATGCCAAAACCAATAAATAGAGAGAAGAATGGCTGACATAATGCCAATCTATATAAATGCAATTTAATAATGGCAAATAAGATGTGTACAAACACATTTTTTTATGTTTTAATAGAATCATTGCTGTTGATAGTTTTTACTGTCCTATTGTATTGTACAGTATTGTATTTACAGTAATATCAATTTAGTGCATCCTTGAAATCATACAGACTTTTGAATGTTACTTATGAGTGTATTTTACACCATTACTTAGAACTGAGCACATCTAAATATCCAAATATCATAATATGCTGTATTTAAATTTTTCATTTGATTGTTTGATTGATCTGCAAATACATCGTGGCAACTTATGTTGTTTTTAAATATGCACTACAAATAAGGGTGGTTTTGTATTGTGCTGTACTGTGAATATCAGCACAATTGTTATTGTGAAATCACTATTAGTTTTTTTTTTTCATTACAACTATTAATACGAATTTTGATACTGAATGTTAGCCATTCTCATAAAATAGTACTGAATGGCTTTTCGTTAATGACAAAATTGAACTGGTCTACTCTACAAAGAAATTATGGAATTACAGCATTTTTTCAAACTTGGTATGAAGCAGGATTTTTCTTAATGCAGTAACGTACTCTTTTAAATGGAATTTCTAGACTATAGATGGCAAAGATGGGGACCAATGAGAGAGGAAAGAGTTAAATGGATCTGAAGAAGATGGCCCTCACTTGCTTAAAGCTCTCATCAGTCAACAAGTTTGTCTGCTATAGACTGCCAATGAAGCATAGAGAAGAGCAGGAGAGATAGCAAAGAAAGAAAAAAAACAGAATAGGGACGAGATGGTAAAAACAGGGGTGGAGCGAGTAGGAGAGAGGCTGAGGTGTTTCTCAGTGCTGAGATGGCTGCTTTGCCCCTCTGCTCACCAGTTATATAAACTCTAATCTTCTAAATCTCTTCTCATTTGTCCTTACATGCACACATAAAATCCCCCTCTCTCTCTCTATGCTGACTGAACAACTGTTTAATACCAGGGAGATTTGAGGAAACTCATTCACTGTCAGGGTTCTGCTGCCATCTCGCCATTTCAGAATGATTGTAGTGTATTTACGAGATGAACAGATGAACACAACCACAATAACAAGTGGGAAACAGAAGGATTTCAGTAAATACCGAGAAACAATTTTCATTTAATTTGTAAAATTACTTTTTTGTTTTAACATGACTGATTTCCTTTGTTCTTTTTTTTCCTAAGAATCATGTGGTTGTGACCAAAATCTGCTAAAAATACTATCTGTGAGGGTTATTTGGATCATCCTTTTGTGTTTTTCTTACAAAGAGCTGTACATTTACATGAAAAGTTAACGTGTTAAGTGCAGTCAACATTCAGAAAACTTAAATATACTACACAAATATATATGTTTTACTCAGTATTGTTGTCCATATATATATATATATATATATATATATGTATATTTTTTATGTTTTAAACGAGAAAAAGTGTCTTAAATGGGGTAAAAGAAAATGTACTTCATTGGCCAATTTATTTTTACAAACAAAAAAAGTTTGGTAAGTTTTCAGAAATGAAGGAAATATTTTTATTTTTTGCAGTGATTTGACCAATACCAATTTTCTTCTTTTGCATTTCTCTCAACTCTGTCTGCAATTTTGGATTAAAAAATGTGTCCATTGCAGAGCATTCTGGGTTTGCTTAATCTGTGAAGAACATATGTGATGCTGCCAAGTCCAAAAAGTCTTAAAAGGGAGCATCATTTTCCTGCCGACCAGAGTAAGAACAGTGTATGAGACTGTCTTTCTGAATGAGCATCTGAGCTGTCATTAAGGCTGTTCATGTAATGTCAAAGGTCAAGTATATTGTTATCTGTACCGGTCACTCACCTGTTTTGTGTGTCTGTGTGTTATTCTTGAGGTAATGTCCATTCCTGTAGATATGCAGCACTTTTTCTAGGTGAACCAGAGTTTCTTCTGTGCCCCATATCAGCTCCCCTGAAACACATTCATACAGCATAAACAACTAATCACGGTTTACATTTTGTCATTAAGAAAACATGCCTTCATAATGATGGTGAAGTGGGAGTTTCGTGACACTGGGAGAGAAAGATAGGATCGAGGCCGGGCCACCCACGCTACCAGCGGCTTCACGGACTCTTGTGTCCCAGAAAAACAGATTTCAAACGCTATCTGACATGCCATTATACTGATGAACATGATGATAGAGCGCATGAGGAAAGGAATTAAGGGAAGAGACAAAAGGCTTCTGGCAGAGAATGTTGGGAGATATGTTACGATGTGAAGAGGAGGAATGTTTGTAGAGAGTGTTTGAGCAAAAAAATAAAAAGCATTGCTTGACGCTTATTTTTTTTTTCCCAAGTAGTACATGAACGTTGAAAAATGCTTATAATAAAATGTTATTTCTTAATAACATATATTAAAGGAGACATTTCCATGCAAACAATGTACACTAGGAAAAAAAATTACACGTTTTTTAAATATTTATGAGTCAACTGTCTAACAATTATGTAAATAGTTATAGATCTACTTTAAAATGCATAAACACTAGAGAGAGAGAGAGAGAGAGAGAGAGAGAGAGAGAGAGAGAGAGAGAGAGAGATAGTAATATGTTTTGAATATTGTGCTTAGTCTTTATTTTTACAGTTTGCATGGAATTAAATAGCAGATACAGTTTATTGTGTAACATAAATACTAATTATAACTAGGGGAAAAAAACATTTATACATGCATAATTCAGGACTAATTGTAAGCTAGCCCAAAATACTGTGAAATTGATCAGAATTAATAAAAGAAAAATTGTTCTGCACAAATGTGCAGCTTTTAAGATGTCTGTTATATACAGGTGCTGGTCATATAATTAGAATATCATCAAAAAGTTGGTTTATTTCACTAATTCCATTCAAAAAGTGAAACTTGTATAATGTATACATTCATTCCACACAGACTGATATATTTCAAGTGTTTATTTATTTTAATTTTGAGGATTATAACTGACAACTAATGAAAACCCCAAATTCAGTATCTCAGAAAATTAGAATTACTTAAGACCAATACAAAGAAAGGATTTTTAGAAATCTTGGCCAACTGAAAAGTATAAACATGAAAAGTATGAGCATGTACAGCACTCAATACTTAGTTGGGGCTCCTTTTGCCTGAATTACTGCAGCAATGCGACGTGGCATGGAGTCGATCAGTCTGTGGCACTGCTCAGGTGTTATGAGAGCCCAGGTTGCTCTGATAGTGGCCTTCAGCTCTTCTGCATTGTTGGGTCTGGCATATCGCATCTTCCTCTTCACAATACCCCATAGATTTTCTATGGGGTTAAGGTCAGGCGAGTTTGCTGGCCAATTAAGAACAGGGATACCATGGTCCTTAAACCAGGTACTGGTAGCTTTGGCACTGTGTGCAGGTGCCAAGTCCTGTTGGAAAATGAAATCTGCATCTCTATAAAGTTGGTCAGCAGCAGGAAGCATGAAGTTCTCTAAAACTTCCTGGTATACGGCTGTGTTGACCTCGGACCTCAGAAAACACAGTGGACCAACACCAGCAGATGACATGGCACCCCAAACCATCACTGACTGTGGAAACTTTACACTGGACCTCAAGCAACATGGATTCTGTGCCTCTCCTCTCTTCCTCCAGACTCTGGGACCCTGATTTCCAAAGGAAATGCAAAATTTACTTTCATCAGAGAACATAACTTTGGACCACTCAGCAGCAGTCCAGTTCTTTTTGTCTTTAGCCCAGGCGAGACGCTTCTGATGCTGTCTGTTGTTCAAGAGTGGCTTGACACAAGGAATGCGACAGCTGAAACCCATGTCTTGCATACGTCTGTGTAGTGGTTCTTGAAGCACTGACTCCAGCTGCAGTCCACTCTTTGTGAATCTCCCCCACATTTTTGAATGGGTTTTGTTTCACAATCCTCTCCAGGGTGCGGTTATCCCTATTGCTTGTACACTTTTTTCGACCACCTCTTTTCCTTCCCTTCGCCTCTCTATTAATGTGCTTGGACACAGAGCTCTGTGAACAGCCAGCCTCTTTTGCAATGACCTTTTGTGTCTTGCCCTCCTTGTGCAAGGTGTCAATGGTCGTCTTTTGGACAACTGTCAAGTCAGCAGTCTTCCCCATGATTGTGTAGCCTACAGAACTAGACTGAGAGACCATTTAAAGGCCTTTGCAGGTGTTTTGAGTTAATTAGCTGATTCGAGTGTGGCACAAGGTGTCTTCAATATTGAACCTTTTCACAATATTCTAATTTTCTGAGATACTGAATTTTCATTAGTTGTCAGTTATAATCATCAAAATTAAAATAAATAAACACTTAAAATATATATGAGTCTGTGAGGAATGAATGTATACATTATACAAGTTTCACTTTTTGAATGGAATTAGTGAAATAAATCAACTTTTTGATGATATTCTAATTATATGACCAGCACCCTGTATAATTCAAGATTATAATTCAGTTAAATTTTATAAAACTGGAATTTGTATTATTTATTTATTTATTTAATACTTTAATTTTTTTTAATGACCTGCAGGGACTTTTATTAATACATATATATTATACATACTTATATATTATATACATTATAAATACATTTTACAGTTCAGCCAGATGTATTTATAGTTTGAATACAAATGAAAGGCTAGCATGGTCAAGCCCTGAAGTTAAACAAGCTTCAGGTGGTACTGTATGTGGGTTCGCATGGTTTCTAGCTTGACAAAGCTAGTCATTTATGGTCATTACTCGGTCCAAGCTGGCTTAGATGGCTGATCAGTTGAACTACCATCTGCTGGATCTACTGTTGACAATTAGGGCTGATATATCACCTCAGACCAGTTACTTAAGCCAGCTTAGCCTGATATGACCCAGTATTTCCAGCAGAGATAAGAGCAGATCTAAATGAAATCACACTCACCTGTAGAGTTGACGATTTTGTTCAGGAAGGGTCTCAGTGCTGAGGGGGCACTGTGAGGTAACAAGTAGGTGAAGAAAAATCTGGAAAAATTGAAAAATAATATTTCAATATCTCACAAATAAGCACAAGTTGGCACAGATTTCAGGTTATGAACGCACACCTGTAAGCATTGTAGAGGTTTCTCTTTTCATTGATACCCTCGCAACGGCCCTTGTGGCAGGGGAGGGTGAAGTTGCGGGCAGGGAACTCCATGAGACAGTCTGAAGGAGAAGATGGGGAGCAAGGCGTCTCCTCAACACTGGCGTCGTCCAGGTCGGTCACTTTCAACACTCCCCCGACCAGGACGAACTGCCGAGGCCTGAAGTCCAGCAGGGTGACGGACCCGAGCGGAGAATGGGCCAAATAATGCAGCAGCCTCATCAAACTCAAACAGATCTGCAGAGACACGCAATAATGTCAATATGGAAATAAATCTATTGTTTTGTATTATGGAATGTATTATGGAGAGTTTATAATAACCCTAACCCACACATGACATGCAAGGAAAAAAACACGGCCACAATTTAATTCAAATGAGGCAACAAATTAGTATAATGTGGCCACTAATTAAATACAAGTACATACGCTGTGGGAAACAAAATCTAATTTGTGGCCATACTAACTTATTTTTATTTTGACATGTCATTTGCGGGATCTGTATAAAAAGTATAAATGCACAAATTTTACAATTATTGCAGATATCGATTATATCGAATAATTATTTTCATGTTATGCCACTGAAAATGTTTTATATAATTATATTTAAATAAATATAAAATTGAGCGTTAAAATCTAAAAGCATTTTAAATTCTGAAGGTAAATTTAGTCATCACAACATTATAATATATGTATAACAGTATAAGAAAATTATATTCATTTTAATATTTGCTAAAGATTACAGTCCATTTAACAATGTTATCGAATTATTAATGTAAATGCTAAGTGACTGTTAGATGATGGAAAATGCAATCTAAATTAAAAAAATATACATTTTCATAAAGTATTGACCAAGTACCAACTACACTGATAAATGGAAAATATTTAAAATAAGTTAATAACGAATAAGGGAAATACATTAGTTCTGTATTTTATGCCATAATTTATTTAAATTGTATTGTTATTGTGCACAAGTTATTACATATATTATAAAAAATTAAAAGATTATATGTAAATTGAAATATTGCACATCATACATAAATATTTTTTTGATCACATTTTAATTTAAGGTACAATTGTAGCTATTAACAAACCATTAAATATGATTTTTGCTTTAATAACTCCTAATGTTCTGCTTATTAATAGTTAGTAAGGTAGTTGTTAAGTTTAGGTATTGGGTAAGGATGTAAAATATGATCATGCAGAATATGTTAATAATAGGCATGTTAATAAGCAATTAGTTAATAGTGAGAATTGGTCCATACACTAAAGTGTTATCACATTTTTGATTTCAGATGAACAGAGAAAATGTTGCATGTAGAGTTGTGGCGCTGTGTAACAAAAACAGAAACAGGGTTTCCCATCAACCGAATGTAAGCCACTGCATTGGACGCTAATAAATTGGTGCTGTTCTTGTAGAACTTTACCCAATGGGACATTTTATACCCGCCTCTAACTGGTTCCTGGTTTGAGACCACCAGGTTTACCAAACCTGCAAACTGCCTTCAGGGACTTGAAGCACCCCTTCCATGATCCATGCAGCCACTTGAGTGTGCGAGGCCCGTTGTGCAGTGCAGAGTGCATGCCTGCAAGCCCAAAAGTGTGTTCCTTGAGGATTAGCCCTCTTATTATGTATGACGGTACGAGGACCGAGGCTGAAGCTCTGGCAGCTGGTGACACCTCACATTCAAGCAACACCTACATCTACCACGTTCTTAAGGGCAGAGTTCAGAGGATTAAGACGGTCGTGGAGAAAGAAGAGTAGGACGGAGATGCAAAGAGGAGTGAACACCACCGAAAGAAGGAGAAGAGAACATAAAAGAAAAGCAAACAGAGAGGAGATGAGGGGGTGGAGGAGACACTGCCCATGCCTTTCACAACAGACAAAAGCTGCTTTTAATACACTCCGGATTAGCAACTACTGGGAAAGGTCAGCCCCTCACACTGTGTGACTGCGTGCGGGTTGCTGTCTTGCTTAACGTGGGGCAGATTTGGCAAAACCATTGTGAAAGCCATTGTAAGGGAGGCGAGGCCGTCTAAAATACCCCAACAGATTTGGTTTCCTAAAAAATGCACCAAGCATTTTTTTCATTGGTACACCAATGCAAGCGTGTGAACGTTTGCCTGTTTGTCATGTATTTGGTTGAGCTGGGATGTGAACGGGTTTGTCGTCAGTCCTGGGCCTGTGTTGTCTAGAGGACATAAAAGCCTTCGTCAGTGTGCAGAGGAAATGACTTTGGACCTAAATGAGCTGTTTGGAAGTCAACGGATTCGACGGTCTCCCCAGAGTCGTCTATTAGTGCCTCATACGCAATTCAAATGTTGCTAAAGAATTGCTGGGGTGTTTCTGCTTTGTTCCACATGCACAAAGAGAAAAAGAGCCCAGTAGCGCACTGGGAGTGTGTCTGTAGAGGACAGTCTTAAAGAGACAGGACGCATTAGCATTTATGAACACATGTGGAATGAACATAACTACTTGGTTTTGTTCAAACAGGCAGGAAATCAGTTTTTTGGGGGCGGATCTGTCTCAAATCCGTTTACTCAGATCCGTTGTTTGGAGTCTGAACAGCAAAGAAATGCAGGATATCTCAAAATGTGCACATCTGATTATCAATATTTGGAAATGCTTCAGTCTGAAATGTCACTTTGGATTTCAAAAGCTTTTAATTTGGGACGCAACACTTACGTAACCTAATACACAATGTGCCTTATTGTTTACACATTTTTTCTCTACCGTATCCATATAGCAAACTGTGTCACATTCAATAAACAGTAAATAGGAAATTAGTGAATTAGTGAGTGATTTCGCATACAGCATATTACTAAATGTCTAAAATACATTTCTCTTGCACATCCCTGCTTATATTATTATTTATTAAGTCTACAGTATACTGTATTGCTCATTTTATTTTATTGCACATTTTACTCTTTATTTTATTTATTTTTTACCTATATTTATGTTTATCCTCGTGTTGTGTTACATATTTTGCACTGACCATTGAGCGGACCTGACTTACATTTCACTACTGATTATATTCTGTATAATTGAGTATGTGACGAATAAAACCTTGAACCCTTGAACCCTTGAACATTAACGTCTCTCATATTGATGTTGTAGAGGCAAGAGAAGAGGAAACATTTCCAGTTTCTCATTTTCCACACTGACAAATGAGAACTTATTGTAGGCTCATTCGTCATTTTTAGAAAGTCTCTTGGTATTATGTTCACATCTGTCTCTTTAATATGGCCTCCAGTGTAGATATTATGGATACTGAATATATTATTTAAAGGGATAGTTTACCGAAAAATGAAAATTAAAGTCAGTTCTATACTTTCTCACAGTTGTGTGCATTATATAAAGGAATTCATAAAATGTCTAAAAGTAGAAAGACTATAAACGGGAAGGTCAGTCAATCAAAACCATGAGAAAATCAACAGCAGGGACAGCAAGACACTTGTCTTATTCTCATTAAAAGGGTCTCATTGTTCTAGACTGGAAATGCATTCAGTATGACTGAAATATCACCCTGAAATATGAGCCTAATAAATATATTTAGCAGAATACTATGGTAGCTATGAGTTATGGAAATGGAAAGGCTGCCACAGACTTGAATTGGTAATGCTGAAAGTTTATTGAAACTAAAGCAGAGTGATGAATTGTTCTGCTGAACTGAACAGCGCTGTGTTGACATGTAGACTAGTGTGCTGCGTTCCCTATCAAAGCATGAATGTTTACTGAGTGCCTTCGCTATTGTGCAGCGAGTGAGTTGATCTGTGTTTGTGAATCAGTGTTTGGGTGTGTAAGTGTGTGAAAGGCCAGTAAAATACACTTTAGCTTTAGTCTCTTTTGGCTTGTAATACCATAATCTGAACATATTAATTCTATATACATACATTTAAATGAAAAACATATTACTCATCTCTCATTTAAAGCTCACGTTGACAGAATATCATATGTCTTTTTTATGTACATTCGTGTCAACAGCTGTCTGTTATCAGAGGAAGGGCTCATTGGGACTTCATTCAATTTCATCCTCGGCACACAGGAAGTCATAGCAAATCATTATGGGAGGCTGCCACAGTGATAGCGATCAGACAGGTCTATCAGGCAAGCTCAGAGAGAGCAGAGTGCGGGACGTCCCACACAGCCAGCTCTCCAGAAGAGCTGCATCAGACAGGCTTTTCTCTGTGTGCACTACCAGCATGGACCTTTTTTTTGTAAGTGTTTCATTAAAGAGAAACACTGCTGAAAGAATTATTAGGGGCAGAGAGAGGAGGATATGTCACATTTATTACCCACATGAGCACTGGGTAGGAGGCAAAAGCATGAACCCCTGTCCAATGGCTTCACAGAAAACATAGTTAGAGGTTGGCTGCCAGGGTTGAAGTCATTACAAATGTTTATATAGTGCTTTATGAAATGGTAGTAATTTTATGAAATGAATGTAATTTGGTTCCTCTGTTTGTTTATTTGTGGTGAATGATCTGTATCTTCGGGCCTCTCCCAATCTATTCATCTTTCTCAAATAATGTATAATAAGTGGGGTCCAAATGTATTTTTTTCCTGCCACAAATTATATTATCAGCATAATGTACATGAAAAGTAGAATTTTTTTGTTCAAAATTCTAAAACATTATATTTATTTCTAAATAAATAAAATAATATTTTCAATGTGGCTTCAGACATTGGGGCTACACTGTATATTTTAATGTCATAAATAAACTTTCATTTACTATCACCTTTAATTATTTTAATAAGTTGAATGAAAAAAAAAATTCTTCAAAATTAAAATTAAAACTTTTGAAACGTTCTACTTATTTCTGAGTTTAAAGCAATCAATCTGATTTTTTTGTATGGTTTCAGACTTTTGGGCCACATTGTACATTATTATTTACAATGTCATAAATAATCTCAAATTCTCAATAAGCTTTAATTCATTTAATAATTAGAACAATTATTATCAAGGTTTTGTTTACTCTTTTCCAAAATTTCTTAAAAGTTCCGTTTATTTCTAGGGTTAAATAATTGAATACATAAATACATGAATAAATAAATAACAAATCAATCAATCAATCAAATGTTCATTAGGATAAAAACTTTAATTGTCAATACAATTTATTTTCTATTACACTGCATTATAACTTTTTTTACATTAATGTATTTGTTAAAAAAATTTCACAATTCTCAAACTTTCTATTTATTTCTAAGTTTAAATAATCTAATTTTTAGTATGGTTTCAGGCCCCACTGTGAATCATTTTTTACAATATCATGAATAATCTTTAATTGACAACAATCTTTAATTCCGTCATTACGGTAATGTTAGAAAAGTCACGGACTCAATTTGTTCGCAGTTGTTCATGTTGATAAGGCTAATTGAAGCCCCGTGTTCCTCCCTGGAGCTCCAGACAGGCACGAGATGGAATGTGTGATATGAGCAGTGACTCACCCTGAACCTCTCCTCCCAGGGCGTCTGCAGCAGCTGGATCATCTCCAGAGGGCTGCCCAGCTCCGTGATGGCCGTCACCGTGTCCTTTATATCGTTGTTATCCTGGTAGCAGTAGCCGTACAGCTGCAGGAGAGAGTGCAGACACGAGAGCATCCATCAGATAACAGCATCGTGTTGACACGCACTCTTTGACCCCAGATTCGACTGGAGAAGCCAAGCTGACTAAATCATTTCACCAGACAAAATACTAGAATGTAGCAGGCGTTATGTGAGTGGACAGACATACGTACTGCAGCTTGTAATCAGGAAACGTTGTGCTGGCATGTGCGTGTTTGTTTTCTGGGGGAAGTCTGCATGTTACGGCCGCTGCTATCAGGCTGTTTCCCTCGACCTGCCATGACGGGCTCTTAGCGGTGCAGAATTTGGCTCTTTGCTTACAGAAACATTTCCCTAAGCTAATTCAAGCCAAAGAAGCTAGTTAAAATTAAACAGCATGAAATTTAATCTAAAAAGAAAACAACCTATGGCTGTGTGACCGGCTGTACCACGGGAACCATCACCAGCATCAAAGGAGAAACGCCGGCCAGTAATGTCGGGAGGAGAAACGGCCCATTATATTTCTGCACAGCAAAATGGGTGCTTCGGTTGTGTGAGTTAACAAGTTAGTTTCCATGTTCATCTGTGTCATAATTATAACCTTAAAAATCTGCATCGGTACATGCAAACATCTACTGCTTAATTTAGTCCCATCATTCACACTTGCTAACAATGCATAACACCTCTGAATGATACACTGGCAATGCTAAAATTGTCCGATGACGACACACTTGATGTTATGTTGCCTAGCAAAGTTCATGTACACTGGGCCTTATTCCAGAAACACCAACAGCAGGAATTTCTGTTGTTTCTAAAAAACATTCATTTGCAAAGTGCTGCATTCATTTCATAAATGTATAAATGTATTTATGAATGATTTACACACACACACACACACACACACACACACACACACACACACACACACACACACACACACACACACACACACACACAAACACACCTACACACACACACACACACACACACGCACACACACACACACACAGCCAAAAGCATTTTAATTGAGTTATATATTTACATTTATGCATTTAGCAGACAAAAAGCAACTCACAGTGCTTTCAGGTTATACATTTATTGTCAGTATTTGTGTTCCCTGGGAATTGAACCCACAAATTTTTGTGCTGCAAACTCAATGCTCTTCCACTGAGCCACAGGAACACGTTATGTTGAAAATAACTTTATGTTGAAAATATATTGAAAATAAACTAAAATAAAATTATTAGAATTAGAACTCTGATGGAGTATTATATAAGTATTATATAATCTAAAAAAAATCAGTTTTTGCTTAGGAAAAGAAATCCAACTGGGTTCAAATTGATCTGGAATCTATAATTCGGATAAATTTGTACCCAGTTGGATTTTTACTTCCAAAGCAAAAACTGATTTTTTCAAATATTATTATTTAAGAACAAGCAAAAAAAGGCCAATATACCAAAATATATAAAAATAACAAAAAGTATACTAATATAAATGTATTTAAGGATGGTTTTGCTGAGAAAAATAAAATTACTTTTTAGATTTTTTATTTTTTTTTGCAGTGCTGATATTAATTTAGCTTGTTTAATTAATGTGGACGTCTCAGTCAAATATATAGATCCCCCCCCCCCCCTCCCCCAAAATAAAACACTACAAAATAACTTTTGGAAGCTGGTCCTGCTGGCTCTTTAAACATATCGTCTTGGCAGCAGATTTAATTCAGCTGAAGATGTAATATGCTCAAATTCAGAAATGGTTTTGGCTCGTAGTATGCAACATATAAATCAGCTATGTGATTTCTGACAGCTCCCGAGATATAATCTAATTTGGCTATCTCCATCGATGTCAATTTTTATAACTGTCCCTGTGCGAGGATCTTGAACAAGTTCAGCCTCTGATATTAAGCAGGAACCGGACCAATCTGATTTGAGATCTGTGTGCAGAGCAAGCCTTTCCGAGAAAGCAAAGGCCCTATCTGAGATTAAATACACTCTAATGACTATTATCAGCACGATTCATCTAAAATGTGAGTGACTGTGTGTGTTCGTGCTGCAGACTTCATGGCTGCTTGCTGGGAATAAAACAGATCTGCACATGGAGGAACGCTGTTGTCTGTCTAGCCACACGGTGCCGTTTTGACTGACGCAAGCTCAAAGGTCAACTCCCTTGTCCGCTTCATTTACAACGAAGACTTTGTATCTGTCCAGAGCTGCTTTGTACCAGATGCTAATGTCACCAAGGGCACCAGAAAGATGTTTTTGGTCTGAAAGTTTTCATCCAGCTGCACTGATTGAATTCCAGATCTGTTTCATTTTTGTGCATGTAAGCAATACAAAAGAGATGGGTGAAGTTAGTATTTGTTTGTTTGTTTTGCAGTCAGATTGATCAGGAAAATGTTTTGTGTCAGGAAAAACTGAGCAAGCAGGATCATTAAGGTATGCGTGAAGGATAGTGGCCAACAGATTGTGTCCTAGTCTGACCTGGAAAAAATAAAATCAAAATTAGCTGTCTTTCCCAGACTTGAACCCACGTTTTATTTATTTTTTTACCTTTTTTGCCACATACCATAGAGTTCCTTAAAGTATTGGGGTATATCGCTTTGATTAGGGTTGTGGGTAGATGTGTATCATATGTACGTAAAAACTGCATATTATATGCACGCCAACAATTTTCGTATCATATGCACGTGAAAACTACGTGTTAAATGCACGCCAAACACATGTGTATCATGTGCATGCCAAAGTCAATTTTTTCATATCAATACCACGATTTTCTCTTTATATTTGGTGTACTATTTATACGAATTTTAATGAGATCAGGCTTTTTAAATCGTATTACCATCATACCATCTGATACTATGACATGGTACCGCCAAAGTACTTTCTTATACATGCATCTTAAGTGCTGCCATTGAAGCAGTGAGCTGTAATATTTTGTTTGTTGCCATGGTTTTTCCATAGGTAAGTAGTAAATAATAAAATCACTGTAATACAACATGGCTAACATGTTTTTTAAAACAACAGCAATGGCAATATTATAAAAGATACCAATTCAATAATAAAATACATTTGTTAATAATAAGAATCAAATATTTGTGGTAAGTTCATTAACTGTAGGATGTTTAAAAATTAGTGGTGGGCCGTTATCGGCGTTAACGTGCTGCGTTAACGCGAGACTCTTATCGGCGATAAAATAAATATCGCCGTTAATCTATTCTCAAAGTTGGGTTGGGAGCTGGGTCTATACTACGCAAGCTATGATGACTTTCACCCTGATATTTTAGCGCGGATGTATACCTAGCCGAATTGCACTGTAGGGGGCGAGAACGAGTCTTCGAACTAGAGGCTCGCAGTCCGTGATGGACAGATTGTTAACGGCTGGTCTATGTGGTAATACAATCGGCAGGACATCCAAACGCTCATCTGTCATTCATCAACCTCAAATATGGCTTTTCATCTGAAAGATGTATGTAGTAGCAACTTTACATGGCCGCTCAATATGATGTTAACCTAGAGAAACGTGCGCTACTGAAGTGTTTGTGTGGAAGCGCGTTTGCGCAGGACAAGCTCCGGTGCGCTCACTTGCTCTTAAAATCTCCGTCATTTTTGGTCATACAGATAAAAGTAGCCTAATACATCTTTCGAATCTGTAAAGACTCTACGTTTATTTGTGTACACTCAGAATAACAACGAAACGTTGCGCTTTTAAGCAAACAGGATGCGCTTTAGGTCTCATGTGAACTTGAGAATTCACTCCCGTCACCCTCTGCTTCGAACCTGTGTGTATGCCTAACGTTACTGTGAAATTACCACATCAAACGTGACGTGCTAACATGGATGCAGCTATGAAGCCGCCGGGTTTGCTTCAGGGAAAATTTATTTTTAAGAAGCTTCCCAATGGAAAACTGTAAACAGTTCATCACGACCTCTTATGTAGTTGGCCTACAGTTCAAAATTCATGTTTAACTGAATAAACAGTTAGTAAACACAAGTACATCTTATTGAACATAGTTTATTTTCATCACCAATTATCATAGTAGAACAGCTTTCTCAAGCAGTTTGTGATGCATTCTGGAAACAGGAGATGAGCCCCTGGTCTAATGCGCCACCTGGCTTGAGAAACCCGTTCTCAAAGACTTACTTTTAGTCATTATTTGGGTAGCACACATATTCTGAATGCCTTCGGCAGAAATCAAATGAGCCATTTTAATCTAGATTAATTCCAAAATTAATCTAGATTAAAAAAATTAATCTATGCCCACCCCTATTAAAAATATAAATAAATATCACTAATAACTTATGATTACATGTGCGTATTTATGGGGATTTTACAACAACATCCAATCTGAATTTTGTGATTTATTTTCTTCAAGTTTTATAAAAAAAAAAAATTCTGCAACACTTTTATTCTTATCATTATCTAAATAATTTCCCAAAATTAAATGCACGAAAAAAAAAAATATATATATATATATATTAGAAACTTTAAGTAATATCTTTTGGTAAAAAAAAATCTTATTTTTTTTAAAAAGAGTACTCTTTTAATACACACACATATATACACTCACTGGCCACTTTATTAGGTACACCTGTTCAATTGCTTGGTAACTTGGTAACATAAATTGATAATCAGCCAATCACATGGCAGCAACTCAATGCATTTAGGCATCTAGATGTGGTGAAGACGACTTGCTGAAGTTCAAACCGAGCATCAGAATGAGGAAGAAAGGGGATTTAATTGACTTTGAACGTGAAATGGTTGTTGGTGCTAGACGGGCTGGTCTGAGTATTTCAAAAACTGCTGATCTACTGGGATTTTCACGCACAACCATCTCTAGGGTTTAGAGCGGCAGTTGTGTGAACGAAAATGCCTTGTTGGCGTCAGAGGTCAAAGGAGAATGGGCAGACTGGTTAGAGATGAAAATAAAGCAACTGTAACTCAAATAACCATTTGTTACAACCAAGGTATGCAGAATACCATCTCTGAACGCACGTCGAATCCTGATGCAGTTGAGCTACAGCAGCAGAAGAACACACCGGGTGCCGCTCCTGTCAGCTAAGAACAGGACACGGAGACTACAACTCACACAGGCTCACCAAAATTGGACAATAGAAGATTGGAAAATGTTCCCTGGTCTGATGAGTCTCGATTTCTGCTGCGACATTCAGATGGTAGGTTCATAATTTGGTGTAAAGAACATGAAAGCATGGATCCATCCTGCCTTATCTCAACGGTTCAGACTGCTGCTGCTGGTGGTGGTGTAATGGTGTGGGGGATATATTTTCTTGGCACACTTAGTACCAGTTGAGCATTGTTTAAATGCCACAGCCTACCTGAGTATTGTTGCTGACCATGTCCATCCCTTTATGACTACAGTGTACCCATCTTCTGATGGCTACTTCCAGCAGGATAATGCACCATGTCACAAAGCTCAAATCATCTCAGACTGGTTTCTTGAACATGACTTTACTCAAATGGCCTCCACAGTCACCAGATTTCAATCCAATAGAGCACTTTTGGGATATGGTACAACGGGAGATTGATATCATGGATGTGCAGCCGACAAACCGGGTCCAACCCGGTATTAGCACGGTGTTCCTAATAATGTTGCCAGTGAGTGTTTATACACACACACACACACACACAAATATATTTATATATATATATATATATATATGTGTGTGTGTGTGTGTTAAAGACACAATGAAACCGAAATAGCGAGTCTAGTGACACGTATTTTCTTCCATAATGTTGATGCACATCCTAGTGAAACGGATCATCAAAAAATAAGAAAATGTGGAGCAAAGACTTGCTTCTATCTTTTGTTTTTTGATTGGCAGATGGCAGTGTGAGATTGTTGTCAATTTGTAAATAAGCTGTTGAGTGTAATTGGACTAAATATCCAGCATTAGTCACCAGAGAATCTGATGTGTCACTGAAAGTTTGAGTTACTACATTTTGATAAAGAATTATGAGCTTAAAAAAATGAAGCATGCACAATATGTTCCCATTGAAATGAACAACATCGGTAACACTTTATTTTGAGTTCCAATTCTCACTATTAACTAGTTGCTTATTAGTATGCATTTTACTAGCATAGTGGCTGTTTATTGGGGCTTACTAGGCAAATATTAGTTCCTTATTCTAGATCCCTTAACCCGACCCAATACCTAAAACTCAACAACTACCTTACTAACTATAAATGAGCAGCAAAATTAGGAGTTTATTGAGGGGAAATTCTTAGTTAATAGTAAATATGTATTCTCTATTCTGAAGCGTTAGCTATTTTATATTTCACGCTATCTTTAACTAACATCTTCATCAGCTCTTGTTCTTCCAAAATTCTCTTCACTGGTGCCACGTGTGCCGACATACCGATGCTCAATAGCCTTCACAAAAGCATTTCTGTTAGATGCCATTAATATACTAACGCAAATTCACTCGCAACCCTACCGCGATCATTAATGAGGACACCCTGGCAACAAATCAAAATGGCCACAGAGACGGCCATGTTTGCCTGGAGATGAAATAGTGGTGGGCAGTGAAAGCCAACGTCTACGGTCAGTGAGGGCAGAACTGTCCACGGAACAAGAGCTGCTCAGTAACAGGGTCTTGACACTGACGGCCCGTGT
>QVTF01006614.1:0-27116 GCA_003573665.1 Oxygymnocypris stewartii | reverse complement strand
AAAGTGCTTGGTTTGATATTTTGCTCATCTTTAAACATAGCTTGAGTGTCCAAATTCACACATTTTGGGTTCACTAAGATTCGTAAATGGTTTTTGAACAAACTCAACAATGCTGCATTTATTTGATCAAAATACAGTAAAACATGGAGACAGTGAAATATTATTACAATTTAAAAATATATATATATTTGTAATATATTTTAAAATGTAATTTTATTTCTGTTGATCAATCTGAATTTCAGCATCATTACTCCAGTCTTCAGTGTCACGTGATCTTCAGAAATCTTCTCATATACTGATTGCTGCTCAAGAAACATTTATGATTATATTAGTACTGCTAAAGATGCATCTCTTATTATCATCAATGTTTAAAACAGTTGTGCTGCTTCAAATGGTTTTCTTGGAAATCATGATATATTTAGTCAGGATTCTTTAATGAATAGAACGTTAAAAAAGAAACACCATTTATTTGAAATGCAATCTTTTTATAATTGTGTGCATATCTTTTACTGTCACTTTGATCAATTTAATATGTCCTTGCTAAATAAAAGCATTAATGTATTTATTTCCAAAACATCTTACTGACCCCAAAACATTGAACAGATTTTTATATTTCTTTATCTAGTTATATCTTCATACTCTGCAATCTCCTCCTCCTTCTTTGATATTTAATGTCAAAATGAGAACTTTGCTTCTAGCTTGTCACAGTAAAACAATACCTAGTCAGAGTAGATTTCTCTTATCTAGTGGTTGCTGTCTACTGAAGTGAACCGACTGCATGGTCTTCAGGCAGCATCTTCAGTTTGCAGTGGTTTTAATGTGCTGTTTTATTTCTCTGTGAAGTTTCCATGTTATTAGACTAGATCCAAGAGAGCATTAAGAGTTTTGCGTCGTTGATTTCAACTTTAGCTGTAAAACATGTTCATATTGGTATCATTTTGTGAATTATTTCAAATGAATTGATTCAAAACTCAGATTTGACTAATCGTTTTATGTTTTTGCTCAAAAAGGTTGTCTTGTACTGTCTTTAGTGTGTTTAAATGTTTTAGTAAAACTGTCACTAATTATGCTGTTTATTAACTGTCTTATGCTGCTTGTAAATGACAACGATTGGTCATTTAGAGTTATTATTTCCAGTTATTCAGATATCATGCGCGCCACTGGTGTGTCTGCTGTTTCTGTTAGTCTGAGCAGCCTGGTGAAGTCGGCAGACACAGGAAATGGAGTTTCGTTTCATTCAGGAGACAATGTCACGATGGACCTGGAGCCTCAGACTCTGGGAGTGTCGTTCATCGACAGGGCCATGCAGCTGGTAAATGTGTCCTGGACTGTTAAGTGCACTCAGCACATTTTTCTTGCCTTATCTATGAGGCGTAAAATCCCTGGTTGACCTTTTGACCCCAGTGTTAATGTTACATCTTTTCCGAGACTTCTAATGCGATTCTGTGTATCATTAATCACAATCAAAATTCTGTTCTATTAAGATGTTAAACTAGTGATCGACTTGTATGAGTTTTTCAAATGATACGATAGCGATAATTAAATGAACACACTATCATTCACAAATTTGGGGTCAGTAAGATTTTTTTAAACAAATTAATATTTTATTCAGCAAGGATGCATTAATTTGATCAAAATAGAAATAGTTTGTAACTTTATAAATGTCTTGTCAATTTCAAATAAATGCTGTTCTTTTGAACTTTCTGTTCATCACAGTTTCCACCAAAATATGAATCAGCCCAACTATTTTCAACATTGATAATAATCATAAATGTTTCTTGAGCAGCAAATCAGCATATTATAATGATTTCTGAATGATCATGTGACACTGAAGACTGGAGTAATGTTGCTGAAAATTACGTTTTTCTTCACAAGAATAAATTAAACTTAAAAATATATTTAAAGAGAACTTTTTTTATTGTAATAATATTTTACAATATTACTTGTTTATTTTTGCTCAAATAAATGCACCCTCTGTGAGCAAAAGCGCCATTTAGGAACAGTAAAAAAAAATCTTACCGCCCCAAAAAATTTTTAATGGCAAACAAGTTTATTGCCAAGTAAACAAAGTTATTTGCTAATAATCTCAGATTTCAGTGCCTGAATTTTTTAATTGGCCTCGTTGATTTCAGTGTATAGCTAGCTGTGGGTTAAAGCATTGATTTGTGTCTGATCTGGATTCTCTGTTTTTTATTATTAGGATGAGAGTTTTGCAGACTCTGGTAGACAGCCAATCACGTTTGAGAATCCTCTGTACTCGACAGCAGCCGGTCCATCCAGCGATCCAGCGGTAATACACGCGACACAGGTATATTTCCTCCTCGAAACCCTTTCCTATCCCTCTACCACACTCAAATCTGTCTTTCTCCTGCAGAGTTTAGCTCTAACGCTAATCAACACACCTGCGCATGCTAATCAATGTCTTCAGGATCATTAGAAAATCACGGGTGGCTGAGTTTGATCCGGGTTGGAGCTAAACTCTGCAGCAGATTGTATCTCCAGGGAAAGATTTGAGTGTCCCTGGTCTAGACATGGCTTACAGTATAAATGAAACATGTTAGACCTGAGCGGGTCTTGTGTTGAGTTTCGTGTTTCCGTGCTTCATACAGGTCACTGTGAACGTCAGCGGTGACCAGGTGGAGAATAACTTCTCATACCCTACACATAACGCTCATGAACAGGCCGTGGAGGTGAAGAGCGCACCTGCAGAGCAAACGAGCACACAGGTGAGAACATCTGAACATTGCTCCACAGTTCAGTCATTATTTCCTGCTGTTTCTCAGTCATGCCTCACGTTTATTTGATTTGATTTGATTTTTTGTTTGCAGGAGTCCAAATGGAGTTTCTTTAAAAGAAAACTAAAGCCAAGCACAACATTTGAAAACCCTACATATTCAGAGGTGAGTAGAATTGACTGTTGACATTCATTTATAACTTCACTTGTCTAAGTAATATTGAGTGAAAACAGAAACAGCCAAATGTAGAAAATCAAGGAAACACAAGTATTATGTTTGCACTTTGTTTAAACTCGTTTATCGAAAGTGATTTACAAATAACACTAATTTTGCCAACAATATTTATAATACACAATGTCAAGTTTATAGTATTTAACAAAATTAGTAATTAAGCCAGAACATAGGTGAAATCTATCTTTAATAAATATTAAAAAAGGAACACAAGTCAATATATAATCTGACAAAAGTACAGTATATATTTTGTAGTTTATTATACTCTTTAGAGTTATCATCGTTAGCTAAAATTTCAAATGTAATTACTTGAAATAAAACTGACTAAAATATTAAATCCTGTTATATATACTAGCATTTATTAATATTGTAAATGAGTTTTGATTTGTATATATTTTGTTTTCCATTTAATTTTAGGTTAAGTTTTGGTATTTTGTCCTTTTTTTCAATTTCTACTAATTTTAGTTCTTCAACTTAAACAAATAAATTTTTTATTTGTATCATTTTATTAAAACTAAATAAACAAAAATTACTGAAACTTGGGAGTTAAAATGAAAACAGAAAATCGAATAAAAATACAATCTAATTCAAAACGTCATCAAAAATGATAATAGCATATCAATGATGCAAAGATTTCACTGGCGGTTTGATTTGATTTAGACGCTTAAATGCATCATATTTTCAGAATAAAGTTTTAAGCAGAATATGTGAGAATGATGCGCATGTCTGTGTGTCAGATGCAGGACGAGCAGACGCATGGAGCTACAGACGCCAGCTCTTCATCACAGCCGTCTCCTTTCATTCCTCTTCCCAAACCCCAGAAACGAGAGAAACTGAGCGTCTATTCACCGACAGAGGACACCTTTACAGACACGGCCAACCTGGTTAAAGAGGACAGTGAAATATGAGCATCACACACCAACACAGCCGCGGGAAAATACAAAGAAACACTCCCTTTGCACAGAATCTATTTTTATATGCAGCCTGCATACGACAGAAATCAAATTAAGATTATTTTTGAAACAAAAAACAAGTATAAATGAGAATAGATTAAATGTTTGGATAGCCTACGGAAAAGAGACTTTGCCTTCTGATACTTTGTATGCCAATTCATGTTGTATGATTCATTTTTTATTATTATTGTGAGGTCATATTTGTATATCTTTGCACTGATGCTGCTGAAGGAGAATTTTAATGAATATTTTGTACATTTGTAAATTGAAAAGATTTTGGTGTGATAATATCCTCTGTTCAGATGTTATTTTGAAATAGATTATTACTTATTCCTGGAGATTAGCGCGCGCACACACACCACACACACACACACACCACATTGAGTAAAAGTGCTTTGAGAGACAGCTGAGACTTTGCCATTTGATCTGATTATTCATAAAGGAATAGTTCACCCAAAAATTACAATTCACCCTCAGGACACCCAAGATGTAGATGAGTTTGTTTCTTCATGGGAACAGATTTGGAGAAATGTAGCATTACATCACTTATTCACTAATGGATCCTCTGCAGTGAATGGGTGCCGTCAGAATGAGAGTCCAAACAGCTGATAAAAACATCACACCACACCACTCCAGTCCATCAGTTAACATCTTGTGAAGTGAAAAGCTGCGTGTCCGTAAGAAACAAATCCATCGAGACGATTTTAACTTCAAACTGTTGCTTCCAGCTAAAATACCAATTCATAATCCACAATAATGCTTCCTCCAGTGCAATTTTTCATCTTTAGGAGAACATTCCTTTAAACGGTTTTTGCCACTGAGAAAACACAACACATGCATCACTTACGTACATATACCTCATGTGTGGAGCGGCCAGATCAAAATAAAAAAAGAGCAAAAACACCACAGCAGGTCTGAAATATCACTTATGTGCAGATCTACTGAGAGCTTTTAAAGGAATAGCTAACCCCAAAAATGAACAATTACTCGTTATTTACTCACCCGTTCCAAAAACATATGACGTGTGCTTTATCTTTTAAGTCTTCTACAGTTGTACACTAACTTTGTATAAGGAACTGACACCGCATTGCATGATAAAGAGCTGCTTATTTTCCTCAAAATACCAGCATATGTTTCAAATGACATCAGGGTGAACTACTCCAAACATGTGATGTAGAACAGAGACTCATTACAGTCTGAAAGTATGATAATGCTGTGATATATTCTGCTGTAAACACATTTTAATAGAAGTCGAAGACATACCACTTGTTTTATATATTGAAATAATACTTGAAATTTCCCTGTTTATATGTATGTGATTATAACTGTGATATCTGGAGATCTCTGATGTCCCGTCAGCGTTTCAAGGGCTTTTCAAACTTACTTTCCATCTGATGAACTGCATGGACTGTGAAGTCAATATATTTTAAATGATTTTGTATATTAAAGACAGTGAAAAAAAAAGAATATTAAGAATTTATTCATCTTGACATGCTGATTATGTTACTATAGAAAGGAACTGGAAACAAATTAATGCTGATGTGAAAAATCAACAAAAAATATTATAAGAAATGGTAAGATATTTTTGTTTAGATGTACAACAGATATATTATATACACACACATACACATACAGTATCTCACAGAAGTGAGTACACCCCTAACATTTTTGTAAATATTTTATATCTTTTCATGTGACAACACTGAAGAAATTACACTTTTCTACAATGTAAAGTAGTGAGTGTACAACTTGTATAACAGAGTAAATGTGCTGTCCCCTCAAAATAACCACACGCAGCCATTAATGTCTAAACCGCTGGCCACAAAAGTGAGTACACCCCTAAGTGAAAATGTCCAAAGTGTCAATATTTTGTGTGGCCACCATTATTTTCCAGCACTGCCTTAACCCTCCTGGGCATGGAGTTCACCAGAGCTTCACAGGTTGCCACTGCAGTCCTCTTCCACTCCTCCATGATGACATCACGGAGCTGGTGGATGTTAAAGACATTGCGCTCCTCCACCTTCCGTTTGAGGATGCCCCAAAGATGCTCAATAGGGTTTAGGTCTGGAGACATGCTTGGCCAGTCCATCACCTTTACCCTCAGCTTCTTTAGCAAGGCAGTGGTCCTTATCATGTAGGAATACTGCCCTGCGGCCCAGTCTACGAAGAAAGGGGATCATGCTTTGCTTCAGTATGTCACAGTACATGTTGGCATTCATGGTTCCCTCAATGAACTGTAGCTCCCCAGTGCCGACAGCAACCATGACACTCGCCATGCTTGACTGTAGGCAAGACACACTTGTCCTTGTACTCCTTACCTGGTTACACACACTTGACACCATCTGAACTAAATAAGTTTATCTTGGTGTTACTGTAACACCCCCAACACGGGTCCGCACCCACTCACCGAGCGGGTCGTGAACCCGGGACTCCGGCACGGGAGACAGGCGCTCTAACGAGGAACGCCAAAGGCTACAGCCTCTAGCGTCAGTCGCTAGAGCGCCTCTTTTTAGGCAAGGGGAGTGAGTTTTACACACAGCCCTTACTGGCATACATCCGTTACACTACAACCCCAGGATGTATGTGTTGTATTAAAATGTATTGTTGGTGTGTTTTCCCACCATTTGGATTTGTGTGTGTGTGTGTGTGCGCGCGTGTGTGCGTGCGCGCTCTCTCCCTCTATCTCTATCTCTCACACTCTCTGCTTGTTTGGCAATTACAAACTGTCCACAGGTGGTGCTCATCAGGCAGTGTGCTGCTACAAAAGAGCAGAGTACTCGAGTGAACACTGTTTGGAGAGGTTCATTTCTCCCCTGCTCCAGACTTGTTGGGTGTTTCCTTTAAAAGATATGTTGATTGTGGTGCAAAATGGTTATCTGTTGAATATTCATTTTGATTCCTGTTGACCAGCAGTGTGTGCTGAATCTAAAAGTGACCACTTTAATTAAAAAGTATTGTATCTTATTTTGATTTATGGTTAGATTGGAAGCTGTAGGGAGAGGGTGCCATTTTATTTAGTACTCCTGTTTATCCCTGTTTTTGGTTAGTGAGGGAGTGGAGGAAAGCTTTTGTTGTTGATTTCTTTTCTTTTACTTGGATAGGTTATTTAGTACTCCTCCTGTTAGTTATCTGCTGTTTTGTTTGTTGTTTTGGCCAGGCCCTCTCCTGAAGACATTTAATGCTTCCATTATTGTTGTTTTTCTTTGTCAAACCAAGTTGTTGCATTTCTGGGGCAGAGGACTGGGGCGATTCCTCCTCGTTTTATTAATTTCTTCCTTCATAAATATTAGTGAACCTGTTACACACCCCTAGACTGGGGAACGGGAACGTAACACTTGGTCTCATCAGAACACAGGACATAGTTCCAGTAATCCATGTCCTTAGTCTGCTTGTCTTCAGTAAACTGTTTGCAGGCTTTCTTGTGTATCATCTTTAGAAGAGGCTTCCTTCTTGGACAACAGCCACGCAGACCAATTTGATGCAGCGTGCGGCCACCGTGCGGCTCAGTTTCAGGGTCTTGGCAATCTTCTTATAGCCTACGCCATCTTTATGTAGAGCACAAAAGATTAAATAAGTTATATGATTTTGGAGTCAAAGTGAAACTATATTGTTTTTGTGTATTGCGACTTGCATCCAAGTGTTATGGATTATCAGAAAAGAAACAATTCACTAAAAATTTAGTTTTTATGCATCGGTTGTCGATTTGATGTTGAGATGTAGGTGTTGGAGTCAAAGTGGAGGCAGATGAATACAAGATTAAATGACTGGAGAAATCTTGCTTTCGTCAGAATACACATTTATGACATTGACATTTAGTCATTTAGCAGACCCTTTTATCCAAAGCAAATTACAATTGGGGAATACATAAAGAGATTCATCTTGAAGAGGCAAACAGACAGAGGAAGTGCTCGTAACACCAAGTCTCAGGCATTGTTCAAATAAATACAAGCTAGCAAGAGAACAAGAGTAAGATAAAGAAAAATATGTATTTTTAAATTTAGGATGAAGTCAATTAGTGTCGAAAGAGATGAGTTTTCTGTTGATTATTTTGATGATTCAGTTTAATTTTGATTAAAAATGATATGGTCTCAATAAAAAAATTCAACCTAAATTAATCTGTACGCTGTGTGACACCAAAAGGTACTTTATGGAAAATCAACAATATATAAAATATATATTTATTTGGTCGCATTAATACATTTTTATCACGGTCCTGCATCACATTTGCTGAATGAAATCCAATACTTTTCTTACTAATTTTGAGGTGCTGATTTAAAATATAGTGCCTGTTTTGCTCTATATGTCACTTTTTCACGATATATTTTCATACAGACACTTTTCATAGCATTTTTTTCTTTTAACAACCATTTGTAAGGTGAAGAAGTCTTGTATTCTCCCCTAATCAGCAGAAACTTGCCACAAAGACATGTTCCCGTCTTACTCTGGGTCAGGTTGCAACTATTTGTTCAATTCACAGCCAATTTACACATAATCCTGAAGACATTATTTTATGCCAAATTCTGATTTCCCCTTTTTCTGCTACTTTGCAGATTGTAAGTTAAATGATATGAAACACTTGACATTGAACTGCTGTACGTGATGAACTCGCATGCCAATTTTTTGGCAAACTCAGCATCATCAAATTAGTTCATATTAGGCCTTATTTGCAAATCGGCTGAGTTTTTTTCAAGATGCAGGGCTGTGTGATAAATGTTGCATACACAGCAATCACGGTTTCAAAGACAAATGCTTGGCTTGTTACGTTGTTGCTTTCAGTGATTCTTTCTAGAGATGTTCAGCTCTTCTTGATGGAAGGCATTATAATGCTGGTGAAGATGTCTGCTACACATGTCGGCAGGTACGAGAGGGGAATCCACAGGAACTTGGCGTCCCAGCCTGCGCTGTAGCGTGTTCGGGGATAACGCGATGAAAGAGCATGTTGCATGCATGACGTTACTTTGGAAAGGTCACTGCTGGCCAGAATCTTCATGGAGAATTCCTGCGCTTTTTTATCTGGAAGAAAAGATGCAGAAAAGTCAGTACAACAACATAACAGTATCATCACACATGAGGCTCTGCCCCGAAACAAGGCTAAAAATCCTTCAATATAATTAACAATGAACTATTTTACCAGTATTTGTGTGTGTAATGTATTTTTAGAGCATTGTGGTATCGACTTACTAACATGCTAATGCTAAGCAAGACTATTATTGAAGTTGTTAGTCAAGTATGCCGTGTTTCAGTAGATGAGCACATTTGCATGAACTGTTCCTTTAAATGCACCATGATCCAAATCTAAAGCAGTGTTGTGCTGCATGAAGTCTGCCCTGATATGACATCAGAAGCACTCACAGTCCTGCAGGTACGAGTCTCCGTAGGCTCTCCTGACCTCTGCTGGGAGGTTATTCCACCGTTTCTTCAGATCGTCTTCAATGAGACCTAGATCTGTCACTTGTGTCTTGAAGAAGCCTGGTTCAATGATACTTACTTTCACTCCAAAGTGCATCATATCTCTCCTGATATCAGCAAGAGAGAATACAATGATTTTAGAGAGATTATTGGACGTTGAACTAAAGATGGAAATCTCAAAGACGTTGTAGTATGGGTACGGTTTAAAAGTTTGACCAAGTTATGACCATAGCTAGAAATGAATTTTGTTGGCTCTTTTTAATAAAAGTCAGATAATATAATCAGCTTGTTAGCCATATAAAATAATCAGTTTATATTTTATGGATTAGTGATTAATTATTGCATTTTAGAATGAATTGACACATTTTATGCTATTAATTTTCACTTATTTGTATTGAATTAATGTATTTATTTTCAGTCATATGGCCTGTGAAACCTGTTTTCAAACTCAAATATTGTAGCCAATAAGAAATACATTTTGTTGGCTGTTTTTAATAAAACTGTATATACGTTTTATTTTATTATTATTTAAAAGAATACATAGAATGTATTGATGTATATTTAACAAATAAATACATTTATGCCATGATGACCTTCAAAATTAGAAATGGATTTTGTTGTTGATATTTTTTTATTGTCTAGTTAACACAATAATATGATACATTTTATGCTTATTATTTGTATTGTTTTATTTGTAATAAAATGTTATGTATATATTCATTAGAACATATTTATTTCTATTTAAATTAAGATTTTTAATAAATACATTTCTTTAAAAAAATATGTATAAATACATTTAAAAATTAAATAAATACATTTAGGCCATGATAAGCTACAAAATGTGTACTTTTTTACAATGCATGCTAAAAGATCTTATTGGCATGTCTCGAAGTTGAATTTTTGTTAGAAGCCTTCATACTCAAGCTGTCAGAGAAGGCCTCCACTCCATATTTAGAGAGACAATATCCTCCCCCGATGAGTGAGAGTCTGCCCAGTATACTGGCCACGTTCACCACCCGACCCCGAGCCTTCTTCAGCAGAGGAAGACACTTCAGAGTCACCTCAATAAGCCCGATGAGATTACATCCAGAACCTTCTTAAAGTCCTCCGCTGCATCCATTCCACGGGGCCGATGGGGACCGAGATGCCAGCATTGTTCACCAAACCCCACAGACCTGACACGAGAAAACACAAGACATGTAGTGTACGTGCAAATCACACCATGAAAATAATAGTTCACTCATTAACAGGCCATTCAAGATGAGTTGTTTCTTCATCAGATTTGGACAAATGTAGGATTGCATCAGTTTCTCACAGTGGATCCTCTGCAGTGAATGGGTGCCGTCAGAATGAGAGTGCAAACAGCTGATAAAACATCACAATAATTCACAAGTAATTCACACATCTCCAGTCCATCAGCTAGGATCCTGCGAAACATTGTGTTTGTAAGAAACAAATCCATCATTGAGACATTTTTAACTTCAAACTGTTGCTTCGAATAAATGAGTCCTCCATAATATACATAAATTGCTTTCAGTTAAAAAGTTAACTAGGAGAAAGAATATATGCACCGATCAAGCACTGTTTACAAAAAACAGTCCAAAACAGTCCAAAACAAATATGTTGGTGTATTTTGATGTGAGACGACGACAGGAAATGGACTGGATTGGAAGTGTTATTATTTTGGCCAGAAGCAACGGTTTAAAGTTAAAATGCCTTAAAGAAGGATTTGTTTCTTACAACATGCAGCTTTTCCCTTCACAAGATGTTAAAAAAGGAGTCATATCGATTATTGTAATGTTTTTATCAGCTGATTAGTCTCACATTCTGGTGGCACCCATTCACTGCAGAGGATCCATTGGTGAGCATGATGTGATGCTAAACTTCCAAAAATCTGTTCTGATGAAGAAACAAACTCATCTACATCTGGATAGCCTAAAAGAGAGTAAACTGACAGCAAATATTCATTTTGGGCTGACTATCCCTTTAAGGTCAAAGGACACTGATATACAAACATCATGTCCGGTGCACTATGAGAGAAGTAAGTCGTTTTATAAAATGATGCAGATTGGTATGAGAATGGCATTCGCTTGAAGATTCTCCTCCAGGTCAGCTAAACCGCTTGTCCTATGCTTGCAGATTTATGAGTTGGTCTGGGGCTGTGTGTTCGTCACAGAGCCTGTATCTCGGCTTTATCTCTCGCTGTGCTTGACGAGCTGGCAACCTATCTGACTGTCCGTCTCACCTCTCTCCCCTGTCTCGCTGCGCACGCGCTCCAGCGCACTCTCGACGCTCGCGCGTCGGTAACATTGAGCAGAAGCGTCTTGAGTCTGGGGGAGGCCGCCGCGCGCAGTCTGGAGGCACCAGGTTCCGTGAGGCACGCGGCGATCACGTGAAAACCCCGCCGGTCGAGCTGCCGCGCCCGCGAGCTCTCCGAAGCCGCTATCGCAGCCCGTCACCAGGACGTGTTTCTCTCGTGGATGCCGGTGATCTGACGGGAGTCTCGGAAGAACCAGACCGCGGCGACGAGCGCCAGAACGGCCAGAGAACAGCAGCAGCAGCCGCACAGCAAATCCGCGCAGAGGAGCACCTGCGGAGGAAGATGTGCTGGATAAACACTGGCCTTTCCAGTTCTTCTATCATATGGAGGGCCAAATTACTCAAAACTAAATTAATAAATAAATGTTGAAATATACAAATAAATCCTTAAATAAATATCATTCATTCATTTATTTTCTCCACATTCATTCATGACATGCGGACAACCATAACACTGGAAATGAAATGTGGAGGAATTCAATAAATAATTTAAATGATTGCACGAATTAATAAATAAATAAACATAAACATATATACCCTCCCTGGACTATAAAACCAGTCATACGTATCACTGGTATATTTGTAGCAATAGCCAACAATACATTGTGTGCCAAAAAATCATTATGATATTAAGTAAAGATCATGTTTCATGAAGATATTTTGTAAATGTTCTACTGTAAATACATCCAAAGTTAATTGTTGATTACTAATATTCATTGCTAAGAACTTAGTTTGAACAACTTTAAAGGCAATTTTCTCAATATGGACCCTCAGATCTCAGACTTTCAAATAGTTGTATCTCAGTCAAATATTGTCCCATCATAATAAACCATACATCAATGGAACACGTATTTATTCAGCAATTATTGTTCAATTCAAATAAAAAAATTACCCCTTAAGACTGATTTTGTGGTTCAGGGTCAAATATTTGCCTTTTTCTCGACTCCTATGTTTATGTTCAGTTATTTAGCTTTATTGGCAATGAAAATAAGTTTTTTTTAACATCTAGCAACATTTATTGCCACTAAAGTGAATTTAACTGGACCTACACTAGGAGCCTGAGAAAAATGCTCCTTTTAGAAGAACGTCAACAGCACTTAGAGGCGTTTGCATCTGAACTCTTCATATAGACTTTTACTTTATTATCAGGCAACATTTCCCCACTTATACACTATAGTGTACAAAAAACACTACACTGAGAAATCCAATGTTTATTAAAGCAAAATATAACTCGAAAAAATAGATTTACTATGTCAACGATTTAAGACTTATTCTCAAATTTTTTAATTCCAAATTTTTCTAACCTATAATATTTACCACAGTAAATGCAATTGTAAGAGTTATTGTTATTACAATAACACTGTGCCTTTGGTATTTGACCCCACTTTCATCAATCAATAATAAATAATGAAAATCTTAAACTTTAATTGTAGGTGTGTATATTTATTTTATTTCTTTATCTAGATTAAAAATATATATTTATTCATTTATTCAGATTTGTATTAATTAGTTTTTTATTTTTACACGTTTGTTTATATATTTCATGTATTAATAGTTTTTTATTGTGAACATTTTTATTTGTTTTTATTATTTATAAAATTGAATGAATTTTGATGTATCTAGTTATGTATTATTTTGAGATATTATTTCAGGTGCATTTTAAGAGATGGTGTTTACATTCTCCCCCTGAACAAAGTTCAGAAGAACCTATTAACGAAGGTACTTTATTAACTATTAGAGAAGAGACAGGAGAGCAAAAGTTGTGATAAAGAACGCTTTGAGAGAAAAGGTTCAATTGAAATGTCACTAGACTGAAAGTGTGTTGCTGCAGATTTCTATTCAGTAATTCATTCAAATGATGTTGTGGTGCATCTGAAAGTTCTCCGCATGATCTTCCAGTGAGACGGACCAGATTCAACTGATTATAATGCATAACCTTGCGGTCAAATAGAGAAACAATGTTTGACTGTCTGATTCTCAGAAAAAATATATAATCAAAAAACGAAACATGTATATTTAGACCATTCTGATTCTTTGCAGTAATTTTATGATAAGTATGTTTTTCTTTAGCTTCTCAAAACAGTCTTCATTAGCTTAATGTAAAATTGCATGATTTCCTCCATGAAATCTAACAATACATGTTTTGGAGTATAGAATATCTGCTATATAGAAACTAAACCTTTATAATTGAATCTGTTAAATATTAATTCTAAACAAATCTTAGGTGGCGTCGCAATTATAACCATGTTCCCTCATGTCTCTGTCAATGATTTATTGCTAAAATCATTTATCGCTTTAAACACTGAAATATTCATTAACAAATCATGCACACATTAATTCCTACTACGCTTTATACATTAATGAAATAACCTGATCGTGTTCAGAACTGACAAACGTACCATGACTAGTGCAGTTTTCAATACTTCTTCACTGTTTCTGAATCAGGATTTCCACCCCGGTCCCGATCCCGGGGCACTGAAGAGCTCAAGGACCACAAACCGACTGCGGGGTCAAAGGTGCCAAGCGCAATAAACATCACGAGGTTGTGCAATGAACCTAAGACCTACTTTGCCTTCTAAACATTCAATACTGAGTTTGTGTGTCCATGTATTACTAAATCTGTGGTGAAGTGACACTTTGACAGGTTAGGATTTATCTGATTGAATAACAGGCTTCACAAGTGTGATGCTGGTGAGCGAAGTGTAATAAAAGTAAAGAAAGGTATTCAATTTTGTGCTTAAATAATCATATCACTTGTTTAATATTCTCTAAAGAAAGTTGAGATATTTTATATAATGAGAGTATTTATACTGCACGGGAAAGTCTGAAATGCTGTAAAAGTAAGGAAAAATATTCTTTTGTGATCTAGAAAAATCTTACAGGAAAAATCAAACTCTCCAAAACTGTTACAATTAGTTTTTATTCATATTCAATATTGTAAACATTTACAATAACGTTTTAATGATTTACATGTGGGTCATTCTATAATTGGGGTACCTTTTATTTCCATTGATGATCATTATTTTTTCTAACAATTTTCTTCAGAATATCATATTTTATCCATTAAGAGAATACATACTGTAATCTGCACACATATTTTGCCTTCATGTCGCTTAAATTACAGTTTTTGCAATGTCCACGTTTGAAAATGATTGGGCCTTGAGTTCAAAACAATGCATAAAGTCAAGATTATCTATATTAAATGTATTTATACAATATAAATACTTTAGAAAAATAGATTGAGTTTAAATGTAATTTGTTCAAATATTTAATTCTGCTCATTACTAACATACTTCCAACCATCACTAAGTGAAACAACGGTTTATTCCATCCACACGCTGCATGACTGCAGCAGATCATTGGCTGTTCATGCTTACAGAACTGACACTTTTGGTTTAACAGCATATCTTAAGACGAAAACATCAGCGATGAAGGTTGGCATGTAGGAGAGAGGCAACCAGAAGAACTTGGCATCCCAGCCTGGAGAATATCTGGCCCGAGGATGGACCGCAGCCACCGCATGCTCCATACAGCTCACCACCTTCATCAGATCTGGATCCAGCATATTCTCCAACTTCTCCTTAAGCGCCAGCCTTCGCTGCAAAGGGACATCAGGAGGGCATGTTAGCTCTCAGAACTAGTACTGCAAACAGTTTGGGAGTGTGATATTTATTTGAAACCGGTGGGATTTCTTTAAGACTGCAAGGGAAGCTCGGCTTCCCCTATAATGTCAAAATAATGAATGGTCAAATATGTACTATTGTATGCATTAGACACGTTCATCTCGAAGACGAGTTGGTTCAGAATCAGCTACACATAGCAGGTCGACTGACTCGATTTCCTTCTCATATATTCCCGTAGTGTCACAGTGCATTTCCCTGTTGAAGCATAGCATCTATGGACTTCAATGGGGCTGATTTGAACAGTTTTTTTTTCAGTGCTTCAAAACTACACGGTCATTGGATAAATGTTGCGATTATGTCCCTGGATTATGTGGCCTGGACTCCGGGCTTCTGCGTGATGATAGGAGGGTCTGAGGGTTTGATTGACAGTGATTTTGTACTATAAAAAGTCGCTGACGCTGAAGCTGTTCGAGTTCAGTCCCATCACGGATTTTGCAAGTGTATTCGAATGACAAACTGCTGCAACCTATTTCTTGGTATTTGCTTGGCGAAATTTTCATCATACATTTCACACAATTATACACCACATTCCTTGTTTCAGTTTAACCTCATTCCCACATTTCCTCTGTCGAGTTTAATATATATTTTTAGATTGTTTGTTCATTCAGTCATTCATACATACAGTATATTAGTATTTACTTATTTACGTATAAATAAAAGGAGAATTTTTATGATGTTGGCCGAAAATGAGCTTCCCCTCTTTGAAAGACCAGCAGCCGGTTATTGGATTTGAACTCACATCTGTCTAAGAAATCACTGCCGTACTCATCCTTGACCTCCTGAGGCAACTTGTTCCATAATTTCTCCAAATGACTCTCAATGATAATGGAGTCAGTAATGCTGGTTTTGAAGAATCCAGGTTCAAGGCATAAAACTTTCACTCCAAACGGTGCCATGTTAATCCTGGAGAACAAAGACAAATGCATTTAATACGGTCAAAAGCAGCAAACATCCGGATACAAGCACAGGGAAAGCAGAGATAAAGATATAAAGATACAATTGCCAGATATGAAAGATTGGATTGTGGTAATATTGTTGGTTTGGTGGTCAATTTCAACTTTTGAAATTACATTTGTACATGTTAGAGAATGTATTACCGTTAAACTAAATTATTTTGAGTAACTGAAATAAAGCTGAATTAATAATAATAATAATAATAATGGACAAAACTGAAAGTTATCTTTTAAGATGGTCTTGTGTTTGGACGTATTGCACTCTTAATACACAGTTAAATTGGACATAAATTACATACATTTCTAGAAACAAAAGTATTCAGGGGAAAGAGAAACTAAGATCCTAGTCTGCATAATTCCTGATACAAAAAAGTGTTAAAATACTCATACCGACCTTTTGGCCAGTTCTCTACACAGACTCTTGCAAACACTCATATATACGTGCATATATTAAAGCTTTCATTATGATTGGCCATTCACAGTTGTAGTTATCACCTGCAGTTCTTTGTGCTGACTAATCAGATATTTAGAGAATATTTTAGCATTTGCAGCAGAGCAAATTAAAATGTACTCGACTGAATGGAAGTGTTATCATGATGATTAATGGCACATGGTTTCACTTTGTTTGGACTTTCCATTCATAAAATATATGCTGATTAATGCATACGCCACATCAAATACTACATTGGCTTGTATCTGAGAAATGCTTTGAATTTTTGTGAGGAGAGTCTTATATTCAGTTACTGGACATACTGACCTCAGACTGTCATTAAAAGCCTCTACTCCATACTTGGTAATGCAGTACGCTCCTCCCATAGTACTAATCCTTCCAAACACACTGGCCACATTGACCACTCTGCCCTTGGCCTTCTTAATGAGCGGTAACACGCTCAGAGTGATGGCAACAACCCCGATCAGATTGACATTGATCATTTGTTTGAAGTCCTCAATTTCCAGCCAGTCATTGGGAGCAGTTGGGAAGGAGATCCCAGCGTTGTTGACCACGGCCCACAGACCTGCAAACACACACAACTCAATAAAACCGTCTTCTTTCAACACAGGAGATTGCCAAACACACAGGAAGTGTGATGTGAGAACCATGTGAAGAAACTACTCCACCAACTGCTTCATTCAAGAAGAGAAGGATAAAAAGGACAATACTAAGAATGTAATTATTCTTACAACAAGAGCATAATTAATTAAAGCATTTATTTTTACTAATTATTCCTGGCATATTTTTTATTGAGAGAACTAAACTAAAATGAATTGACAAATAATGAGACTTTCTGCTTAAATGAGCAGAAAATTCTGTATTATTTCAGCATTGTCTATTAAATGTAATTGTATTAATTAAATAGAATACATTTAAATAAATTAAATGCAACTTTGTATAGATTATATTTCAAATACTGGTTATAAATATAATCTAATGTTTCTGTAAATACATATTGTGTATGTGTTTGTGCATTACCCCATGTATTGTATGACAACATGTAATTATGATCAAATGTATTAAATTAATTTGTTTTAATTTTACTTTTAAAATAAAATCTCGCATTACAGTTTTAAATGTTAAATGCATTGTAATGATGTCTCTTCTGCTCACCAAGGCTGCATTTATGTGCTCAAAATACACTAAAAACAGTAATATTGTGAAATATGATTATGATTTAAAATGTTCTATTTGAATATATCTAAAATTTAGTTTATTTCTGTGATGCAAAGCTGAATTACTCCAGTCTTGAACACCTTTCTGTGACTTACCCTTCTCTCCCACCAGGGTTTTAATGGTTTCTGCTGCTTTTTTGATGCTATTATTATCAGTCACATCCAAATGCAGCGTTGTGAGTTTATCAGAGCAGCCCTTCTTCAGCTCGACTTCTCCCTTCTCCGTGTAGCAGCCAGCGATGACACGGAAACCCTTCGTGTCCAGGTGCTTGACCAAGAGATTCCCAAACCCTGTGTCACAGCCCGTGATGTACACAAACTTCTCGGATTTATTGGGAACTCGTTCCAATTCTCTGAACCACCGATAGACATAGAAGAAGACTATGATAACTGCAATGTACAGGAACATTTCTGCAAAAGAAAATGTATTTGTTTTTATCAGAAAAGTGGATCCAGTTTCATGCAACCCCCCCCCCCCCCCCCCAAATTCAGCAAAATAAAGATATGAAGTGGTCAAAGCTCTAATCATAAAGTACATAAACTAGTGAACCATTAACTTTTGGATTCTAGATCACTGGAGAAAGTGTGAGATACATTGAGAGAAAAGACATTTAAAATAAAGATAAATAGTAGGCCTATATAAATAAAGGACTACTAAATACGTTTGTATCTTTATATTTTCATAGGCTATTGAATAACTGCAAATACATGTTGTAGTATGATTGTGAAACACACGGAAGCCACGGTCCGAGTCGTGAACGAATCATTCATTTGAATCGGATCTTGTCAAAGAATCGGTTGAACCGGATCACACAAGCCGATGCAGAATCGGGAGTCAACAATTCATTGAACCGTTTATTTCGAACATAACCGATTAGAAATGTGCCTAGAAGCAGTGAGTGAACTCGTGGAAATTTGAAACAATGTACAAATATTGTAAGTAGGTCTACTTTGATTGTGAATAGCATTTGGGATGAACCAAAGATGTGGCTGATTTGACGGAAAGTATAAGTAACTTTAAAATATCGCAAATAGCATGTAAGCAGCTTGATTGTTTTATCAACACACATAGCCTACTGTTGGTTTTATAAAATGTCATTTAATTATAACGTGCAAAAATGTTTAGCCTATTAGAGAGATGTGAGAGCACATTTAGCGCTGTTTATTGTAAAACCCAATTATTTAGGTTTTAAACAACATTTGTATTTATGAGCGGAATCGTGGCTGCAACAAATTAAACTGGCACATAATAACTTGCAATACATCTAATATCAAGAGTTACTTTATAATTTTAGAGTAGCTTTATTTTTTTTAGAACACGCGATATCGGTGTATGACATCAAAGTACCGCGAGTCGCGAGAGCAGGCTGCATTCGAATCGCTCTCGCGGTACTTTGATGTCTAAGCTGATCACTTTGCGCAGAGCTGCTTCAAGTCGAACGCGACTAATGTCAAGATCACGTGATTGCGTTCGAAGTGAAAGAACCGCCGAATCCGTTTTGAACCGGTTCTTTCAAAATGAACTGTTTGAAAGAATCGATTCCCAGAAAAAGTCGATCGGACTTCACTTAAGTAAATGGGGCGTGACAATTAAATAGATCTCAACAATAATTTTACACTGTACTGTTGTAAGTTTGGAACGAATAAAAGAAAGAAACCAAGCTAATGTTTTTACAACATTGAAAAGCCATTATAAGAAAACGCGTGATCAGTAGTCTACACAGTAACGTGTCCTGACAAAACCCTTTTGCAAATAGCAGGGATTTACCAACAACAGGAATTTGCTCACTTGAACCTTTCAGTAAAATTGACTCTACAAACCAGCCGTATAGCGACTTACCCTTGCTTTAGACCTCCGCTTTCTAAGAGATCTGTTTCTAGAAACGAGTCAGTCGTCTCAGTAGTTTGGGAATGTGTTTGTTCTTCGTTGCAGGCGGCTGTGACACCGGTTAGCTCGGTTAACTCACTGAAGTGTCTGCTATTATGTAATAACCGTGCCGTGCTGCTCCTGCAGGGGGCGCTGGGGGACTAGAAAGGAGATTGCGCACTAATTGGCAGCTGGTCTCAACGGGAAGGTCAGATAAAACACAGAGATACATTTCTCCAACATTTTTCTAGCAGTTGCGTAGAAGCATGTACTGATGGATGGTAATGTTGTTGGTATAGTTTAGAGGTTTTTTCCACGCATAAAATAATACAATAAAAACTCCAGACACATCTGATTTACAAAAGTCTTCACAAAAGCATCCCCGGTTGAAATATCTAATATATATATTACATTTTTATTGTAATTTTTGTTTAATACATTTTTATTAGTTTTAATATTTAGCTTTAATTTATTTCATAATAATTGATTAAATAATTTTATTTTATGTAGTTTCAAGATGACATTTCTCATTTTAATTAATCTTTTTAATATCTTTCCTTAATAGTTTTACATTTAGAAAACAATAGCGTCTGGTCCTTGGCTCTGCTTCTAGAAACAGGTCAGTTTCCTGTGTTTGTGAATCTATAAACAGTGCATTCTTTGAAACAGTGTATCTGTACTGAGCAGGAATCTCTTGTTATTGTAAATCCTGTGGCTGTAACGGCTCGGAGCTGCTGCACAAGTCCTTGAGGCGCATTCAAATCGTTCATTTAACAGAGGCAGATATACGAAAGGACTTCAACGATTCTCCGTAAAGAGACAATGTGATATGCTGCTTCAAACTAAATTTCAAGATTACTCAGAAACGTTTGAGCTGGGAGTCGGGACTGAGATGCAGATGAGATGCATTGGATACGTTCAGTCTGTGTTTGAGATTATCAACCCAAAAATATACCTGCCAACAGGAACAGATCCGGTTCTGTAATCGGTACATGAACAGGTAACCTAGTCAGTCTCTTTCTACAGGTATGAACATCAAGACTTGTATTGCCAGTCTAAGAGTTTAGGCCTTTGAGTTGTATTTGTATTAACTAAAGTAAACAAAGAATATTAATCTATGTATTGCTCATTGTTACTTACATTAACTAATGGTAAAGTGTTACCAGAATACCTTTTACATCCACTAAAGTCCATTATCACGTAAATATCTTAAAGTCAAGGATTGATACATGATAAACAAATGACAAAGTGTTGCAAGATCCAACTTTATGGGAGATTATTACAAACAACGAAAACAACCTTTATCATTTCAACTGTAAAACTGATTAATAAGTAATAAGTGATTTATCGCAGGTCAAAAAATACAGTGCAGTTATTCACCATTCGGTCACTGACCTAATTTTACACACTGTCACAGATGACGGCACCTGTGAGAGCGTGTTTTTAACAGCATTTCATTTTCCTTTTGCTAACATGATTATGTAAAATGTTGTCTCACCAATATTAGAGTGTCCAATATCTAAAATATGTTTCCAAATACATAAAACCTGTGCGTGTTTTGTGTGCATTTAAAAGGCCTACCCATATATGCCAAAAAATCATTATGATATTAAGTAAAGATCGTGTTCCATGAAGATATTTTGTAAATGTCCTACTGTAAATATATCCAAAGTTAATTGTTGATTACTAATATTCATTGCTAAGAACTTAGTTTGAACAACTTTAAAGGCAATTTTCTCAATATGGACCCTCAGATCTCAGACTTTCAAATAGTTGTATCTCAGTCAAATATTGTCCCATCATAACAAACCATACATCAATGGAACGCGTATTTATTCAGGAATTATTGCTCAATTCAAATTTAAAAATGAACCCTTATGACTGGGTTTGTGGTCCAGGGTCAAAAATTAGCCTTTTTCTCCGACAGTTCAGTTATTTAACTTTAATGGCAATGAAAATATTTTTTTTTTATATCTATCAACTATTCATTGCCACTAAAGTGAATTTACTGAACCTACACTAGAAGAACTTTTAGAAGAACTTGTCAAACAGCACAGAGGCGTTTACATCTGAACTCTTCATATAGACTTTTACTTTATATATCAGGAAACATTCCCCACTTATACACTATAGTGTACAAAAACACTGCACTGAGGAATCCAATGTTATCAAATGTTATTAAAGCAAAATATAACTCGAAAAAATTGATGTACTATGTCAACGATTTAAGACTTTTTCTCAAATGTTTTAATTCCAAATGTTTCTTACCTATAAATATTTACCACAGTAAAGGCAATTGTAGCAGTTATTGTTATTACAATAACACTGTGCCTTTGGTATTTGACCCCACTTTAATCAATCATTAAATAAATAATGAAAATCTATAGGAAAAAAATAGGTGGTGAAGTGACACTTTGACAGGTTAGGCTTTATCTGATTGAATAACAGGCTTCACAGGTGTGATGATGGTGAGCAAAGTGTAATAAAAGTAAAGAAAGGTATTCAATTTTGTGCTTAAATAATCATATCACTTGTTTAATATTCTCTAAAGAAAGTTGAGATATTTTATATAATGAGAGTATTTATACTGCACGGGAAAGTCTGAAATGCTGTAAAAGTAAGGAAATATATTATTTTGTGATCTAGAAAATCTTACAGGAAAAATCAAACTCTCCAAAACTGTTACAATTAGTTTTTATTCATATTCAATATTGTACAAATTTACAATAACGTTTTAATTGATTTACATGTGGGTCATTCTATAATTGGGGTACCTTTTATTTCCATTGATGATCATAATTTTTTCTAACAATTTTCTTCAGAATATCATATTTTATCCATTAAGAAAATACATACTGTAATCTGCACACATATTTTGCCTTCATGTCTGTTAAATTAGTTTTTGCAATGTCCACATTTGAAAATGATTGGGCCTTGAGTTCAAAACAATGCATAAAGTCAAGATTATCTATATTAAATGTATTTATACTATATAAATGCTTTAGAAAAATAGATTGAGTTTAAATGTAATTTTCGTTCAAATATTTAATTCTGCTCATTACTAAACATACTTCCAACCATCACTAAGTGGAACAATAGTTTATTCCATCCACACGCTGCATGACTGCAGCAGATCATTGCTAGATCACTGACCAGGGAGCATATATATATATGTGTGTTAATGTCGCAAACTTGGAAATATTTCTGTTTTAAACCGTGAAGGCGAGCCAATGGATATTACATCATAATATCCATAATGGGCAGTCGTTGGCCTAATGGATAGAGCGTTGGAATTGAAACCCGAGGTAACCCAAGGTTGTGGGTTCGAATCCCGGCTCCGAAAGGAAGTCCATGACTGCTCCCCGGGCGCTGCACAGTCGGCTGCCCACTGCTCCAAGTGTGTACACTTGGATGGGTTAAATGCAGAGAACACATTTCACTCCTCACTTTACTCTGTATAATTGTGTATGTGACAAATAAAGCTCATCCGAGCTTAATTTGTATTGTATTGTACATCAGCAACGTGAAAAATTTTGCGCAAGAGGTATGCCGGTGAACGTCTTAATCTCAGTAAATTAGAGAAAGTGAAAGTAAAAACGGAATAACGGAGTAATGACGAAGCTTTCGGCATTTGACGCCGCATATTCTCTCAGAGACGAATCTACTTCGGTATACCTAGCTGTTTTAATTTATTCCCTTAATATTTCTCGTGGCCTGTACATAGTGAAAAAAAGAGAAGAATCGCAGCTATTTCGTGTTAAACAGGTTTTTTTTTTTTAAAGTCAGTGCTTAAAATAGGCTAAATTATTTATTATTTCCTTGATTTTTATTGATGACTGCCAGTGTTAATAATAGTCATTAATAATTCATTGTATAATTATAGACCTGTTTTAACGTTTTATTTAAGGAGTAAAAAGCCAATCTTTTGTTATCTATGTGTAACGGATGTAGCTATGCCAGTAAGGGCTGTGTGTAAAACCTCACTCTCCTGACCTCAAAAAGAGGCGCTCTAGCGACTGACGCTAGAGGCTGTAGCCTTTGGCGTTACTTGTTAGAGCGCATGCCTCCTGCACCGGAATCCCAGGTTCGCGACCCGCTCCGACGAGTTGTGGCAGTGTGGACCCGGGGGAGTTACATTGGTGCCGGTGACCAGGACGGGAGTGAGGTTTAGGGGGGTGAGTGTAACGGATGTAGCTATGCCAGTAAGGGCTGTGTGTAAAACCTCACTCTCCTGACCTCAAAAAGAGGCGCTCTAGCGACTGACGCTAGAGGCTGTAGCCTTTGGCGTTACTTGTTAGAGCGCCCCGCACCGGAATCCCGGGTTCGAGACCCGCTCCGACGAGTTGTGGCAGTATGTAGACCCGGGGGGTTACATATCTATATCCATCTATCTATCTATCTACACACACACACACATTATTAATCGGTTCTACTGTCAATAAATATGAGAAAAACTTGGCTACTCAATTGTTTTATATTAAATCATTTTATTAATCACAATTTAATATATTTATTTTATTAAATTAAACAAGCCACAATATTCAGCACTCATCAAATATTCTTGAATATTTTGCATATTGACATTCATTGAACAACATTTCAGAATTTCAGTCAAGGGCAATATCAAAATGCACCCATAGCACTGTGGAAATATCAACTTGAAGTTGTACTGAGCTGCAGTCTCTGCATCCGCGGCAAACGCGTCAGCGGGACTCCTCCGTTCAGAATCAACATCTGAAACGTTCTCAACATCGGGCAAATTTACGTTTATGTCCTCATTTTCACTAGGACTAAACTACAATTACGAGATCGCTTGCTTGGCAGAAGGAACTGCTCCATTTTTTATTTTATAATAAAGCGCGACAGCGAAGCTAATTCACGTGACCCATCACGTCACATATATGATACGCATACGTAATGAGTAAAATGTTTTTATTTTATTTGTTGTTTAAATTATTTTATTATTGCAACTATATGGCCTGTATAATTGGCTTTCAGCAAAAAAAATATTTTGGGGGTGCATCCTTTATGGGGGGTGCTTTGGTCTTCTCTTGGGGAGCTGGAAGCATCCTGCTAGCTCTTCCCCTCCCTAGCGCATGGCCATGCTTACAGAACTGACAACCTTTGGTTCTACTTAGCATATTTAAGACGAAAACATCAGTGATAGGAAGGTTGTCATGTCAGGAGGAGAGGCAGCCACGAAAAACTTGGCATCCCAACCAGGAGAATATCTGGTCCGAGGATGGACCGCAGCCACCGCATGCTCCATACAGCTCACCACCTTCATCAGATCTGGATCCAGCATATTCTCCATGTTCTCCTTAAGCGCCAGCTTCGCTGCAAAGGGACATCAGGAGGGCATGTTAGCTTTCAGAACTAGAACTGCAAACAGTTTGGGAGTGTGATATTTATTTGAAACCGGTGGGGATTTCTTTAAGACTGCAAGGGAAGCTCGGCTTCCCCTATAATGTCAAAATAATGAATGGTCAAATATGTACTATTGTATGCATTAGACACGTTCATCTCGAAGACGAGTTGGTTCAGAATCAGCTACACATAGCAGGTCGACTGACTCGATTTCCTTCTCATATATTCCCGTAGTGTCACAGTGCATTTCCCTGTTGAAGCCTAGCGTCTATGGACTTCAATGGGGCTGATTTGAACAGTTTTTTTCAGTGCTTCAAAACTACACGGTCATTGGATAAATGTTGCGATTATGTCCCACCCACGGACGCTCAGCGTCTCTGGGGGTGAATGGAGGAGTGGGCGGGACTCCGGGCTTCTGCGTGATGATTGGAGGGTCTGAGGGTTTGATTGACAGTGATTTTCTACTATAAAAAGTCGCTGACGCTGAAGCTATTCGAGCTCAGTCCCATCGCGGATTTTGCAAGTGTATTTGAATGACAAACTGCTGCAACCTATTTCTTGGTATTTGCTTGGCGAAATTTTCATCATACATTTCACACAATTATACACCACATTCCTTGTTTCAGTTTAACCTAATTCCCACATTTCCTCTGTCGAGTTTAATATATATTTTTAGATTGTTTGTTCATTCAGTCATTCATTCATACAGTATAGTATTTACGTATAAATAAATGGAGAATTGTTATGATGTTGGCCGAAAATGAGCTTCCCCTCTTTGAAAGACCAGCAGCTGCCACTGTGTGAAACCGGTTATTGGATTTGAACTCACATCTGTCTAAGAAATCACTGCCGTACTCATCCTTGACCTCCTGAGGCAACTTGTTCCATAATTTCTCCAAATGACTCTCAATGATATTGGAGTCAGTAATTGTGGTTTTGAAGAATCCAGGTTCAATACATAAAACTTTCACTCCAAACGGTGACATGTTAATCCTGGAGAACAAAGACAAATGCATTTAATACGGTCAAAAGCAGCAAACATCCGGATACAAGCACAGGGAAAGCAGAGATAAAGATATAAAGATACAATTGCCAGATATGAAAGATTGGATTGTGGTAATATTGTTGGTTTGGTGGTCAATTTCAACTTTTGAAATTACATTTGTACATGTTAGAGAATGTATTACCGTTAAACTAAATTATTTTGAGTAACTGAAATAAAGCTGAATTAATAATAATAATGGACAAAACGGAAAGTTGTCTTTTAAGATGGTCTTGTTGTTTGGACGTATTGCACTCTTAATACACAGTTAAATTGGACATAAATTACATATATTTCTAGAAACACAAGTATTCAGGGGAAAGAGAAACTAAGATCCTAGTCTGCATAATTCCTGATACAAAAGAAAGTGTTAAAATACTCATACCGACCTTTTGGCCAGTTCTCTACACGGACTCTTGCAAACACTCTGTGCATATATTACAGCTTTCATTATGATTGGCCATTCACAGTTGTAGTTATCTCCTGCAGTTCCTTGTGCTGACTAATCAGATATTTATAGAATATTTTAGCATTTGCAGCAGAGCAAATTAAAATGTACTCGACTGAATGGAAGTGTTATCATGATGATTAATGGCACATGGTTTCACTTTGTTTGGACTTTCCATTCATAAAATATATGCTGATTAATGCATACGCCACATCAAATACTACATTGGCTTGTATCTGAGAAATGCTTTGAATTTTTGTGAGGAGAGTCTTTATATTCAGTTACTGGACATACTGACCTCAGACTGTCATTAAAAGCCTCTACTCCATACTTGGTAATGCAGTACGCTCCTCCCATAGTACTAATCCTTCCAAACACACTGGCCACATTGACCACTCTGCCCTTGGCCTTCTTAATGAGCGGTAACACGCTCAGAGTGAT
>QVTF01006613.1:0-26847 GCA_003573665.1 Oxygymnocypris stewartii | reverse complement strand
ATAACCAGAATATTGTTCATGTTTATTTGTACTTTGATAGTCAATTATGATGACTTCACATGCACTGATGTAGATGCTTCAGATTTGGGGGTGCAGAGTCACTGGAATAGAATTTGACCTTAAATCTTTGGAATATTTGGAATGGAATATGAGATGCCTCTCGTCTGGAATAAAAAGAATGAAAAGAATGGGATTCTTGGGGAAAAATTCAATAGATAAAGAGAGGAGCCAAAACACCCCCAGCGCACATACACACTGATTTGGTGTGAACACAGCCTCATGGGTCATTAAGTATATTACTGTCCCTGTAGTTTGAGGCCCAAAAGCTATGGTACGGGACGGAAGAGAGGGAGCTGGAAGAACGACCGGGTTTCTTAGATGAAGCCATGAACGTGTTTGTGCAATTTAAATTCAGTTTGAGTGGCCTGCCGTGCTACATGTCCCTCACATCTGCATGGTAATGAGTCTCTGAAGAGCCCCAAAGGAAGAGAAGTACAGCTAATGACCCTGAACCGTTAACACAGAACAGACTAAACACCCCATTAGATGCTATCCAGAATTTAAATAAACCATTGGATTCAAGCTAAAGTGTTGTTATTTTTAACTTTGAACTAAAAGCAATGCATTTACAATTGCGTTTTACATTATACTGTGTAATTTTGGTAATACAGTAAAAAATGAACACCTGTTGTGTTCATTAAATGCACACAGAGATACATTTCACAAAGGCTATAAGTGTGAGTTTGCATTCTGATCATATGAAAGATAACTTCAAATTTCATGTATTCGTATCTGATTATATACTTATATAAATCGAACATCCTTTCTTTAGCTCAAAACGTATAATGTACAGGTCTATGGATGTAGTGCTACGGTTATTAAAAGCGAAATGACTAAAAGCAGAGGTATTCTGAGGCAGCTCCTGCAATGGAAACCAGTTTGTTGGTGCAGCCCAGTGTTATGGGTGTCCTCGAATATGACACACATCTAGAGGTTTAGAGGCTTTCACTGGTGTAAAAATACTGAAAAAGTCACATACAGACATACAAAGCAGAACAATTCCCTGCAGTTTTATTTGTTTAATATTGTGTTAGATTAAATAGTAATTAACCACTATTTGGCCGTGCTGTTTAAAAGCGTTTATCTTTTTCTTTGCCAAGAAGGTTTTTATATTGTCTATACTACTGTTAAGCATTGTGTAATTGATTAATGTTGGTTAATGTTGTTAATAAAAAATTGAAACATGTTTAGTACGTTCCATAAATGTAAGATTACATCAAACCGCATTCAGTCATTCAAGCAATCATTTCCATAGAAATCATTACACAACTAAATTCACCAAAATAGACACGTATTGATGGGAAACTTTCCATATTGCAACAAAAAAACATAAAATGAATAATTTGCAGTTTTACATATTAGGCTAAAATATTTCAATAATCCATTGGAATATTTATCACTCCCTATGGTTTATAAAATTTTATTTAATTTGTAGAAAATTTATTACATTTATATCTAAGTTTGAAACAAATATTTTATATGCAATTTTCCCTGAATCTGCTTCTTTTCTGTTTTGTTAATACTTCTAAAGTTAAACTGTAAAAACATGGCATTTACGTAGTAACTGAATTCAGGGCAGTACGGAATTTGAGAGAGCTGCGCATGCGCAGTGACACTGTTCCGCATTGAGCTCCTTCACACTTCCTCGTTGACGGCGCCTAAAGGAAGAAAGCAGCGACACACCGTTTCATTTACACTCTTAGCAGGTTTATACCGTTTCTGCGTGTTATTGGTGTCTTAAATAACTCGGAACTCTTCTTTAAAAGTCTTGGAAAGTTTTGAAATGTCAAAGCCTCCTCCCAAACCAGCTAAACCAGGTAAGAGGTGCGCGCGGAGGAAAAGTCTACTAAAGTTTAATTATTTATTCATTCGTTGTTTCCTGGTCTGATAGCCTTACAAACATGCTTGTTTCTGATGCCATACAATGACATGTATATAAAAGCATGCAATTTCTGGTCTTATTGAACTTTCTCCTGCGGGTGGAGTCTGGCGTTTCTCTAGCGCAACGCAACGCAACTTTGGCTTTACGCGTTTTAAACGCGTGTCACCGACGCGGAACCACCACAACTAGCTTCAAGTTCAACGAGCAAGACAACAAATACCAAAACACATTGCCACAAATGGCAGGACTGGGTTTGGAAAGAGAAAATGGCTCAAGCCAGACACTGGCTGTGGTTCAAGAACCTAGTGAGCAGCCTACACAGACAGCGCGTTTAGTAAACGTACTACGTACTTATTATGATCAGTTCATTCTGAATCTGGCGAGCCAACATGTTTATATGTTGCCCAGAAATGTTGTCTAGATCGATAGATCAATGTTTTAAGTTACAGCCATTGTCTCATACTTCCCCTTATGAAAGAGCAGCTTCATGATGTTAGTGTGCAAAAGAACACATGACATTTGGACTGGTGATTTATGATGTGCAGGTCAAAGATATGTGTTGTAGGTAGAGATAGACCAATATTATATTTCACAACTGATACGATGCTTGTTATTTTCATATTTAAACATCGAATAACCGATATGCAGAACGGTTTCATTTCTGTTTTTTCACACAATAATAGCTAAATCTTTAAACTGCAGAACTAAAAATAATGTGCATTGCGACTATATGATTTATATTATTAATAATTCCATTAAAAATGCAAAATCATCGTCTGAATTGACGCAAATTGTATTTTTGATAGTAAAGAACCGATTAAGTAGAAAACTCTGAACACTTTATCGAGTTGTAGGATGTCCTCTTAGTAGTTTGGCTAGGATGTGTGTCTGTGACGTCCAGCATGCAAATTACACCAGTTGTGTGGGATGGGATGTTTGGAATATTTAACACGGTTTTGTTTAGTAGAGGCCAAAACCAATTTACATTCACTTTTACACTAATAGCAACATATTATAATGTGGTGTAGGTTATTGGGGAACCTTGGAAACTCTAACTTTGGGAAACATGGGCAGTATTGCAGAAACTATTTCCTGTTGGCTGAAAGGATTTCTACACTTCTGAATGATTGATCGTAGTTGTAATTGGCGGCCAGTGTTTCTATATCAGAGGCTGATCTGGAAGTTCGGGAGGGGCCGCTTGGATCCCGCTCAGCAGGGCTTCTCACTTGTTTGTTACAGGTCAAATGGAAATACCTTGAAGCCATGCAGGAAATACCCTTTGTGGTGCTTATAATGGTTGATTATTTATATATTTAGGCCTCAGGGCTTGGGCTCCTCTTAATTTCTGTGTCATGTGGTTTGCCCTGCTTTTGAGCTGTTGTAGATGTGATGGTGTTTTGCATTTGGTTGGGCTGATAGGTGAAGATAAGGTTGAACAGATTGATCTGTTTCACCTATAAATAGTGAGCAGTATACACAGACAACTCTGGACCTGTGTATAAAACTGCTGCAGTGTGCAATCATGCTGTATGTTATTTCAAAATGTAAGTGTATCATTCATATTTATGTTTTAAACAGGCCAGGTCAAGGTGTACAGGGCTTTATTCACCTTTGACCCAAGGACGGTGAGTTTCATTCTTCTCTTCGGTTGTTTTGTTTGTTTTAGCTTGCCTGAATTGAGCTCATCATGTATATTTTCCTCTTTTTCAGCCAGATGAACTGTACTTTGAGGAAGGAGATATCTTGTACATCTCAGATACAGTAAGTTTATGATCTCGCTTGGAAGTACTGCTAGTTCCTCCTGTGATCATGGAGATGAAGAGCATTATATTCATGGCAGTGTTTGTGATTTTGAACGGTGTGTTTAGAGTGACAGTAACTGGTGGAAGGGAACATGCAGGGGAAGGACCGACTTATTCCCAGCAATTACGGTAAGGAAAGCAAGTGGCAAACCATCAGTCCTTTACTAGAACACCTTCAGTGATTGAAGAGACGTGTATATAATATGTGACTTTTACAATCTTTTATGATGTCGGGAAGTTTTATTAGAGACAGACAATCAGTGCTGATTCCTAAAGAAAGCTTAGCTATTACTACTGCATGTATACTTGGGTTTAGGGATTGGAACCAAATCCAACTTTAAGTGTCAAACTTCTCTGGGTCATTAAAAATCCCAGGATGTCCTTCGAAAAAGAGTTGGGGTGTAACTCTGGTGTCCTGGCCAAATTTGCCCACTGACCTCTGACCATCATGGCCTCCTAATCATCCCCATACACTGATTGGCTTCATCATCGTCTCCTCTCCACCAGTAAGCTGGTGTGTGTTGGGCGTTCTGGTACCTGTGTAAAGCACTATGGCTGCCGTCGCATCATCCAGGTGGATGCTGCACATTGGGGGTTGAGGAGATATCCTCATATGTATCCCTCGTATCCTCGTATCCCTATGTAAAGCGCTTCGAGTGCCTAGAAAAGCACTATATAAATGTAACAAATTAATTATTATTCTCTGCATATCATTTTATTTTTATATGCTATTACTTTTCTAAGCTTTACTTAAATATGCCTGCAAGACAAAAAATGGGTAGAATTATCCTGTAGTCATTTATATACATGTGTAACGGATGTATGCCAGTAAGGGCTGTTGTGTGTAAACCTCACTCCCCTGATCTCAAAAAGAGGCGTTCTAGCGACTGACGCTAGAAGCCTTTAGCCTCCTTGGTAGAGCGCCCGCCTCCCGCGCCAGAATCCCGGGTTCGAGACCCGCTCGGAACACGAACGAGTTGTGATGGTGTGGACCTGGGAGGGTGTAACAGTGGTGCCGTGACCCGCACGGGAGTGAGGTTTAGGGGGGTGAGTGTAATGGATGTATGCAAGTAAGGGCTTTTGTGTGTAAACCTCACTCCCCTGACCTCAAACAGAGGCGCTCTAGTGACTGACGCTAGAGGCTGTAGCCTTTAGCCTACTTGGTAGATGTAACGCATGCATCTATCAGAGTATGATGTATCTTGATGTGATTTGTCTTTTTCCAGTGGCTGAGCAAGCAGAGTCCATAGACAACCCCATGCATGAAGCAGCCAAGCGAGGTACACAAAAATACACCTGTCAGGCATTTTGTTTGTTTGATAATGTGGTGAAACAATCAAATGTTTTGTGTGTAAATGCAGGTAATCTGAGCTGGCTTAGAGAGTGTTTGGATAATAAGGTTGGCATCAACGGACTGGACAAAGCAGGGAGCACCGCTCTCTACTGGGCCTGTCACGGAGGACATAAAGGTAAAAGATGCAAACATGCTTTGATTGTTTTCGCATTTCGTTTCCGAGCTGCAGCAGTTGTGCACAAACTCTTTAAGCTGGTTTAAGCCTGTTTTGTCCAATAATGGCACATGAAATAAAAATGGCGAGATGAAAGGTTTAACAAACGTTGTGTTTGTGTTTTCTTAGATGTGGTGGAGATCTTGCTGAGTCAGCCAAACTGTGAGCTCAATCAGCAGGTAAATCTGATGTGTGTTAATGTTTTCTTGAGATCTAATGCATTTATTTTAAATTGGTTAAAATGCAGAGAGATCAGCTTACAAATGTCTGTATGAACAAGTGGCAAAGTGATAGCAAAGTTTTTCTCGAAATGAAAGCAATGGTCATGGTCTTTATATTTTACTCAAGCGTAATAAATGGTGTGTTCATTTTTTAACAGAATAAACTGGGAGACACGGCTCTACATGCAGCTGCCTGGAAGGGTTATTCAGATATAGTTGAGATGTTGCTCAATAAAAGTGAGTGAATCCCCCCCCTGTTAAATATCTACTTGTATGTATGGGTGGGGCAGGGCTCTACACAGTGCAAGCGCTTCACTTGCGTTTGCAACTAAAAATAGATGTGTGCAAACTGTGAAGTGCATTCAGGAGCATGTGTGAAAATAAAACAAGCCCTCAGTTTTATGAAATGTAAGGTCATAAAAAGTCCTAATTTTCTAAAGTGTATAACACACAATTATAATTTTAAGAAGCAAAAAAGCAGGAATTTAAAAAAAGCCTAATATTATTATAACCCTTAAAAAGCCTATAATTTAAAGAAAGCAAAATGAGCGCTGCACATAAAAAACAAGGAGCAGATGTGCTTCTTGGGAAAAACCCAAAATATTGAGTTCCTAATTAATTGCATTTTCATATTGAAATTATCTAATATCAGTGCTTAAAATAATCTGGCTTTACATTTATTGGTAGGGAAACAACTTTAAATAAATGTCAGTGTTTTTTGGGGCGCTTATATTTAATCTTAAACATTGCATTTTTGTAATACATTGCATTTGAGAGCATTTACATTATTTTTTCATATAATTGATTTAATATCAAAGCAAAATTATTTATAACTGGATTATTCTGCAAGCAACCAATAACATGCTTTATCATGCAAAAACAGAACTCGAGGCTCAACTTTAGCAAAAGTGCAAGACAGTCAGAAACAATTTACATATAGACAGTACATATTTACAGACTGTACAGAAGACAATGTGCAATATACACATACATATAGACAGTACATATTTACAGACTGTACAGAAGACAATGTGCAATATACACATACATATAGACAGTACATATTTGCAGACTGTACAGAAGACAATGTGCAATATACACATACATCTAGACAGTACATATTTACAGACTGTACAGAAGACAGTGTGCAATATACACGTACATATACATACTTACAGTTATCAATAGACATTATACACAGTATGTACACATACACACACACACATTAACGTGCGAAGGTGCAGCAGATTTTACACAGGCTGGATACGCAATGTCATGGATGTGCGTTGCATGGTATCCAGTGGTAGCAGATAGGTTGTTGTGTTAGTGCAGTGTGTGTGTGTGTAGTCCAGTTGAACTGTATTAAAGTGCAGTGTAGTGCATAACGTGCTGTAGGGTGTATTAGTTTTTACTGATCATTAGCCTGATAGAGGGAAAAAGTGGCACATTTTGAAATATGACATGAACAACTACTTTGGTTTTACTAATCTTTTTACATACATTCTTACATAAAGTCGTTATGAGATTGGATCTAGTTGTTGCGACGGGTCCGGTAGAAATTAACAGCAAATCAATTTGTAATTTAAATGTAAGAGTTCCGAGTACAAAGACACATGTTTTTTTTTGTATCTGCGTGTTTGATATGTTCGTTTATATTGCAATACGTGTTGCGATAGATGCCAGGACAGACGTGGTCAACAATGAGAAGAAGACCGCTCTGGAAATGGCCACCAACGCACAAAGTGCCTCTCTGCTGAAGAGGAAACTGGGAGGAGGTGAGTCACAAGTTACCTCCTTCTGATGTCACTTCCTGTGAGAGAGATTCACACTTAACTGTCTCTGTTGCCTTTGCAGTGATTCTGCGCACCCACAGTAACGCCGAGGAGTATCTCGATGATGAAGACTCCGACTGAGAGAAGAGCAGCACTAATGGAGTCCATTCATTCCAACAAAAATCCATCACAACATGTATATAGAGCAGATATATTTGGGAGAATCATTATTTACAAGGGTGGGGAGGATATGAAAGCTGGTTGTCGTTGTCTGATTGTCTCAACTCTCTTCTTCATTCCTGTTCATTGTAAAAGTATTGCAGTACTTGTCTGTCCTGTGCATGTTTAGGATGGACACAGTGAACATTCATTCTTCTATTTGCTGCTCCTCTTTTAGCTGTATTTATTGCATCGAAATCTCTTTGATTTTAAAGTGCCTTTTTAATAGGGAGATCACCCAGAATGCATCGCAACACTGGGTCTTTTTATTCTAAAAGTTTAATGCGCGTGTATGTAAGTGTGTGTCTGAGCAGTTTAACCGTTTGATTGGGTTTGTGTGTGAGTGAGATGTGCTTGGTGATAGCTTCTGAGATGCATGTAATCTGAATATTACACTATGCAAATAAATCAGTGGCCTTTGCTTGATATGCAAGACTCAAGCTGGAAGCTTTAATTGTGTTTAAGTGCCCTTTATTCATTGTATGCATTCATTCAGCCACATTTTTAAGGTAAAAAGGTAGTTGACTTAAGGACATGAACTTTTTTCTGAGACTTTAGAATACGATTTGTATATTTTGCATTGGTCTGTATTTTGTATTTTAGTGTTTTATCACTTGAAATAGTTTTAAATCAGATTATATGCTATTCAGGAACATGCAAGGCAAGACTATATTTGAACTTTTGCTCTCCAAATTGCATGAGGAAACTGAGTAAGTTAATACAAATACATATTATTCATAATGAAATCTGAGATATTTTTATTTTTAACGTTTTAAAATGATAGTTCACCCCTGAATGAACATTCAGTCATGTATTCACCAAACCTTTTGGAGTTTCCTTCTGAATATAAAAGATGTTTTGAAGAATGTGGGTAAGCAAACAGTTGCTTGACTTCCATACAGATTGACTTTTCATAAAAAAAATACTATAAAAAGTCAATGGTAACAGGGAACTGTTTGGTTGCCTAAATTCTTCAAAATATCTTCTTTCGTGTTCAGCAGAAAAGAGAAGTTGGGAACCACTCGAGGGGAAATAAAGGTGAACTATCCCTTTATCTATTTTCATTAAAACATATCACCTCAACTAACCACAAATTCCGTTCCGAGGTAGGTTTTTCATTTGCTTCAAAGACAGACAGAAAGCTTAAATTGGATAATTTCTTTTGTACCGCTTTTTATTAACGTTTGGCTTTGAGAGCAACACGATCCATGGCAAAAAAAATTGACAACGTCGTTATCGTTTGTTTTTCCAGCTTAACTGTAGGTAACCTCCATCTAACTTTTTGTTTTTAATCAAGTTACTTATTATGTTTGGTAAATAAATCGATATATTTGTCGTGACAGAAACTCGCGCCATTCCTGTCAGCAATGGGCGGAGCGCGTGCTGGTCAAGTTTAAACACTAATTGGCAATTTAATTAAATATGTGTTTATTTTACAGCTTACTAGTTCACTGTTACTCTAAGCATAGTAATGTATAGTGTCCGGTATTTTAAGCAACACAAGTGATTTTGGATTCAGTTGAGGAAATATGAGTTCCTTGACCCAGCTTCTGCATTCACTGGAAGAGAATCCAAAAATACTGCAGTGTACATGTTACATATTGCCAAATCAACAACAAAAAAGTAGGATATTCTGCAATCATTTGCTGATTTTCCATTTGTTCTTCCAGTCTCAGCTGCTGAAAGTGCATTTTAGATTATGATACTGAACAATAAGACACAAATGGTAAAAATCTGTAGTTTTAATGTGCAATATATTCAAATGATTTTGATAATGAATGTTATATTTAAATGATCTTAATTATGACCACAGGCCTGAGCTCAGACATGTTGAATGCATATATTAGCAAGGGGCTTTTAATGAACTCATATAATCTAAAGACACAGAAGTGTAACAGCCAGGTGCTCTCCAAGAATTAATCTGACATCTGAATTAATTCATGAATTAATGCTCTTTATTATGCTATAAAATGTTATTCTGATTCTTTTAATGGACTGTGGAAAATATAAACATTTATATCATGCATTCAGCTGGTTTTATCCAGGGTGACTTTGATTGTATTCAAGGTCTACAGTTAATCAGTCCATGTGTTCCCTGGGAATGTCATTTATACAAAATGAACACAATACAGATAGAAAATATACAATTTTTGAAAGCTGCTAATGAGATTTCAACGCAAATAAATCAACAACGCATACGTCATTCAGATCCTGGTATTTATTCAATGTCTTGTAGTCCCTTTAGACCCCAGGTTTTAAATACAATGTGCATGTCCTCAGTCAATGCAGAATCAAATATGACATCACCTTGAAACAGAAAATCTTTAAATTATGGAAAAACAAAAGCCGATTAAAGTTGTTGCAATCACTGATATTCCGCAAGACTTTAATTTATTACTTGCAAACAGTAGGAAATCGGATGAATTAAAATAGGGGGGAAATGTGCATCACAAACACATTACATACAAGAAATTAAGACAAAAATCACGAAACATGCCCGGTGGCAATAGGCACATTGTGGAACGCCATATACTCAACAAAACAGGCATCTGGGCCTGAACTTTATCTTTAAGAAGGCGTTTTAGAAGAATCACATATGTATTATAACAGCAGAAGTGAGTCGTTTCCACATTTAATACTCTCATAAAGACATAAGGATGGAAGCTCAAACCACTCCAGCCATCCAGAAAAACAGAAACACCCATGAATATAAAAAGAGCACACTTTATAAAGTGATCAGACAGAGAAATACATGCACAATGAAATCAGAGCTGAGCAAACTCTCAGAGTACCAAAAATTAGAAAAATATCCAGAATATGGCATTGAGATTTTGATGATGCCAAGCTGTTTAACACCTTTGCACCTTTAAGAAAAACCTGATGTGGCCAATGCAGAATAGAAGCGAAACAAAATAACAGTGTTGTTATACCAGAAAGCAGCAAAGAGATGCCTGAAATGTGCCAACAGAAGTGTGCATACGTATGTTCAAGTTCAGCTCAGTGTGTGTGTGTGTGTGTGTGTGTGTGTGTGACAAGTACAAAAATAGATCTTGATTTGTCCGATGCAGTCGATAATATCTAAAATAGCTCCACACAATTAAAGGACCATAATTTAGTCTCTAAATCCAGGGGAAGCGTTTTAAAAAGGCTGTTTAAAATCGTAATAGCCTCCCTGAAGATCTACACTCATGTGACAGTGCTTTGGCACAGCTGGTGTAATGCTCACTATCACCACATGATGACACTGACGACCTGTAAAACTCCACCCATGGCGTGCGTGTTCAAACAGACCCTAGCTGAAGAGCTTGACGAAGCAGCTCTGGCAGTAGGGTTTGTCGTTCTGCTCTTTGAATGTGCCCTTGTTCAGCTGTTTAAGGCAGAAGGCGCAGACGAAATGCTCGGGGTGGAACTTCTTGCCCATGGCGGTGATGCAGCGGCCGGTGATGGGTTTCTGACAGCCGGAGCAGAGGGAGCCGCGGTGCTCGTGGTAATGAGCCTCACAGTAGGGCTGCCCTTCATGCTCGAAGAAACTGCCGTTCACAAACGGAATGAAACACTCCTGAGAGAAAACACAGGAATCAGTCAGTTACGCAGGAATGATGCAAATAATGCAACTATAAAACCAGACACAGCGTTCATGCAGCGAGAAACATCTGAGATTGAAAAGTGTGAGCATCCAAAACATGCACCAAACACCACACATTTTACTAAACCAATACCAATAGAGAAAGCAGCATGGCCGATGATTGAAAACATGTCTATATTAATTCATATCTTAAATATTTTTTTTTAATTCTTGGGAAAAATAAAATCAGAATATTTACCTATCTAAAAATTCATTTTCAGAATGTATAATTTTTTTTTAAATATATACAATTCATTATTTTATTTATTTAATTTACAACTATATATACCATAATATTGCAGATTTTATGAATTATTTTATACTACGTTAATAGACAAATATTTATTGCCAGCAACCCTACTGAATAAATAAATTAAATAATAAATTATAATAGAAAATATGATCCAGAAAAAAAAATATCGATTTCAATACAAGTATAAATCCTAAATATATACATTACATACATAATTATAAATTATTTACATAAATCTGAATATAAAATACAAAATCCTAATGTGTAATTTATGACAATATATACAATATTTTACACTTAAGATTCATAACTATATACACTCTGATATTGCAGATTTCACATAATTATTTAGAATAATATATTAATAGGCCAATATATGTCAGTAACCCTGCTGAATTAAATACATTGAATACAATGTATACATTAAATGAAAAGTAAATCCTGACAATAATATACAATAAGGTCAATAAAATTACAAATCCTAAATATACAAATGTATAAGTAAATAATTAAAAAATGCAGAAAATACAGAATATTTAAATGTAGTTTATAAAAAATATATTGGAAATTACAATATTCAGATTCATAAATATATACACATTGACTGTACTGTATATACTCTGATATTTACACAATTATTTAGTATAATATATTAATAGGCCAATATTTTGTTTCAGAAACACTGCTGAATTAATTACATTTAATAACATGTAATAATTATAATACATGAAATAAAAAGTCATGAAATGTAATTAATATAAAAAAATAAAACAGGTCCATGCCAAATATTGGCCTATTAATTGGCTGATATATCAGTGCAGACACACACACACACACACACACACACACACACCACACACACACACACACACACACACACACACACACACCACACACACACACAAACACACACACACACACACACACACACTGACCCTGCAGACAAAACACTCAGGGTGCCAAAGAGCGTTCAGGGCCGAAATATAGTTCTCCAAGATGGCACGAGCACAGCCGCCACATTTGGGGGCAAACATGTCGAAGTAGTCCTTCTTACAGTACGCCTTTCCCTCCTTCTCATGAAAACCTGCAGAAAATGTACAGAAAGAGGGGAAAAAAGGGTTACCAAAGGCTTAAACCCATTTTAAAGATGTCATATGATGCGATTTCTTTCTCTTTGGAGAGTTACAAGCTGTTCGTGCATAGATAAGATCCCTGAAGTTACAAAGACTAAAGTCTCAAAACAAAATATATATTCTTTATCAAAGTTAAGACTCATCCACGCCCTCCTAAAACGAATCATTCAAACACGCCCCACATGTCTACATCACGATGTGGAAATATTTGCGTAATGCCGCCCAAATGTTGACGCAAAGAAAGGTGGCGTGGTTTCATTAACCGCAGTAGTGCTGCAGCAGCCGTGTCAGGAGACGCTGTGTGTTTCTATGTGAAAGCACAAGCACTTTATTTAGCCTTCCGAAAGTAGATGCAATTAGGAATCATTAGTTAAGATTGGTTTAAAACACAACAGCACAACCCAAGTGTTCGAATTTGTGCAACGCATTTTATGGACGACAGTTTCATGACCCTAGTAGAGTACATGGCTGATTCTGACTTTGCTATCACAATCTGGTGCTTCTGAATCGGCGACTGGAAGTATGTGTTTTGTTATAAGTTGAAGTATTTGCTATTGACGGTTCAGATGCGGAGTTTTGCACATAACGCATCATGTTTGTATGTATGTGTGTGTGTGTGTGTGTGTGTGTGTGTGTACAGCCCGTCAGATATCGTCTTAACCGCGGCTTGTGTACTACAAATACATACAGGCATCATCACTGTGTCTGTCACAGGACTGTTCCCCTTTCGGGCTTAAACTGATCAAACTAACTTGAAAGCTGAAGCTCACGATTAAGGTAAGGGGCGACGCGTGCTTGTGGTGTTCAGCCAATCACAATGCACTGGGTCAGTTGGCCAATCAGAGCAGACTGTGCTTGTCGGGGACTGTGTAGAAAACGACGTGTTTGTGAGAGGCGGGGCATAGAGGACATACAATAATGTACATATTTGAAAAATAATATGTTTTTTGAACATTAAAGCATGCAACATATTCTGCTACACCAAATACACAAAATAATGATCTTTAAAATAGCATCATATGACCCCTTTAAAGAAAATAAGCTGGTGAAAAGGAAACATCCGCTAAAGAGAAGAAAAGAGGTTGAGAGAAGAGCGGAAGCTGCTTACCCTCAGGCCCAAAGAATGACCCGCACTGGGCACAGAAGAAATGCTCCGGATGCCAAGTCCTGTCTAATGCGGTCACCACTCTCTGCAGGAGGAAGTACAAGAGATTCGTTACAATGAAATGAGAGTGAAACAAGAACAGAAAGCACAATTCAATTCGAAAGAATGCATGCAAAATCAAGACAAGAAAAACTAACAAGACTATTATTAATAATTATTGGCCATAGTGTTCATTTCATGTGCCAACATACATAAACAAAAGTGTAAATCGTTTATTTCCAACATAATTCTTTTAGAATATAAACTACCCCAATTCTAACTTCATGCTAAACAAAATACTATTTTTCAACATAATATATTAATTTAGTTTTTGTTTTGTGTGTGTGTGTGTGAGTGTGTGTGTGTGTGTGTGTGTGAGTGAGAGTGTGTGTGTGAGTGTGTGTGTGTGTTAATGTGTGTGTTTATCTGTTATCATACATATCCAGTCATTAAGCGAGTCAATGTTAATTCAGTCATTCATGACCGATTCATTCCAATAACTTCTATGATTATGAATCTTTAGAAGCGACTCATTAAAATAATCTTCTCATAAGAATCATTTGTTATTCAACTATATGTTTTTTGCATGCAGCCAGCAAATACAAAACCTCATGACTTGTTTATTGAATTTTTAATTTGATTAATTTTGTTTTCTGTTTGTATACTTTATGTAAAATTTGTATTTTTGTCTCCAGTCAGTAAGCGATTCAGATTCAGTGATTCGTTACTGATTCAATAATATAACTCGTATGTTCATGTTTCTCATAAGAATCATTAGTTATTGAATCAGACTACACCGGTTGCTCTGTATGCTTTTGCATGCAGCCAACAAATTTGTATTATGTTGTGGTAGACAATTTTGTAAATATATCTTATTTTAAGGATGTTTAGTCATTTTTACTAAAGTGACTTTAGAGCCTTAAAAGAGGCTTAAACTTATTTATTTTCTCAGCAGACTCTCTGTCTTGAGTTCTACATTTTTAGCATGTCTTTAAGTGACTGTTTATGTTTACAGGAAATCTGAAGCCAGAGGTAAAGTGTAGCCGGCTATAGTAAGCAGCATCTTGACTGGGTGGTGACACATGAGACACTAACACACGTGTCCGTGTCTGTGTGCTGATAGGAAGCAGAATCCTTACGTCCAGAATGGGTCCGTTGCAGTAGTAACAGCGTGGAGAGAAGAGGCTGTGGTAGTCCTTTTCACAGTACGGCTGGCCGTCTCGCTCAAAGAAGTTTTTGGAGCCGATTTCCTCCTGACAGAGAGTACACACGAAATGTTCCGGATGCCACGTCCGCCCCATTGCTGTTACCACCTGAATGAATCAGAGGAAACGAGGATGGAAGTGTATGATTTCACAAACGACAAAAGAAATAACTGAACATCGGCGGCTCAGAAACTACTATAAGCCTACAAGCTAAAACTTTAAGATTACAAAATAATATATTCACTAGAGATTGACCGATATATCGGTTTACCGATATTTAAGCATTTTACCATAATCGGATATCGGTTTTGAAAAAAATGATAAACGATATTTTTTTTAAACTTTTTTTTCATTTGTCACATACACAATTATACAGAGTAAAACCAGCAGTGAAATGTGTTCCTGGAGCAGTGGACAGACACAAACACACACACACACACCTGGAGCAGTGGACACACACACACACACACACACACACACACACACACACACTGTTCACTCAGGAGAAGCTCCAGCACGGCCACCGCATGTAACTTTATACAAGATTCACTCGTTTGAAACACGCTAAATTATATTAACATTTACTAGAGAACCATTATTTCACCAATAAACATCTAAATAAATACATCTCTATCTAAATTAATGATTTATTATCTCCACAAGCGATCGCAGTTTGAGTATAGTTCTGTGTAAATAGATAAACCACGCTGTCAGCAGTTTTCATAATTTAGACAAAAACATTTTAATAATTCTGATAAAACATGTCAGTTAAGAAATGCAATAAAATACGATGTTTTGTTTGTTATAGCTTATTTCAATATTCCAGAGAATATTATTCAGTGAATTATTATTCACTCTTTAGTCTATTAAACAGATTATAAACCTAAAACTGTAGTTTAAAATGAAGTTGATATGACTTCTATCCTTTATTTTCTCCATTTGAATACATTAGACATTCTTTCGCTTATTGTTAATATCAGTGTTGCTGATGATGCTTTTTATAAATAAAATGTTTTTATTGGTGTAATTTGAAGATAACATTTTACATGAATGTTAATTTTCAACAGTTGTTTGTTGTTGTTAAGATGACTGAAAGTGAAGAATGGACTTCACTCTGTTATTTATTTACTTTATAATAGTTAATAAATATCGGTTCCGCATATCGGTTATCGGGTACATAAACGTACAAATAATCGTTATCGGTAATAATAAATCAATATCGGTCGATCACTAATATTCACACTACCATTATAAAAGATTTTGTCATGTTTTTGAAAGAAGTCTCTTAAGCTCACTAAGGCTGCATTTATTTGATCAAAATATATTAGAAACAGTAATATGTAATATTGTGAAAAATTCTTAAAATTGAAAGTAACTTTTTTACATTTTAATCCATTTTAATGTAATTTTCCTGTGTGGAAACTGTGATATATTTTTTCCCAGCATTCTTTCATAAGCAGAAAGTTTCAAATGACAGCATTTATTTGAAATCGAAATCTTTTGTGACATTATAAATGTCTTTACTATCAATTTTGATCAATTAATGCATCCTTGCTGAATAAAGACATCTTTGTTTAAATCGTACTTACAAAACTTAAAAAATGGCAGTATATCACGTTTTACACAATATGAAGCAGCACAAGTGTTTGAAACATTGATAATAATCAGAAATGTTTCTTGAGCAGCAAATCAGTATATTAGAATGATTTCTGAAAGATCATGTGACACTGAAGACTGAAAATTCAGCTTTGCATCACAGAAATAAATGACATTCTAAAATATATTCAAATAGAAAACACTAACAACTTTAAATTGAAATAATATTTCACAATATTACTGTTTTACTGCGTTTGTGATCAAACAAATACAGTCTCGGTGGGCAAAGGAGACTTTAAAATATATAAAATTAAAAATCTTTTTTTTCAGATTTATGATAAAATTGTAAATGTTCTTAATTGAAAAAAAATGTCTACACTGACATGCAAAACAAGCTCTAGCACAATGTTCTAAACATCCAAAAGCAATACAGGCTTGTATAAATGAGTTAGTTCTTCACGGGATGTCTTACCTGGCCAGCGATGGGTTTCTTGCAGGCTCCACAAACGCCTTTGGCGACAGTCTGGACACCCAGGCGATTAAGGTCTGACTGCAGGCTGCCCAACATGTTATCCAGTTTATTCCCCTGCTTTGGAACGCTAGCGGGGGAACTCTTGCCCTGAGCTATAATCTACAGGAAAAAGGAAAACATTTTCACATTTTAAAGACCGTTTCATTAAGCAAAGAAAATGTGGATGCAAATCCCAACACAAAATAAGCAGTTTTGCTTTCTCCTTGGTACACATTACTAATGACTTCCAATCATTCATTCAGCAGATGCATTCTTCCAAAGCGTCTTTTGGTACAGTTTTTTTACCAGGTCAATGGTAAAACCTTTTTTTACCTTGATCAATTCCACAATGTTGATAATTCATGCCTAAACATTTGCAGAATTCTCCTCCCTAACTAACTCAGCTTTCCGTGCCCACCTCCATCTGTCAGTGGATCAACAGCTTCCTGACAGACAGGCAGCAGCTAGTGAGACTGGGAAAATACACATCCAGCACTCGTACGAGCAGCACTGGAGCTCCTCAGGGCTGTGTGCTCTCCCCACTGCTCTTCTCCCTCTACACCAATGACTGCACATCTAAAGACCCCTCTGCCAAGCTCCTGAAGTTTGCAGATGACACCACACTGATCGGCCTCATTCAGGACGGTGATGAGTTTGCTTACAGACAGGAGGTTGAGCAGCTGGCTGTCTGGTGCAGTCTTAACAACCTGGAGCTGAACATGCTCAAAACAGTGGAGATGATCGTGGACTTCAGGAGAAACCCCCTGCTGTCCCCCCCCACTCATCATCATGAACAGCACTGTAATAACAGTGGAGTCATTCAGATTCCTGGGCACCACCATCTCTCAGGACCTGAAGCGGGACATTCACATAGACTCTTTGTGAAAAAGACCCAGCAGAGGCTGTACTTCCTTCGCCAGCTGAGAAAACTCAACCTGCCACAGGAGCTGCTGAAACAGTTCTACTCCACCATCATTGAATCCATCCTCTGCACTTCAGCACATCAATAACTGTCTGGTTCAGCTCAGCTACCAAATCTGTCCAAAGAAGACTTCAGAGTAGGGATGTTCATTTTAAACCGTTTAAAGGTTAACAGACCGATAAAAATTTTGACCGATTAATATAATCAGTTAAACGGTTTAAAGTCACTTATTAATTTTTTCAGTCATTTATCAAAATATTTAAAAAGGTTTGCTGCATGGTTAAAATAAGCCACGCGTATAAAAAAAAAAAATTTTTTTAGAGAGAGAAAAAGTCGCATTTTATTAGCCCATTTCATTCAGAAATAGGCCGACGTGAATTACAAACATTATAATAAACACTGTAAACATAGCTAGGCTATTTTAGTTCCCCTCACTCCACAACAAATCCTTTCAATTAACAGTAGACTATTTAGAAAAGAACAAGAATTACAAATGTAAGACGCTATAGTTATAAACGACAAACCTAAACGAATTAATTTAGGCTAAAACAAAACTAAAACCAATGTTGGGTCTCTCGTTCGACACAAAATCAAATGTTTCCGTATTCGCAATGTATTTGAATGCCAAAATATTATTTACTTTTTATGAAAGCCTACTTCACTTGCGTTCCAATATCCATGTAAAACTAAATGTTTTACATAACTTCACAGGGTGATAACGCTTAACGGCACAGATTTGACTACATATTTAAACCGAGCAGTGTGTTTTTCCAAATGTTTGACTGATTGTTTTTTATAATGATAATGAACAGGCTGCTTTGTCGAATGGTAGAATGCTTAGAACTACACCTCTTAGTCATGAAGATAATCGGAATTGTAAAAGGTTTGCTTTTATTTGTGTACATTCACAATAAAAACTAATCTTAACTTTTCTGTAAAATAAGCCAAAAAAATAGGATGCTGCTTTCTGCGGTCTGGTTTCCTTTCGCGCAGCACAAAAATGAACCGAAACTCTGCATAGGCTGATTGTCGCAGTTTTTCTTTCCTTTTCTTAAATTATTAATTCTAGTATAGGCCTATTTATTCCTTATAATATATAGAGCCTAGCTTTATGATATTTTTCTCGCTGCTTGCAGAAGCAGGAGCGTGATGTGATACTATAATGATGACCAAGTGAATCTTCATGTTCTATTGTTTGCTGCTTTTTGCGCATGCAAAATTAATCCCCGGAAAACAAATGTTAGTATTTTTAACGGGTCACAGACACTTATTCTTTCTAATTTAATTAAGTTCTAATTTAAAATATTCTTGTCGGTTACTGGTTAATAATCGGTTAACGAGAGTCGGTTGAAATGAACATCTCTGCTTCAGAGGGTAGTCCGGACTGCGGAGTGAATCATTGGTACAACCCTCCCCGGTCTCCAAGAACTGAACTCATCCAGAGAACAGCACGCATTGAATTGCATAATTTATTAGTCAATACATTATAGGATGTTAGTGGTTATTAAACAACCACCGCATGCACTTAAAGAAGCACAAGCAGTTCTCAACTTTACTGAAACACTGAATCACTTATGAGGAATCAATTGTAATTAGTCATAGCAATGCATGTAATGGAAATGTTTACTGAAGCATTTGTCTTATTCCACAGCCTTTAGAGAAAACAGCCATCAAAAGCCAGTCTGGTTAGATTTTATGCAACATTTGCAATTTTACATATCAGTTTTTAATATAAATAGTAATGCTTTTGAATAAGGTCTTTTTTTATTAATACTAATCTAAGGAAACCAGTCTCACACTCTCTACACAACCTTCCCTAAATATATCAGGATGGAGAAGGTGTTAAAGACATAATCAGATGACAGACCAAGTGAGGTTATGGGTCAAAAAGGCCTGGTAACCACCTCTCTGTTCTCCCAATTCAAAGAACTGTGACACCGAAGCATTCTTTAGAAACCAAAAATAGCAAACCACACATCCTCTGTATTTCTGCAAATGAACTCACACTTATACAAGCAACTCTGTAGCCTGACTTCTGACTAGCAGTATTAAGTCTGGTTCATTCTGCAGCATATTCTTACATTTACACACTTAAAAGCTTCGCTTTAGAGCCAAAAACAAGTAGAACTTAAGCATAGATTGTTACAAACTTAGTTTTAAAAGACAACTGTAAGTGACAGCCAACAGCTCAACAGCCTTTTCTGTGGTCACTGGCACATCATTTTTTCAACAGAATTTGTTCACATACCAGGAATCTACCCGAAAAACACAAGGACAGACTGTCTTCATGGGACATGTTGGCACCAGCAAACTATTTGATAAATGCTGAGACACTCCTAGTGCAAACAGTTTGGAGGTCAAACACACAATAGCTTGCGCTTCGTATGCAACATGCTAGAAACCATGGCTAGAAACAGGGCAGAGGGTTCCCACACTATCTGACCAATGTATTTTCAAAATTTCCATCCCAGTCATTTTATTATCTGCATTCACTATATCTACATTTACTATCAATTCTGAATGATTCACTAAAGAATCATTCTACTTGAATTGTGAACCAGTTAAAGAGATTCATAGAAAATAATCCACTCTGGATTATTCACTATAGATTGTGAGTAACGTTTCCTCTATACAAACCCAATACACAACCAGTCTCCTATGACTTTTTATTCATTTCCATTTAGACTTTTCAAGGCCTAACAAATCCCCTGATATTTCCACATTTTCAAAGACTGTGGGAACCCTGAAGACATAGAGGCAAGCTCTGATCAGATGCAGATCAACACAGAGAGCAAGTTCATGCCTGTACCGGTGGAAAGAGAGGTTCGTATTCCGTTTGGCAGCCAACAGATGCCAAAACCTTTGGTGGAGGGGGCGGGGTCACAGGTTTGGGAGGAGGGGATGGAGGAGGGGTGGGGTCTTTAGGTGGAGGTGGAACTGGAGGAGGAGGTGGAGGTAGAGGAGGAGGAGAGGAGGAGGAGGAGAGGGCTCCCTAGGGGGTGGAGGTGGTGGGGGAGAGGAGCAGGCCTCTGTATCACAGGATCTGGCTTTTTTGGGACAGGATGGGTTAGGACTTTTTTCGGAGGACGGGGCGAGTCTGGAGTGATGATCTGATGGACAAAGAAACATGAAACATGTGGCAGGAAGTGAAAGGAGCACAGAATGCATAATAAAGGGCAAGAAAAAATGGGTTCTGGAAGTAAAAATCACATTCATTTTCCATACAGGGATTTTTTTACCCCAATAACTTTAGAAACTTTTGAAGACAGATCTGATGTGAGCTCTAAGGTTTTAAAATCAAAGTTATATGCTTTTGCTGAAGCCATCAGTTAGCATTTTTCAAATTATTATTAAAGAATTGTATAAAACAGCAGAATTACAGGTGAACAAACTACATTACCCATGATGACGTGAAGAAAATTCCATCAATCATGGTCGAGACAAGCAAAAGTGCTTGTATTAATCACTGCAAGCCTGCCTTAAGCTCTCAAAATACTTAAATATCTGTGTATATATATACATATAAACTTAAAATATGAATTATATATTTCTTTCCATCAATAAATCCGTTAAGTACACAGTCTTGTACCTTTGCCTTTTTGCTCAATTTTCAAATGCGTTTTTGCTTCAAAGGTTAGTAACATTGTTATTTTCCTTGTTGTTGGTAGGTTTGGTTCATGGCTTATAAGTGCTTAAAAAAAGAGTTTTTAAATCCCTAGGAATGGAGAAAATACCCACCAGGAGCCACTGGTGAGCATAGTTACTCTCTATTTGAAAATATTTATAAAAACCAATATAAGAAATGTGGTTTTGCTAGCTTTTTGTGAGTTCCACAATTAATCTTGTGACTTGCGCTACCTTATCAACCGTTGGTGATGCGCCACCTTCCTCTCTTAAACGCTGAGGGTTGGAACAGACAATGACCCCTTCAGTAAGCCAGTCATCTGGCTGTTTTCGTGGCCGCTCAGTGCGACCGATTCCCAGTTTCCCTTGCAGCTCTTCAATGAGTAGATCCTGTGAGTTACTCTTGTTGAGAATTAGCGGGCTCATTTTTTTGCACATGTGGCCATCACGAAACATCGGGTGGACGTTGGACGTTTCCTTTGTGCGTCTGATGAGCGATTTAAGCTGCGGAGAGGCAGCATTAATGAAGTGACCACTTCAATGTTTAGAACATGCAATGCTTTCTTTGCAAATGCCATTCAAGAACATCCAGTCCAAACAGCTCTAGAAAGCAACCCCACACTGATCTGGTTTGGGCCAATGCATTGCATAGCTTCAAACATCCTCTTCATGACACAATGGAGAAACATCTATAACCTTCTACGAACAATCTGAAATTATGCAAGAGCATGTATAAAGACTGTGAAGCAAACACAACGTGCCAAAAACAATGCAAACAAAACTGACAAAGCAAACGGTCAATTGTGACCTTCTAGTTCCGTTGCCATTGCACCTAAAATCATTCAATCCAATGCATTAAAATTTTGATTCAAAGCCCCATTTTTCTCAAATTTAGAGAGAATAAAATCAATTCATTAAAATTTTGATTCTATCGATAACCATTACATGCAATATATATTTTGATGCACTTCTAACATTTAAATGAAAAGAAAAATACCAGCTACTTCAGACTATAATCATCTCAGTTACTTGAAAATCTAAGAAAGCAGTTCATAAAAAGTTGATAAGTTCAGATGCAACAGATATTGTACATTACTTATATGAATTGCAATTAATTTCATTTTTAGCTTTTAAAATATGTAACTGGCAAATTGAATCTGCATGATTTTAATGCATCGAGAAAACGAAGGAACTGTCATATCCTTAGACTTCACACATCAACTTAAGCAGCTGCAAACAATTTGCATCATGCAAAACCATCAGAAGATGGACTCAGTAAATAACATCTGCATCAAGTGCCCTGAAGAAACTGGAAAGAAGTGAAGATGGAATGCAATTGCGCAATGAAACTCCTCTACAGAACTGCAAAGAAACAAGCAAGCCTAGCCTTGTTGTCCATTTAGCGCCATACAGAAAGCGCGTCAGGGCATGCATTTGAACATCGCAAAGACTCCTTCCACAGAATCTTATCAATTTCATGCACCACACATACTTTGAATTCCTCAATTCTTCACCTTTCCAAAAATATGTGATGCAAAGCAATGCAACAGAACCCCAATTAAATGGCTATCCCTCCAATTTTAGGAGCACTAAGTGACTTCTGCACATGCGTATCAGGTTTCTTAGAGGCATATTTAACTTGCTAATGGTAGGTGCTTCTATCCGAGGAGGATGGAAAGGTTCAGATTGGGTATCAACAGGCCGCTTGGCCCAAGAATCAGGCCCATGTATTTAAGAAAGCATAAACAGCCGTACGTGGTTCAGCATGCTTCTCGTTAATGCTAGCTAAATTTAGGGGTGCAAATTGGAGACAGTCTGACGGAGTCGGTAGGCCTCATACTTGTCCAGAAGTGGAGAGCCTTTCAACCGCTGATGGCTGGAGAAGTGGAAGGTCCAGCGAAACATCTGATGCCCCAGGAAACGATGCAGGGTTTAAGGGGTCATTCATCCAAATGAGATCTTTAAAGCCACCCGGAGGCGTTGACTCAAGACATGCCAGAACGTCATCGTTCACCTCTAATGAGGCAGGAGCTCCTTCACCCAGTTTTACCAGCTCTGGTTGAGAAAGACTGAACGTCAACAGCTTATCTAGGGATTCCTCAAGAAGAGGCTTGGGGCAAGAAAGACTTATTCCCAATATACCCGGTTCAAAGCTCTCAGGTTTCTCTTTGGAAGGCTTCAGAGTTAATGTTAGGGTTGAAACTGGAGGAGCGGGCAGTGTAATGGTAGCTGGCACAGGACTCTTGCTAGTAATCCCTCTCTTGGGGCTTGGGCTCTTTCTTACCATGACTGGACTAAAGGTTTTTGTAGTTGTTACAGGACTAGGACTTTTTACATCAACAATTCGATTTGAGCTCTTGATAACCCGGGGTGGACTGGGGCTTTTAGATATTCTTGGGGTTATAACTGGTGAGGAGGCCTTTGGTACCACAGGTGGAATATTTTTCATGGTCGAAACTAGACTTGAGATTTTTGGATCGACTGTCTTTGGCAAACTGATTTCACGTTTGTGTAAACTTAATGCCGGAGGGCTTGAGGTTTTTGCAGATGGTTCAGGTGAAAAACGAGACTTAGGGGCTAAACTCTTTGTGCTAGAAACTACCAGGAGTTTCTCCGAGTGGGCCTTGGAGGAAGTGCAAAGCACCGTGGAGTTGGACACTGGAGCAGCGGTTGTCAATTCCTCAACAATGTGGAGTTCCAGTAAAAGTGGTTCAGAATTTGGAGAAGGCTGGGGAGGAACACTACGGTCAGATACCTCTGCTTCCGGGATTGAAGGGACTGTGAGGTTCTTAGTCACCACAAGATTGGGAAGTTCTGACCCTTTAGTGGATAATGATTCCTCTTTAACTGACAGAGAGCCAGACTAGACAACCAACAGCAAGACAACAATAAAAAGAAAGGGAGGAAAGCATGAGTAGAAACATTAAGGAATGACATGCAAAATTAAGAGGCAATGTGACAACATCCAGTCTGATTATCAGTCATTATCTTACTCTAAAATACGAAGACTATGCATAAAAGCCAGTGGCCTAATGTAATGCGTTCTGTAATTTCTCAACAATGTTTGGCTTATTTAGTCAATGTAACAAAATATAAATTGGTTTACCAACCTGAAGACAAATGTAATCACCCGAATCCCCAGATATAACATGACACCACAACCACAGCATTCCAGATTCTCTCTTTTCGACCGCAGTGTGGCTCACGTCCAAGATAGATATTCTAACAAGACCTTCCTAATGGACCCACGAGCATGCCCTCATATGGCATATAAACCCTTATTCATTTTATAAACCCTTATTCAAAGGCCTTGATTGATAATAATCTGGCTTTTAAAAAATATACACATATAATTATTATTTTTTATTTAGACTAATTTTATTTTGTGTGGCAATGCAATGAATCACTGTTTAGGGAGATTGTTTGAAGGACACATGAAAAACAATGTATTTTTTCTCTTTTTTTTTCCAAGACTTACATTGCTCTGAACTTTAAAGTCAGAAAGTGAGGCCATGAGTTCGTCGAGTTCTCGTGTCGCTGAGGAGGCGGAGATTCTGGCCTGCTGCTGGGTGGGGGTCTCCTCATGAACTTCTCTCATCTCAGGAACCACTGGCACTGCAGGGGCAGGTCTATTAATGTCACAAAATTAAAAATGAGATATAAGAAAAGGTCACAGATAGGGAACCTAGTAAAGTTTTCACCTGTTCACAACTTTTCAGATCATTTAAATATCAATGTTTACTAGAGTGAAGTCCAAAAGCCCACACTGAAAATCTGGATTTCAAAGTCTAAATTAAACTAAAAAATAAACAAAAATTTAGGATTTTTATTTTATTATATATATTAATTTTATTTGAACCTCATTCAATTTTCTCAAGTTATGACAGAAATCTTAAAACAATATTTAAAAAAAAAATGTTCTACTCTTCCAAAGTGGTAAAAGTTTTATAATAAAAATGTATTATAAAATAATAAATATTAATAAAATATACTTCAAGAATTTTTGAATAAATTATGCTCTTATGCTCATTAATATTTTTAATTAATACATATTAATTGAACTCTTTTACTATATTAAAATGTAATTCATTCTTGTGATCAAAGGTGAATTTTCAGCATCATTACTCCAGTCTTCAGTGTCACATGATCCTTCAGAAATCATTCTAATATGCTGATTTGCTGCTCAAGAAACATTTCGGTCACACTTTATATTAGGGGGCCTTAACTACTATGTACTTACATAAAAAACACAAGTACAATGTACTTATTGTGGTCATATTGTATTGCAACTAGGGCTGTCAATCGATTAAAATATTCAATCTCGATTAATCGCATGATTGGAATGAGTTAACTCGCGATTAATCACAATTAATCACACATTTTTATTATTTATTGTACCTCAAATTAATACTTTTCAAGTTTTTAATACATACTCTAATCAACATGGGCATGGATAAAAATGGATGCTTTATGCAAATGTATGTTTATCATTGTTGAAACCATAGTCAACATAGAGCATGAAGACTAGACATTTTTCAAAGGTAATAGATGTTTTTCAAAGAACTTGTTCATGTCTATTAGACACATGAAAAAATAAATACAAGGTTCCCATTACTTCTCTTTCTTTGCACTGAGGAATTTACTTACACAAACCGGTTTACATTTTTGCAGGACAAGGCAGCTCACTTCTTCTGAACATGCAAAATGTACATGGCCTATATTGTTTATTATTACATTTGTTTGCCTCTCTGTGCCCACATACTGTATTTTGATGCAGCAAAATTCTCAATAAAACTGTTTTCATTTATATATTTTACTGTTTCTGTTGTCAGACAACGGAATGAATTTGAAAAAGTGATTGAAACGCAACCCATTAAGACTACATAACTAGCTCTCCTTTGCAATATTTTAATCTGCACAAAAATCCTTATAATTGAGCCGTTGTCTGATTAAATAAAATACCCATAAGATAATGACAATAGCTGTGCTGTGATTTTGGCTTTACTTGCATGTAAAATTAGAGAAGCAAGCAACATAACATCTGTGTTTAACTGAATTAAGCTCTGCTCTTCTCTGACACGCGTTGAACAGAAACTGAGCAGACGCGGAGAGAGAGAGATGTGTGCGCACAGCTGAACAGAATCTGAGCAGATACGTAGAGAGAGAGATGTGTGCACGCGCTGAACAGAAACTGAGCAGATGCAGAGAGAGAGAGAGATGTGTGCACGCGATGAACAGAAACTGAGCAGATGCAGAGAGAGAGAGAGAGATGTGTGCGCGCTGAACAGAAACTGAGCAGATGCAGAGAGAGAGAGATGTGTGCACGCGCTGAACAGAAACTGAGCAGATGCAGAGAGAGAGAGAGATGTG
>QVTF01006612.1:0-27097 GCA_003573665.1 Oxygymnocypris stewartii | reverse complement strand
AAAAGTGCCCAAAACACACTACAAAAAGGGATTTTAATGGTTCTACTGGAAAAAGTGAATGGTTCATAATGGTATTTTAATGGAAACCATTAGAATTTATGTGATGGTTTCTATTGGGCTTCTATTGTTGTTGTTTTTTTTGCAGGGCTGTGTGACTGTCTTTCTGCTTTCTGGCTCTCCCGGGAGAATTACTGTATATTTTCATCTGGGAAGAGGACACCTGTTCAGGAATGAGGAGGTGGAAGGGGGCAGTATTAATGGGTGCTGACAAGCTGGAGCCTTGTATTCAGCAAAACGAAACAGAGAAAGTCTACATGAAGACTGAATGATAGGCTGTGTCTCAAACATCCAGCGGATTTATTTGATCATCTCAACATTTTAACTTTACTGTGGTTAGTTAGTTTGTTTAGAATTTAATCAAGAGATTTGATCAAACTGGAATGCTGCATCCACGCCATGTTGAGATGACAACACGTGACATTATACTCGACTTGACAAAACTATCAAAGCCTAAATAGGCTGAATCTGCAGGGGTCAGGTGATACAAGTCATAGCTCTCAGAACATTCTCAGTTTATCAGGTGTAATTACAAGTTCTACGAGGACGTGAATGCTTTTTAAAAGATGGAATCTCATAATTACGATAATTACAACATGGCGTGAACGCACCTGAAGTATAGACATAATTTAATCAGAATCACATAATTATTTATATATATATATATAGGCTACATGCACACCCTTTTATTTGCATTAGCTATTTATACAGTTCAACAAGTAATCAACACAATAATTGAATCAAAATTGTCACAAAAGATGTCAGGGCTGTCACCTCATAACCTCATTTAATGTTCCCTACTCCTCTAATATAGTCCGCAGAATAAGTGAATGGAAATGAATAAGCACATTCAGACAATGAGTATGGTGGAAGTGCTTTGAACGCTGTCTTCTGGAGATTCTGGAATTAATTTGTCAAAATGCTGAAAGTGCATATATTCTCTAGTGCCTAGCGGTTAAGTGTACATCGCTGTACACTCATTTAGGTGCAGTATGGAATTGAACAAGTAAACTTGAACGTCTCAAGGTTCAAGGTTCTTTTATTCGTCACATACTTATACAGGATATAATCAGTAGTGAAATGTAAATCAGGACAGGTCCGCTCAATGAACAGTGCAAAAAAATGAAACATAACACAAGAGAATATATATAAATATAGGTAAAAATTTAATAAAATAAGAAGAAAAAATAAGGAGTAAAATGTGAAATAAAATAAAATGTGCAATACAGTACTGTGGACTAAATAATAATATAAACAGGGATGTGCAAGATGAATGTGCAAACAGGTTGTACCGGGTATGTACACATAGCAGCAATGCGGATGGTGGAGAATAGTGAATGTTTTACAGTTTATTAAATTGAGTCCTGTAAATGTTATTTGACCGAGTTTGAGTTTAGGAGCCTGATGGCCTGAGGGAAGAAGCTCCTCCTCAGTCTCTCAGTCTACTATGTTTTCGACAAAAAGTGCACTGTATAATCATAAAGGAGGGGACATTTCGGACACAGCCCAAAACATTCATCTTTGCATGTCACTTCTATTTCCTCCAGTTTAAGAAAGAATTTACCTGAAGCCATAGAAAACCCTATAGGTATTTTTATGTCTATGTTCGAAATCACATACTCTTTGAGTAGGTACTTTTTTTTAATTGTTCTGTACCATTGATCTCAAACTCAGTTCTTGGAGGGCCACAGCTCTGCACAGTTTAGCTCCAACCCTAATCAAACACACCCGATCCAGCTAATCAAGGTCTTCAGAATTAATAAATGTATAAGCAGTTGTGAGTTGGAGCTGGTTGGAGCTAAACTCTGCAGAGTGTCCCTACAGGAATTGAGTTTGAGACCACTGTTCTATATGGTAGGAACGTATGCCATGTCATTTGTCATGTTGTCATTGTTATGCTCCTACCACCATCACCCCACCGGATTGGCCTATAGTGTCCACTGGATGCACATTTCTGAACTTTGCTGGTAGTAGTTAGTCATCCAGGTAGTTTTCACCTACTGTTTTATGAATACTATGAATTTGAACACACTACTTTTCACATACTGTTTTTTGCACACTATGCGAATGTGGGCATATTCAGACACAGGGAAGCGCTCTGTGTTTTATTTATTTTTTTTTTACTTTATCTTGGCTGCAGAAAAAAAAATCCTCATTGTGAACACAGACAAGAGAAGGGATACAAACAGTTAAATGCCCTGGTGCTGTAATGCGAAACATCAGACCACTGATAAATCAAATTAGAGCACTGAAAGCAAATATCATGATTCATAAATTAAGATTATACTTGGTAATGTTGAAATTTGAGGAATGAGAAGTTGGAATATATTTAATTTATAAAAGAAAGAAAAACTATAATTTCCCAGTGGTGGATTTAGGCATATAGGACAAGGACAACTGCCCAGCTGCTCATTTGTTCTGCAGGTCAGTAGTCCATGCATCGTGTAGATAAATGTGGCCTAATATCTGTGTACATCACAACCTCTTCTTTTTAGATAAATACCAGATATGGGTTTCATGTCATAAAATATTTTTATTAATACTGAATATGCATTTAATGTGACCACAATTGAATAAAACAATTTAAGTTACGCTTTAAATCCCACTGTTATTCAAACAGCAGATTTAAATTACAGGAAGTGAACAAAGAAAATGTAGGCCTAAATTATCAAAGAATACCGTAAGTTAAAACTTAAAAAAACACCCTTTATAATCATTGAAGCTGTCTACATTGTGAAATAAATCTCAACTGGACTTTGTTGTTTGAGAGAATTTGCCAGAGAGTATAACGAGGGGTAAGAACCATGAAAGGCGTAAGTGACATTTCACCAACTTTACAGGAGAGCCAAAACAAAGCTTTTTAACATAGTTTGATCTTAGTCTACTGATTTCAATTGTTTCTAATAAAAAAGTGTACACTCATGGATGACAGTACTTATGCCAGTAGAAATAGCTCATTAAGAGCTTTCATTTGACATCTTCTGGCAAAAGTACTGTCATCAATGAGTGTACAATTTTGTATTAAAAAACAATTGAAATCAGTAGACTGAGTCAGATGGGAATCAGACGTGTATATATATATATATATGAATCACATATATATATATATATATATATGAATCATATATATATATATATATATATACAGTCATGGCCAAAAATATCGGCACCCTTGGTGAATAGGTGCAAAGAAGACTATGAAAAATAATCTGCATTGATAATCTGTTATTTTTTTTAAATCACAAAAAATCTAACCTTTCATTGGATTATAAGAATTTAAAATGGATATCATTATGATATAAATGTTTTTCTCTAATACACATTGGCCACAATTAACGGCACCCTTTTTATTCAATACTTTTGAATACATTTAAATAAATAATAGAAATAAAAAACATTTAAGTAATGTTCTCCTATCATGTCTGATGAGGTTAGAGAACACCTGACAAGAGATAAGAGACCATTCCTTCATCCAGAATCACTGCAGACCCTTTAGATTACCAGCTCCATGTTGTTGCTTCTCTTCTGTTCACCTCACTGTTCACCTCACTCATCAAGGACTGGAATGGTCATAGCAGAAGCTTGGTTATGTGCTCAGTGACCCATTTTTGTGTTGTTTTTGAGGTTTGTGTTTGGATTATTGAACGGTTGGAAGATCCAAACATGGACCATCGTAAGATTTCTATCACTTATCAAAAAATGTATCTGTTGTTATTTGTTAGAATCCCTGATGCCATGTGTCTAAACAAGATGTCCAGGACCTCCAGCAGAAATATAGGCCCACAACATCAGAAATACAGCAGTATATTTAATTGTACAGATGGGGTACTTTTTGTCCCCGTGTTCACCAAACCCATCTCGGGTGTTGCTTCTAAAAAGCTCATTTGTGACCATCACTGTGAAAACCCAGCTAATGTCATTTTTTTTGTAATTTGCTGTTTTTACATAAAATCATCCTTCATATGGTAAAGAACATTCTGTGAGAAATTAACCTTTATATATTTAATATTGACTGAGTAAGGTCATGTCAAATTTTCAAATTATAGTGAAATGAATGGTAGAAATCAAAGTTTGAATCAGAGGTATATCCATAGCCTATAGTTAATGAGTTTTGTTTGCGTTTTTTCATAAGAACTCAAGTTCGTTGGCTCACAGCGTGATTCGTGTTTAACATCCTTTCTTGGAAAGAGGCAAAACAGCATACACAGAGGGGAAATCTGTACCAGAGGAAAGCGAAAACTATGATTCCTCGTGTCAGATACATCCTACCAGCAGCACGTTTCTAAATACTGGAATGACAACAGAAAGGCAAGAATAAAAACAGAAAACAAAAGAAAAACACTCCCTCGTCTGTTCGTTTTTTCTTCCCTCACTTCCTTACTACCCCCGTCTCTCTCTCGCTCACTCTCCTTCCCTGTCCTTTTCGCGCTCCCATTTAGCTCGGAGAAAACATGAAGGAAAGGAGGAACAAATACCAGCGGTGACCAAAGTCAAGTGAAAGTTTCCCCTGAACTGGGATCTCATCATTACCGAGCGCATGGACGGACAGGAAGGAAATATAAATTCAATTCCTTGCCGTGATAAGCGTTTAGATGAATAAACAATCGCTAAAGTCATAAACTGCGCTCGCTCGTGAATGTGTGACAGTCGCGCCCGCGTGCGTTGAGCCAGCCGGACTCGAGGCATTCGGTCGGGCTCTGGTTCTGTCCACTGAAGGTCAGAGACTTCAAACCGAGAAGCAGAGGCGTCGCCACCCGTCGATTCAGCAGTCATGGCCGGGGCGAAACCTGGAGTACACGCGTTGCAGCTCAAGCCGGTGTCTGTCCATGAGGTGCTCAAACGGGGGAGCAAGTTTGCCAAATGGGACGAGGTAAGGATATATCGTCCGTCCGCGTGTCTGTGATTTATTTAATATTGCGTGATATTCGACTAGTGTTAACGTTACATGTTAAAGTAATTTACTGGGGAACATCTGACACTCAGGATCAGTTCAACGCTCTTCATTACATCTCGAGTTCTTGTGTTCTGAGTCTCATGTTATTAACACTCAACTTGTGTTTTGTTTTTTCTTCATACCTTGAAAGACTTTCAAGTTGTTCTGCTTACTATCATAATATGATCTACTGCGAAACAAACAGTCTGTCTTAAAGTGTGCTAAATATCTAAGATCAAGAAATTCATGAGTCGTGTCTGTGGAGTTGAGTTTAACCCTTTAAAACAGTTTCTCGACTGATTTGTAGACCAGTTAGTGTCAAAGACACGTAGATCAGGAGCATTTTCTGATCCGTGATTATGAAAACCCCATTCTTAGTGCCATTAGACAGGAAACGTTGTTGTTGTGGGAGTCTTTTGAACTTTTTTTTCACATTGAAGGAAGAGAACAGGAGTTCAAAAGCACCCTCACAATATTAGGTTAGAAAACTAGGCATTATGTAAGTGATATTACTAGGAGATTAACATGATGTCAGTTTGTATACAAATATAAATATTGAACACCTCTCTCTTTTAGTTGAGTTAAGTTAAACCAGTTCCTTCAGACAGATGAACAGCACATGCGTAGTTTATTTATAGTATCTATAGGCCTATGTATAAAATAATAACACGTTTTCACGTTTCAGTTTTTGGAGCATGTAGGCCTATTAACGATATCATGAGTTGATTTAGGTATGTTACATGAAGGTAGACTTCCAGAACGCATCGTCACCTGCCTTGCACTGACAGAGATCAATGTAAGATGTCCATGTTCAGGACAGTTTGAGAATCACAAAACTACTGCTCATATGGAGCCAATTTAAAGACATTAGTAAGTTAATAATAATTTGGAACAAGATAAATGATGTTTTCTTATGAAAATATTGTCTTTTATATATTCTATTTGCTGTAAACAACTGTCAAATGTCAAATGACTGCAATGTTTTCATTAAAGGTCAGAATGAAATAAGATTGAGAATGTTATTTCATTCACTGGAAACAGAAAAAAATATTCCCCCTTGAGTATTTCTTACAGGTTAATGGCAACATAAACCCATATGTTTACAAGAAATCACCATCTCCTCTGAATTCTTCCGCGTAGCTGCTCTCCTGGCAACAAGGGCCTGTGTGTGTGTGTGTGTGAGAGACTGTGTACGGATCATGTTTCGAATCTCTCATTGGACAGCCATTACAGCTGTAATTATGTTGAGGGGAGGGGGGGGGGGGATCTTCACCTCTTTTCCATTATTTGATCAAATCTCTGAGCACTGCTTTAGCAGATCCCCACTGCTCTTTCCTGGAGCTCAAAGAACCAACACCTTTTGATAAGAGCAGCATTGAGTAAGGGCAAAGTGGCCTGTACAACTTGATGCCCTTCATGTCTTAAAAGTCATTAATAATTAACTTAAGCAGCCCATAAATGTGGATTGATTTGTATTGGGCTTACTCTACTTAGACGTGCTACAGGTGTGTGTCTATGAGAGAGAGACAGGCTGTCGTAAACCTTCAATATTGTAGAACTGTTTTGACCATTGAAGATAGAAAACAGCATTTCAGTTGGAGCGTGAGAGTGCATCCATTGGCAGATGAGCCTGTCTTTAGAGGCATTCATAAATAAATAACTAGCAATTTAATTATAATGAGGTCTTATTATATGCTTATCTGAGGACATAACTATATAAATACATAATAGTCCATCTACCAGAAAGGCGATTTAACCTTCTATTGTCTAGACAATATAGTCTATTTTTGACAAATTTTTGGTAAAGAATAAATACTCTTTTTAATTATTTATGTTTTAATAAACTAAATTAACTATATGACCCAGATTTTTGTTGTTGTTGTAATATATTTAGCCCATCACTCATATTGGATCTAAAGACCCATCCAATGTAAAAGGGGCCCTTGGATATCATTTTCCCTTAAAATACTACATGGCAGCAGATACACTACAGCGTTGAATACTTAAAACAGCTGTGGCAGCTATAGTTACTATAACAAATAATTTTGCATAAGTGGGTATAAATTAATTTGTTGCATTGTGTGTGCAAAGTGGACCCATGATATAATCACAATGGAAATGCATTTGCGTTTTTTTTTATTGTAGCTCTATGATGTGAACTGCTAATTAAATAACAGCAGAATAATATAGAAGTTTTAATACAATATGCGAGATTATGAAATTCCAAAAGTGAAGAAACTAACCAGAAAGTTGTCTCAAAATAATGTAATTTTTTTTGCTACTTAAATTGTTACTCGTTATTTATATAATTTAAGCTAATATATAAGTTAAAATAACAATAGGATAAATATACATTGAACAAAATTATAAACACAACACTTTTGTTTTTGCCCCCATTTTTCATGAGCTGATCTCAAAGATCTAAGACTTTTTCTATGTACACAATAGGCCTATTTCGCTCAAATATAGTTCACAAATCTGTCTAAATCTGTGTTAGTGAGCACATCTCCTTTGCCGAGATAATCCATCCACCTCACAGGTGTGGCATATCAAGGTGCAAAACAAGTGTTGCATTTTATATTTTTTCTCAGTATATATTTTCTCTCATAATATACTTCTGTCTTGATAAAAATTATTTTCCTTAAGGGGGGGGTCTTTAAGCCCATTTTACTGTAGTCAAAAATAGGTGGATTATTAAAGGCTTTCAAAGATCACTGGTTAATGCTTTTAGTTATGTAAGAGGGGAAAACAGTGTTATGTTTTAACTCTAAGATGAAAGGTGTAAGTCACAGCGTTTCTAATGTCATAATGCATTTTGAATGATCTTTAAATAACACAGACATGGATAAAAGCTTTTAAGCTGAGCAAACAAACTCACAATATATAAATGTCAGGTCAGGGCCTGAACTCTTTTAGTGATGGTATGGCTTTTTGTTTGGTGAAGTAACTGTCTGCTGTTTGTTTAAATCCCGTTCATGCCTTGCATGCTGTCACTGTACAGTTGTGTCACTGATGATGTGCACTGAGGAAATGAAATAGCACAGGGCTCCGTTCCACATGGTGCTGAATGTCAGTCTTCAACAAGGAAGAGGTTGATGCAACAGTTGCTTTCTGTTCAGCTCTGCCTTTTTACTACCCTCCTTTTTTTGTGCTGTTAATCTCTCCTTCTCTCTGAAGGAAACTGTAGTCAAACATTGTGGCTACTGATGTGATCTAATGATCTATAATACATGATCTTATTCTCAGAATGAACCGGTGTGAGTCAGACAGTAAGGTGCAATGCACTAGTGCACCTTTAAACATTCAATGAACCATTTCCCAAAACTCGGCTAGTTCAAGGTTCAAGGTTCTTTATTATTCGTCACATACACAATCATACAAGTACAATCAGTAGTGAAATGCAAGTAGAATTGAAGAAAAATAGTCTGGGATTCAAAGCTGACTTGGACAGGATCTCACTTGATCGTGGAATGGACTGCAGCTAAACTTAATCCCCTTCATCAAGACACACTGCAGCTGAATACAGTTGACCTTCATCTTCAGACTGATCAATCTCACTGTGCTCACTTAGAGTTTGGTCATTTCTGAAAATTAACTTGGTGTTGCACAGCTAAATATACACCTGAAAATTTGTAGGTAGTGACAACTGAATTTTCATTATATTTAATTATGTCTTACAGCACCCAACTGAGCAACTTAATTCAGTTGTGTAATTAGAAGTAGAAAGTAGAAAAGGTTTCGCAATAAAAAAAAAGAAAAAAAATCATAATTCAGCAGGGGTTGAATTTTATTCAGCAGGGGTGCATTAAATCGACCCAAAATTATAATAAAGACGTTTCATAATGTTACGAAATATTTCTTGTTCAGATCAATTCTGACACTTATCAAAGAATCCAGATTTTTTTTTTTATCATGGTTTACAGAATTGTTTTAAATATTATTAATAATAATAACAATGCTGCTTGAGCACCAATTCAGCAAATTTGACTGATTACCACAGGATCATGTGACACTGAAGACTGGAATAATGGCTGGTGAAAATTCTGCTTTACCATTACAGGAATAAATTACATTACAAAAAATGTGTATATTTACTTGCATTAAAAACAATGTGTATATTAAGACATTGTATGTAGTTCAGTGAAGACAGTGTTGTAGTATAGATGCCCCTGAGCAAATCAGCTAGCCGTGAGCTTTGACTTGCAAATTCATCATCAGTCTTCCGCTTGACAGGTGTCTTTGGTGAAAGTGAGCACCGAGGGTTGTAGTTATTTTGGAGCAATTAGGAAGTAGATGCAGTCAAACAAAAGAAGCGGTTCTGCTTGTGTGCGTGTTTGAGAGAGAGAGAGAGATAGACAGATGTAGCTGCCTTGCATGTTTTTCAAGCAGGAATATAAATGTTGTCCACACCCAGTAAGGATGGTTTGGAATGAACATACCCTCTGTCTAAACAAACCAGTCTGAGAGAGGATTCACAAGAACTATAATATTCATCTTTTTCTCTCCAAGGGAATTCCACAGGAAGTATTTAGGGTTTGTGATTAACTGTGTGAGCTGCAAGCAACTATGCAAGCATTTCTCTCAGTGGAGCAGAAAAACAGCAATGACTTGGATGCACAGGGTGACTGAGTGAGGGATCGGCTGGTGTAGGAGGATAATTCTGAGAGGGGAGGGCGAACTGTGCGTGAGCGGAGGGAGGTTTCGTACACGGAGGCCAAACAAGGAGATAACATGGAGGAAAATATTGAGAAGTGACGCCAGGCACGCTGAGGCACACAGAAATAAGAGACCTTGTAGGCAGAGAGGATAAAATCACAGGAAAAAGACAGAACAACTGACGAACACTAGTCTACTTCTGTTACAGATGGCTCACTTGCGGTCTCCTCACTTGTCAGTCTCTTTCCACTTTTGTCTTCCCTTCTCTTTCTTGTCCTTCGTCGTGTACTCGTGCTAACTGCTTATGCGTGTTTGTACGAGATGTGGTAAATCTGGAAATCTCACACTATTAAGCCCACAAGTTAAATATTGCTTTGACTATATCAAGTGTGACAAGCAGAGTGTTTTGTGCGTGTGTGTGTGTGTTTAAGAGACTATTTGACTTTGAGGAAGAAAGGAGTTGTGCATGTTTAGTCTTGTCTGGTGCACATGTGTACACAAGAGTTTGGCACATTCTGTGAAGGGAATTGCTCCACGTATTATAATATTGATGTTGTTTACGTTTTATGGTTCCCTAAATATCCTAATTGAGGCAGTGTGTTTTTGTATGTACTAGAGGCTCATGATCAAGCTGTGACATAATTGTATTTTATTTATTTTTTCTAATTTTCTGGAAAATATGTATAGAATTAATCTAAATAAATTAAGCGATGCAGGTAATTTAACTTGTATTTATTTTTGCCGAAGGCATATTGTGACAGAACATTTAGCCTAGTAAATACACAGGCGTTGAAGAGTGGGCAATTTTGCTACATTTTTTGGTCTGCTTTTACTTAAGCTAGTAAACAACCAACCAGGACACCACATAATTTACATTTATATTTAGGCCTATTCATTTAGCAGATTCTTATTAAAATCAACTTAGAAATGAGAAATGCAACAATCGATTTATCATAAGGAGGGATTGACACAAGAAGTGCTAGCAATACAAAATATGAAATATCAGTACTACAAGCTAGAATAAAGTATAGAAAAACAAGTGTGTGTGTGTGTTTCTTAGTGCTCCTGGAAGAGATTTCAGTTGTTTCTTGAATATTGTCTGGGATTCAGCTGTCCTGGTAGGAATGGATAGATCGTTGCACCAGCCAGGAACAGCGAATGAAAATGTTCTGGAAAGTGATCTTGTTGTCTCTCTGTGATGGTACCATGAGGCACCGCTCACATACTGACCACAGGCTTCTGGGGAGGATGTAGAATCATGCATACAACCACGTAGCAAGATGCTCAAAACACCCAGAAACCACATAGAAACGTTCCTGGCAACCAGCCACAACACCCTAGCATCATACTAGGCCTACTTTTACACTTGTAAGCACATACTGTAGTATGCTTACTAGTTTAACACTTGTAAACATACTTTACTACTTTTAAACTATGCATGCTAGTCTACTTTCACATGTAAGTGACACACACAAGTAAAAAATTAGTCCCTCATTAATTTCCTCCTTATGCTTTTCATTTAATTTCCTCTCCCCAAACTGATCGCATTCCCCTCCCCTTCTCATTTCTTCATTCTTCACACGTCTATCCAGTGTTTGTCGCACGAAAGCCCACACACCCCGTCAGAACAGATGTGCATGCACTCTAGTGGCATGTGGTGGTCTTCTGAAAAGCGGAGGCAAAGTCTTCTCTCTGAGTTTGGTATTTTAATCCAATTTAAACTTTTGTTCTATTTCTGTTTGATGTTTACACCGTTTCCAGATTAAAGGCATATGGAACAGCATTTATATGACACTAGAAGCAAATAACTATTACTGTAATATTTTAGTATGTGTATATTAGCATAATTATTATACATTAAAACCAAATACTCTCCCCAAAATTAAAATTATGTCCTCAATTATACTCCCCCCTCAAGTCCATAAGACATTTGTTCATCTCTGAAATGCACAAAAAAATATTTGTATTGAATGAAATTTCTGGCCCTACATTCAAAGTCTATTCCACCAAAGCTGTAAGGCTTAAAAACAAGACATCATACAAGTAATCCATATGAATTGAGGGGTTTATTCCAAGTCTTCAGAAGACACACGATCACTATACAGGTGCTGGTCATATAATTAGAATATGATCAAAAAAGTTGATTTATTTCACTAATTCCATTCAAAAAGTGAAACTTGTATAATGTATACATTCATTCCACACAGACTGATATATTTCAAGTTTTTATTTCTTTTAATTTTGATGATTATAACTGACAACTAATGAAAACCCCAAATTCAGTATCTCAGAAAATTTGAATATTGTGAAAAGGTTCAATATTGAAGACACCTGGTGTCACACTCTAATCAGCTAATTAACTCAAAACACCTGCAAAGGCCTTTAAATGGTCTCTCAGTCTAGTTCTGTAGGCTACACAATCATGGGGAAGACTGCTGACTTGACAGTTGTCCAAAAGGCGACCATTGACACCTTGCACAAGGAGGGCAAGACACAAAAGGTCATTGCAAAAGAGGCTGGCTGTTCACAAAGCTCTGTGTCCAAGCACATTAACCATTTCGCACGTGAGTTTAAAATATTCTAGCTGAGCCCCCAGCGTGAGTTTTTTTAGGCGACCGTTATTTTAGAACGTATCGCCTTATTGTTTCCATGGCAACGCGTCATGCTTGTCATGTGACAGCGCACGCAGCCACATAGCTCTGTATGACATGTGGATCGCTTTTATTTAGTTTTTCCTTTTGTATTCAAAATATTCACAAACATGCTCACTATATTATGAAATATCTGTTATTCCGATTCTGAAATATGTGCAAGTAAATGTATTTGGTAGTTTAAACACTCGTATAATGACCGTGTTAGTTGATCTATACCACCTGATGGGCGCCGCCATGTTAGTTTGCGCTGAATCCTAGCTGTGGGATAAACAACACGTAAATTCATCCTCTCCTCTCAAAACACGTTAAAGTAAGTCTACGGTAAACTGGGAGAAGAGCAGAGTAAACGTTATAGTTACCTACACAATCTGTATATGATATCAATAAAACATGTCATCAGATTATATTTGTAATGATCATTATTGCCGTTTCCATAGAAATCAGCATGTATTTTACAAACTATAAATGTATGGTTTTGCTTGTACTTATGTGTGTTTAAATGTCTGAAGCCTAAAATAAGTATTATATGGTTGAAAACATTGAATGGTTGTGATAATGGCAAATGCTCAGCGCGTCTGATCTGGCTCCGCGCCAGCCAAAGCACGAAAGCAGGTGATGACATGATGACGTGACGCACTGAACGTTCTAATCACACCGGTGTGACCGTACGCTTCTGGGACCAGCCAAGACTGATCACACCGGTGTGATCGTACGTGCTAAAGGGTTAATAGAGAGGCGAAGGGAATGAAAAGATGTGGTAGAAAAAAGTGTACAAGCAATAGGGATAACCGCACCCTGGAGAGGATTGTGAAACAAAACCCATTCAAAAATGTGGGGGAGATTCACAAAGAGTGGACTGCAGCTGGAGTCAGTGCTTCAAGAACCACTACGCACAGACGTATGCAAGACATGGGTTTCAGCTGTCGCATTCCTTGTGTCAAGCCACTCTTGAACAACAGACAGCGTCAGAAGCGTCTCGCCTGGGCTAAAGACAAAAAGGACTGAACTGCTGCTGAATGGTCCAAAGTTATGTTCTCTGATGAAAGTAGATTTTGCATTTCCTTTGGAAATCAGGGTCCCAGAGTCTGGAGGAAGAGAGGAGAGGCACAGAATCCAAGTTGCTTGAGGTCCAGTGTAAAGTTTCCACAGTCAGTGATGGTTTTGGATGCCATGTCATCTGCTGGTGTTGGTCCACTGTGTTTTCTAAGGTCCAAGGTCAACACAGCCGTATACCAGGAAGTTTTAGAGCACTTCATGCTTCCTGCTGCTGACCAACTTTATGGAGATGCAGATTTCAGTTTCCAACAGGACTTGGCACCTGCACACAGTGCCAAAGCTACCAGTACCTGGTTTAAGGACCATGGTATCCCTGTTCTTAATTGGCCAGCAAACTCGCCTGACCTTATTGTATTGGTATTGTGAAGAGGAAGATGCAATATGCCAGACCCAACAATGCAGAAGAGCTGAAGGCCACTATCAGAGCAACCTGGGCTCTCATAACACCTGAGCAGTGCCACAGACTGATCGACTCCATCCCACGCCGCATTGCTGCAGTAATTCAGGCAAAAGGAGCCCCAACTAAGTATTGAGTGCTGTACATGCTCATACGTTTCATGTTCATACTTTTCAGTTGGCCAAGATTTCTAAAAATCCTTTCTTTGTATTGGTCTTAAGTAATATATTCAAATTTTCTGAGATACTGAATTTGGGATTTTCATTGGTTGTCAGTTATAATCATCAAAATTAAAAGAAATAAACACTTGAAATATATCAGTCTGTGTGGAATGAATGTATACATTATACAAGTTTCACTTTTTGAATGGAATTAGTGAAATAAATAAACTTTTTGATGATATTCTAATTATATGACCAGCACCTGTATATAATAAACATATCTATTTTAGGCTTTTATTTACATATAAACATTGATCCACGGATTACACACATACATATTATAGCACATCAAACATGGTAAACAGGTGGCTTAAAGTAAGGCTTATTTGCTGATCATTAAGTGATCAAGTATTTGATTCCAACTCTAGTGAACGTGATGTGATGTCAGTGAATGAGCTGTTCACTTTATAATTAATCCTCAATGTCCACCATTTCTAGGTGTTTTGTGTCCTGTTGTGAATATAATAAGTAATCAGCCATTCACATCTGCGTGGAGGCCCTCTCTCACATTTACTGCACACTTTTGGATTTGATCGGCCGAGTCTTACTTAAGGGACAATATTGCTTTAGAAGAAAGAGCTTTAATCTCATATTTCGTAATATTTGTTTAGGTTTTTGTACTGTTGATTTATTTTTCATCAGAAATTTGCTGTAAAGGCATTGCCTCCTTGGGGAGAAACGCCTTTGGTGCACACAGACACACATTGCAAGGGGTTGATGTGGTTTGCAACATGCAAAATTCGACCGGCCTCATACCATCTTATACGTGTCAGCATTATATTTTGGTTTGCTGCCAGAAAACAACTGATTTCAAAGGATATAGGAAACAAGTAGCAGCAAGAATATACACGCATTCGGGGGCTTTTTGGTCGCCTGTGCTGATTATTTAGGATAAGTGCGGTTTATGAACAGTTCCCTGGAAAGGGCTGAGAGGGGAACACTTATCCAGGTGGGCCACTGCAGCTGTACTTGCGTTTGTTGACTCTTACCACACTGCTAATGGAGTCTCACCTCACTGCAAAACAAGCCTCCGCACACTTTCAAAAGGAGAGAACAGAGCTTGAAGAGGAACATGAAGAACAGAGTCGTCATTGCACACTCAAACAGAACATGTGTCGGAGTGGATGACCCACAGTTCACACATGGGTGTGTTTGACCTCCAGCCCTTCCTCTCCTTCTGTTTCGCCCTCTCATTCAGGAAGGAGACCTTTCTGTGTCTGTGTCATTAAGACCAAGTCATTCACTCTTATGAAAGGTTGCTGTAAATCAGCCTTTATAGTGCATTAGAAAAGGTCTCTCTTCCTTCCTCTTTCCGTCCTTCCTTCCTTCTTTCTTTATTAACCTTAACCTGGGATTTCTTTTGCATTTTCTTTCCACTTTTTGTCATTCCTTATTTTATGCGGTTGTTTTTTATCTCTCTTGGTAAATGAGCTAAAGGGATAGTTTATCCCAATATTAAACTTGTCGTCATTCACTCACACTCATGTTGTTCCAATCTTGAATTTGTATAGCTTTCATTGTTTTGTTGAACAGACTGAAGACTGTGCTGGTCACTCTTTTTCATTCGTTTATATTGAAGAAAATACCATAAATGCGCTCCATGAAGACTTGTTGTGACTTGCACAGACAAATGTTCAGTGTGAAAATTCTGTGATTCAATCCTTTTATTTTGAATAAATGGTTGTTATAATGTCAGTATGTTGCAGTGTTTTCTTCTTCTACTTATTTTGCTTCTTCTTTATGGAGAGGTTTACTAATTTATTTTCTAATGTACTGCAAAGAAAACTGCCCAAACAATAAGATTTGCACTTTTGTGGCCACTGCCTTTACATAAAATTGACTTGGTGGCACTCATGACGAGTGATTGATAAATGACAGTGATTATCAGAAGAATTCAAAACTATATTTCATCGGGTCTTTTGTATTATCGGTGTTTTATAAACTACGTTGTGAATACAAGGATTATAACAGCTGTTTGAAAACATGAAAATGGGTGAACTCTGGTAACCAGGGTATTTCTGCTTTTCAGTAAGTGCCGCCTCTTGTCAGAGAGTTAGTTTGTTTTCATTCAGTCTGTCGACTTTTTCTTAATGCTTTGGTCTGAATAGACAAACTTCATGTGAAACTGGAACGCATTTAAAACATATTGGAATTATATATTCGAATAATAATACTTATTATTATTAACTGCGTTATTTGATTAACTGCATTAGTCTTGAGGTGCACTTATGACTTTTACGTAAAGAAAATAAGAAAAAGTTCTACTTTGATTTTAGGGACTTCAATGGTGACTTTTAGCGACTTCAATGGAAAGATTGGCTAACATCTTTTCATATAAAATAAGTAACCTATTACACGTCTAGCTCTCTAATTAACTTTTACTATGTTTTTACTATTATAGCTGTTGAGTTGATCTAGCCCAGTGGTAGGCAATGTTGGTCCTGGAGTGCTGATGTCCTTCAGTTTAGCTGCAACCCTGAAAAAACCTCCCCTGCCTGTAGCCCTAGTAATTCTGAAGACCTTGAATGTCTGGTTCAGGTGTGTTTGATTAGGGTTGGAGCTAAACTCTGCAGGACAGCGGCACTCCAGGACCGACATTGCCTACCCCTGATCTAGCCTAATCATAGAAAGCGTTGATTATAGCATTATATTTCGATTTGAATGGATGGATGCAGCAATGAGCATTGTAGCTGATGACAGACTGTTGAGCGCATGGATGCAGTTATCTCATTGCAACTCGGGGTTTGTGCTTTCTTCATAATGATGTAAATAAGAGATTCATTTTGCAGTGTAGTCTGCATCACTGAATATTAACTTGCGCTGTGTGATTGACAGCCCTATCAATTATAAAGAGAGCATTCTTTGATAGTTTTCTGTGTATAATTGTAGTTTGGGCATTGGAAAGTAAATGGTACAATTACAAGTGGTATTACTGTCAGGTCCATATCTTACAGTAAATGTCTGTTCGCAAAGCCTGTGCAGAAACTGCGACTGATTAAAAAATCCACAGGGAAATGTACTGAAACAAATAATGCTCTATTAGACATTAAAATAGTTACAAATAAATAATCACTTTCCTAGGATTAGAATTCTTTGGAAGGTGATGTCATCTTTAGTCCAGTGATCTTGTATTGCTCTTCTCTTCTTCTCATCTCACCAGTGGGCGGGGCCAAAGAAGCGATGATATAAGAGTAGGCAATGATTTGAATTTGCAGAGGCAGGTTTTTGTTGCACTATTACATCAAAATGTGTCAATGTGAAACAACTCGTTTTCTAAACTTGGTTTCAATAAAAGCTGCTTTTGGACTAACGAGTAAGTTTTGGACAAATAGTACACTGACCTCTTGTATGTCAAATCATCAAGGTAAACTTAAATTGTCAATTCACTACCCCTTTAACATTGTATGTATAGCTTGTATCCATTTGAATCGTATTGGACAAATGAGACCTACATATTTGCGAGTATTATTCTTAACTAAAACTTTAATCAAATTAAATAATATAATAATACATTTCTACACAAATCAGTATATGCTGTTCATTTATTTATTTTGGAAATTAACCTTGTGGGATAATAATGTACAGTCAAGTGGTCATTATTGTCAAATAAACCCCTTCAGGGTAATGCATGACCCCTCTGCCTTACGTCAGGGTCTATTTAACAGCAATAAGCGATGTGCTTTACATTTGCCTTTACTTAACTGTATGTACATGTGTCCATGCCCTGCTAATCTGCCGAGTCCAAAGGTGAAGTCCTAACATAAAACCTGTATTTTGACAAGGCGACACATACAATTTACATGCTAACAAACAAAACCCAGGTTTATTAACGTTAGCTTTGATTATGCACATTTTTACTGTACAATATTTTTTTTTCTCTCTGTCCACTCTCTATTCATTCCCTGCCTTTGAGGTGTTAAAGTCAGTCTTGTTGTCGTGTGTGCGTGTGCGTGTGTGTGTGTCTGTGTATGTGTATGTGCATTATGTAAGAGCTATAAAAGCATGTAAATACTGGAAGCCAATGGGCCAAGAGAGCAGGCCACTCACCCACTGAAATAACTGACATTGTTGATGCATTAGCTGTGTGTGCCTCTGTCTGAGAGAATGCATGCAATCGTGTCATGTGCAGGCCACAAGCTTCAGTTCACTTTAATGGTTTACTCGGATAACCATTTTGAGCCCTCTGACATGCACAAATGTCACACAAAGATGTTGTAATTTGGCTAAACTTTATATATATATATATTAAGGCTGTCAATCGATTAAAAGATTAAATCGCAATTAATCGCATGATTGTCATGAGTTAACTCGTGATTAATCGCACATTTGTATTTGTTCTAAATGTATCTTAAATTAATACTTTTCAAGTTTTTAATACTCTAATCAACATACACATGGACAAATATGGATTATTTATGCAAATGTATGTTTATTATTATTGAAACCATAGTCAACAGCATGACACTAGACATGTTTCAAAGGTAAAAGGTTTTTCAAAGAACTTCATGTCTATTAGACACATGAAAAAATAAATACAAGGTTCCCATTACTTCTCTTTTTTGCACTGAGCAATTTACTTACACAAACCTGTTTACATTTTTGCAGGACAGGGCAGCTCACTTCTTCTGAACATGCAAAATGTAAATAGCCTGTGGTGTTTATTATTACATTTGTTTGCCTCTCTGTGCCCACATCCTGTATTTTGACGCAGCTAAATTCTCAATAAAACAGATTTCATTGATATATTTTATTGTTTCTGTTGTCCGACAATGGAATTAATATGAAAAAATAATTGAAACGGGACCCATTAAGACTACATAACTAGCTCTCCTTTACAAGATGTTAATCTGCACAAAAATCCTTATAATTGAGCTGTTGTCTGATTAAATAAAACACCCATAAGATAATGACAATAGCTGTGCTGTGATTTTGGCTATACTTGCATGTAAATTATAGAAGCTAATATCTGTGTTAACTTAATTAAGCTATGCTCTTCTCTGATCTCAAAAAGTCGCTAAAGGGGTCTTCACTGTTGCTAAGTTGGCAATACTGTGCATCTCCATTTCTCCAACTACGGGTTGGCCCACTGGTCAAACAGAAAATACACGCTGCGTTATTCGCGCGTTAATAAAATTTCTGTCGTTAAAAGGAATTTGTGTTAATGCGTTATTAACTTATTAATAACCTATTAACTTTGACAGCACTAATATATAAATATAAAGTAGGGCTGCAGAAATTCATCGACGTCATTGATTACGTCGACTATAAAAATACGTCGATTAGCATAGAGTGCACTGATGCCTTTTGCCTTGTTGTTGTTATTTATTTTTTGTAAAGTATTAATTATGAGAAAAGGTTGAATAAAATAAAAGATTAATAGCAGAATGTCCTGTTATTATGTATTGATAGTCTAACTAAAGACTCCATCAACTGCTGAGAAAAAAATTAAAAGATTAATTGAAAAATAACCGATAGATTAGTCGACAATAAAAATTATTGTTAGCTGTAGCCCTAATGTGTATATATATATATATTAGTGCCTTGTGGAAGTATTCATACCCCTTCATTTTATTAAAAAATTTTATGTTGCTGCCTTATTTTAAAACCGCTTTAATTACTTTTTTTTCCACATCAATCTACACACAGTCCCACTGGTCTTTACACTGAATTACATTGAATTGGAATTGAAGCAGTTAATTGGTGGGTTTTTGTTCAATGTGAGCCAAAATCATCACAATTAAAAGAACCAAAGACTTAAACTACTTCAGTCTGTGTGCACTGAATTTAATTAATACACGAGTTTCACAATTTGAGTTAAATTACTGAAATAAATTAACTTTTCCAATTCTAATTTATTGAGATTCACCTGTACATGATTCTGTGATCCTTCAATGAAGCAGAATTTTTTTCTGAACACTTTCCTAGATGTGTGGCTTGACGCAAACCTGTTTCTGAGCTCCACAGACTGTTGTTTTGACCCCATGACTTGGTTTTTGCTCTGATATGGATTATCAGCTGTTGGACCTTTTATTAAGACGTGTGCCTTTCCATTCATATTTAATTTGCCACAGATAAACTTTACTTGAAGTGTAGTAACTTCTACAAGCAATATGAATGTTCCTGAGATAAATTTCAACTGTCCCAGATAAGGGTATGAATACTTATGCAATGGAATCTTTTTGTTATAAATTAGCAAAGATGCAAAAAAAAATTTTTGCTTTACAATTATGGTGTATGGAGTGTACTCCAACTATAGGCTACTATATTATACAAGTTTTTTTTAAAGCCCTTCAGATAAAGCTTGTCACATGTTTAGAACAAAGTGTACTATGCCCTTTCTCTGCAGCAGTTCAGTCTGTGTCCTCCTCCCTATAGATATTTTTTCCGGATGCGTTCATATCAAACTCGATTTTAACTGTATTGCTTCATACCATATCGCTTATAAAAAATATATCGATATATATTGTACAAACTCGATATACCGCCCAGCCCTAAACGCAATCTCTCTCTCACTAATGCAAAATGAATGTAATCTTTACTGTGCAACTTTATCTGTATATGATTTAGAACGTGCAGAAAACTGTGAGAAATATAACGATCCAAAGACAAAAGAACTGATCAAAATAAGCTGTTATAGGAGCAATAGCCATATAGCGCTGTGTCATAGCTGTGCACAAGGTGTTTGAGTCTTGGCTCCAGGTTTAGTCTTATTTGTTCATTAATGAGGTCATCAGCAACTAGTCAGCGTCGACTCGACCTTCGTCACATAAAAGTCGATTTAAAAAAAAATAAAAATCGGAAGTCGTTCCCCTAGTGCGTGTTGTATATGTGGATGTGTTTTTATGTGTATATGTATATTGTGCCCCTAGGGGTGTGCACGAATAGTCAAACATTCGAATATTTGGTCTGTAATTATTATTCAAGCAAAAACACTATTCTATTTTTACTATGTGTTCATTTGTTGGCCATAAATGCAGACAATCCATGATAAATCCTAAGCAGTTATAACTACATGCACTGGGTGGCGCTGTGGTAGTGTGTTAACAAGTTGATAGTATTTGATCACAGAACGCCGTCATCTGCCTCGCAAAGTTTGGATTTACTTTGATCTAAATGATCTGAAAAACTGTAATTACTTCTGATCAAATTAATTGGTGAAAACTGATTTAGCATAATATCACCACCATTAGGGCTGTGCGATATGACGATATATATATTGGATGGATGAAATAAAAGTCTATCGTTTCAATTATGTTCTATCGTTTATTTCGTGGTCTCGCAAAATACATTGTTTACGGTAAAACTTTTACATCATTTGAGTGACTGCGATCTTTACACGCCACCCACGGGGCGTGAAGGGGAGACAGAAGCAGGTGGAGAATGACCAGCCAGGACAAAACGAGGAGTTTGTTCCTAAACGAGGGACTACATCTGTAGCATGGTCACGCGTTTTAAGCACTGCAGTTTTAAAAACAACCGATTTTAAGCCGTTGAAACTCAAACAACAGAGCTATTTGCGTGCGCCGTCTCTTTCTGTGAGAGGATGTGCGCTTTTTCTTTTTTGCCGACTTTGAACAATTACATAAACATGCGTCAGAATCCCCGTCTCTGCAATAACCCTCATAAACACAGCAATTTAGGTCTTAAGAAAGAGTAAACGGGCAGAAAGAGAAAAACGCATATGTAACGGTAACTTAGCTTTATTGTATCCGGACTTCGGTCTTAAAGGGTAGCTGTCCAATATTCGTTCTGTCTGTCATTCATGTTAATCACAGCACACTGCTAGAAAATCTCTCACTTCTCTTTACTAAAACACTTTTGTAACTTTAATGAGAATAATAATGATATATTTATAATATGTATAGAATCTATACATAATACACATGTTAATTATATATATCATAGATCGATATATATAATTAACACAGTGAAGACTAATTAATTTACACAATGTAGTGTTTCTTATTTATTGTAGTTTTTTGTCTTATTGCTTGTAATTAGTTTCTTATCCTTATTTCATCACTGACTGTTTATTTATCTTCAGTGAGGTTGAGTTTTTTCTCTCTCTATTTTTAGGCTTGTATAGTTTGATATTGACATTGGTGACAAGGATTATGAAAATTATATGGTATCAAAGATTTTTATATAATAAAACCTTTTTAAAAGAAAAAAAATCTCTATATCGTGATATATATTGATATAAGATTTTGGTCATATCGCACACCCCTAACCACCACAATGAGAAATCATGAAATACAAACACAGTCGACTGAGGAAAAGACAGCCATCCATTACTGCATTCACGGCTGCAGGTAAGCACAGCTGTACTCGATTGAGCCGAGAAGAGTTTATCTGATAGTGAAATTATCTTCAGACATATATAAAGTTTCCCTCGAGGGAGAGTGGTTTCCCACAAAGCACTACGAAAACTCTTAGCACACGTTATCTTTGTCACCGCGTTCTTATTGTTATCAAACTGAGGAACAAACTTTCACCCGAGCATGTGGATAATATTGTTTTCTCTCAGAATTAATACGTGAAACAAATTTAAACACAATAAATATAGGCTAACTCGAGTATATGTAGACTACATTCTGTAATTGGCACAGTCTGCTTGATTTTTCTGTTTGCTCTGCTTGATCTTGAATGCTTTTTTTTATGTATTTTTTTGTTGTTGATGCTTACACGTTTTCAACCAAATAAAACCTTGCGATATAACGTAACGTTGTTGTAGAACATTGAGTAATGGCTAATCATAAGCTTGTTCAGAAATCGTGACAAAAAATTGATAATTAAAAATAACGTATTTCTCATTAAACCTAATTTAAATAACCGAATATTCGAACATTATTTTTTTATGAGCCCGAATATATGAATGCAATATTCTTGGAAAATGATCATCCCTAATATGACCCCCTGTTGGCAAAATGAGTGGAAATGTGCACTGTTTATAACATAAACAATGGCTATATTGTTATTATTAATATAGTAATGATCTTTAAGGAAAGAACTGGAGGAAAAGATTGCTAGGTGATTTTGCTTTGGAACCTTCAGAGAACTTGAACTGTTTTTCTCCAAGTATAGACTTTGCTGACTCTATCGACTTCAAACGGCTGTAGCTCAGTCATTTTGATTCCGATTCCAACAAATCATAAAGCATTTTTGAAGGTATTTTAATGGAGATTGTGAAAAAAAAAAACAGTAAAAATTTGCTAATTGTGACTCGTTTTGCCAAACACAGGTCACGTGCGTGTGTGTACTAGTTTATGCTACATTGTGGGTCCCTACGAATGAAAACAAATGAATACAAATAAAAAGTAAATGTTTATCTAAAAGGGAAACAATGCAAATAGGTTTTCTGTAAGGAATAGCTTTAGGGGATAGAAAATATTATTTGGTCAGTATAAAAGTAAAGTATTCTATGGAAAGTCCCCACACTTCACAGAATAACAAACGTGTGTAATGTTTGTTTGTGTCAGATCATTAGGTTTTGACCTTGGGAGTCAGAGAAGTTTGACAGGTTTTTATAAGCCTGTACACACACTAAGGAGAGGGTCACTTCACTCCCCCTCCACACAACCATAGACAAACTCTGGATTAAATGGTTCATGAAATAAAATTTCACTGAATAGAAAGCTTGAATCCTTCTCTCTGGTCATTGGTTAGGGTCAAAAACCATTTTATATTTGACACACTCGCACAGTTCCTTCAGTTCATTCATTTACATTTATTGCATTTAGCAGACGCCTTTACAATTGCATTCAGGTTATACATTTTTAATCAGTATGTGTGACCCACAACCTTTTGCGCTGCTGACGCAATGCTCCACCACTGAGCCACACAGGAACACGGAATGACACAACTCATTCAAGTTGTAATGTAAAGTTGTGTTACCCTGTGTTGACTTTCCAAAATATTACTAGTGCATCAATTCTCCTGTTTGTGGAGTTTAGTAATGTAAGACCAAAGGTTAGTCATTCAAAAATGAAAATAGGCATCGTTTTACTTACTTTGATGTCATTCCGAACCTGTAGGCTTTGTTTTTTTCTTTCTGGAACATTAAAGAAGATATTTTTTAGGAATGTTGGTAACAAAACACTTTGGTGAACGTTGACTTCCATTGTAATAAAAAAACATTTCACTAAAATAATTTGTTTCCTAACAAAAATTACGTTTGGACCAGGAGTCATTTGGACTACTTTCCGTGATGTTTTTAAACCTTTCTAGGCCTTGAAAGCGGGTAGTCGCATAGGCTGACCAGTGGAGGGACCAAAACCACTCGGGTTTCATTACAAATATCTTAATCTATGTTCCAAAGATGAACAAAAATCATAGGAGTTTAGATCAACATGAGATGCGAGTAAGTAATTAAGGACAGAATTTTCATCTTTTGGTGAACTCTCCCTTAAGATCGTACGACATGTTGAATGCACTGAACGTTATCTTTCATAGCCTTGTTTTAATTCGTGTCAGAGGAAAAATGTTGTTTACCCTGACCAAGGTCTGCGACTCTCTCTGTCTTTCTCATACACGGTTTGTCCTTTTTTCTAGCTTTGTCTTTTATATTATAATCACCATGAGTGGTCCGTGCACTTTAAATAAAGCTTATTTAGCAGGATCACAACAGTAATATATTTATGCAAACATTAAAAAGCAGTCAGCATGCAAATGTTTGTGATTGTGTTTAGAGACCGTGGTGTTTCATATCTCCCAACACTGGGTGCAGTTTTTTGAGAAGTTGTAAAGGAAATCTGTGCTCCCTGATTAATTAATAATATGCAAACATTCCACAAGACCGCTCAGCAGCCAAATAAATGTCCTTCTGCGTCACATCTAACACATACAGATGAGATTAGCTCTTAACTGATTGTCCAAACACATCAGATTAAGTATTGTGTAGGTGTCTTTGAAAATTATGTAAAGAAAATGCCGGTGGAGATTTTTAAATGGAATAATAATAATAACAAGCTCATGCAAATAGAGTTTTGTTTTTATTCTATTGTGGACAAAGATAAGTCAACAATGTTTTAATGTCACCTGAAACAGTTATGACTGGTATGAAATGTTAGCACACTGTGTACAGCACAGTATATACTGCTTATTAAAATAATACGTAAAACACTGTATTATTTTAATAGTTTTAGTCTGGATTTATTCAATAATACTCTTAACTTTTAGCAGTCCAATAAATATGAGACATTTAATAATTGAAAATGTTACAAAGATGTTAATGCTTCAAATGTTGAGATTTGTAAGATATAAAAGAAACATTAATCATTATCAAACATAATGAGATGCTGCTTAATATTTTTGTGGAAACTGGGATAAGTTAAAAAGAAAAACATTTAATTGACAAATGTTTTTGCAGAAATTGTAAAGGGCTTTTTTAATAGTTTCATTTATTTCCATTTATCCTTGCTGAATAAAAGTATATTACTGAATAAAAGAATACTGAGCGTTTTGAATGGTAGTGCATTTTGTGTAGTATAAGTATAAGTGTACATGTTGCTAATATGCCATTCCAGTCATATGTAGACAGCCATCAGCTTCCATGACTTGTGCATTAAACTTCTCTAATGTCTCTCTCTGTAGCTTTTGAGGTTTTGGTTTCAGTCATTACATTAATTTCTAAATCACACTGTCCCTTAGGACCATTCACCCATTCTGGCATCTTCCCATTTATCTAACTGACTTTCAAATCCTTATGCCTATGTAATGTCTCTGCCATTCTTCTGATTATCTGACTGTATTTTCATCATTGATGTGTAACATTGGCATGGCTGCCACTGTGATTTGGTTACCGTAGTATCAGTTTAATTAAGTTGCCATTGAATGAGCAACAATTATTTCTATGTAATGTTCTAAACCGTGTCATTGTTTCTCAGGGATTAGTCTTCATTAGCATTCATGTAATTTGCTAATGCTGGTCATATCATTAAGTGAATGACTTTCTGCTGGTCTCTGTAGAAGTTCTGATGTTGTTGGTAAAACTGTATCCTTCCTAATTGCTTCTTTCACTTCTGTGTGTTCAGGAGGCCAACAGCATACCTACCCTTGTCACCCTTAAAGTGGACCCAGATGGATTCTTCCTCTACTGGTCTGGAGGGAACAACATGGTCAGTTATTTTCTTAATTTTTTTTATTTTTTATTATTGTACCAGCCAATACTAGTTTAAAAAAAATATTTTTTTATAAAAAAATTAGTATTTTCTAATGCAAGTTTATCAAAGTACTGTGTGTTTGTTTTGTTTTCTTGTGTTTTAAACAGAATTTAGCATGATTGATAATAAATATGGCAAGATACATTTAACCCTATGTGATTAAAATGTAAAAAAAAAAATCAGCTTTAATGTTTAAGTTTCTGCTATTTGATTATATTATGCATCAGCCTAATTCCGAAATGAACATGGTAAAAACCACCTACAGGTCAATTAATGTTGTCTCAATTAAATGGGTTTGTTCAAGCAAAAATCACAATTCTTTTATCAATCACCCACCCTTGTTTCACTCCAAAATCGTATACATTTCTGTTCATCTTTGGAACTTAAGAAATTCTTAATGTATTCATTGCTGTCCATCCATTTAAAGTATTTACAACCAAGCAACCTCATAGATATAGTTATTTTCATACACATAGTAATAACTTGCAAAAAAAACTGTTTTTTTGTGTTTGACTTCTGAAAGTCTTTTTCAGAAATACATTTCATCAGCTGGACAATCAATATGTTGTTAAACAACAGTACAATATCTCTTGAGTCTCTCACAGCCTCGTGTCAGAAATGAAGGACCTGTTTGCTCTAGTTCGTTTTTGTTTTAAAATGAAAATGATCCTTATCTACCCTGGCATTTTCACTGCATTTCAGAAACGAACAGTCCACACACACAACCGAAAACGCATGTCACATGACCATGTTTCATGCAGGTACAACAATTAGCATCGGTTACGCAATTTTTGGTTGCGTGGTTTACTTTAAATGGAGGGACAGAAATCTTTGGTTTTGTTAAAAATGTTTAATTGTTTTTTGAAGATGAATGAAAGTCTAATGGGTTTGGAACGAGGGCATATCACATAAACGATAGGTTGTTCACTTTGCTATAGTGTGTACAATGTAAAAACTTCAGA